>PVKA01000425.1:59289-205347 GCA_004027165.1 Ctenomys sociabilis
GTGAGCTCCAAATTTTCTGAACAAGGAGATTATGGAGCCACAGAGGAAAGAGATTGAAGTTCTATAGTGTGCCTGGGGAGAGTCACATGAAGAGAAAACTTTCTCTCAAGCTCTCACAGAGAGCAAACTGGTCAAGCATTGGCCATGACTCATCCACATGGATGACACAGACAAAGGAACTACAGAATAATGTACAGGATTACAAGATAAACCCTGAGAGGACTTCACTGACCACATAAGAAATATCAAGTTCATGTGTTGGTATATAAGTCTTGATCTATCTAGGTCTTAACCATCCAGCAGAAAAGTATAAAAATGAAGTATACATTGTGAGGCCATAATATTAAGCTGAGCTGTAACTGGCTATGGCTTTTGTTCTTGGGAGGTGGTGAAAGCTGTCAGTGGCAGTATTGGGGAAGATGGAAAAAAGTAACTGATGGGAGCAGCCAAGGTTGTTGGTTGAAAGCCACCAAAATAATTGGGAGAGAGGTGACACATGCCAGCTAAAGCACTTGTGCTGAGAATTGTCAGATATACCGAAAGGACATATATGAATTATAATTATTAGGAATTGATGACTCCTGCATATGCAGAGCTGATAGTGAATTAAGTATGACATTTAGTGGTACTGATGTACAGTCAGATAAGCATTTTTTTTTTAAGTAAGGGCATAGGGAACATAGTGATGAGTTACACTTTTATATTTTAAATATAACATTTTTGCAAACATCGCATTAGAGACATACTTTGGGACACTCATATTAGGAATATTGTTTTTTATATTTTTCATGCTAAAAATATGATTTTAATCCAAGAGTAAAGGAACATGCCTCATCTTGTTAAAAGCTGGAAGATGGACCTTGAGAGGAAAGAAAATTGGGTAGGCATGGTGACACATGCCTGCGAACCCAGCCCATGGGAGCTTGAGGTAGGAAGGTCACTACACACCCGAGGCCAGCCTGGACAACAAAATGAGTTCAAAGCTAGCCTCAATGTACAGTGAAATCTGTCTTGAAAACAGAGAGAGACAGAGAGAGAGAGAGACAGATACAGAGAGAGATAGAGAGACAGAGACAGAGAAAGAGAGAGACAGATACAGAGAGAGACAGAGAGAGAGATGGAGACAGACAGAGAGAGAGACAGAGAGAGACAGAGACAGAGACAGAGAGACAGAGAGAAATGTAGTGAGAGAGACAGAGATACAGAGAGACAGAGAGATAGAGAGAGACAGAGACAGAGATAAAGACAGACAGAGATGGAGACAGTATTAAAATAGAGATCAAAGATTTAAAATATATAAAACATGAAGGGGAACAAAACTTGGCAGAAAAGGAAATAAAATTAGAAAAAAAGTGTTTTAGCAACAGTTTTATAATCTAGTTAAGAAAATCAAAGTTTGTAATGATAGGAAAAGAAAACTGTAATTGTGAACTTTTAAAGCCAGTGAAAGTGAAGACACAGAAAAAAATAAACATAAATGCAGAAAACTCAAGTTTTATAGGCTAAAAGCAGTAATAACTTGTGATTAATAGGCCTAATAGTTTTCTATTGTGGTTCACTAAAATATAATCATACTGTTAAATGTTAATTAAAATATGTATTAATTCTGTTTCAAAACAAGATGGTCATTCTCAAAGTGAGGTTTCTATCAGTGTCCATCCCACCTAGAGGGGCTGTGGCAACAAATAACCCATTCTTTGATGTGGGAGGGAGTGTACATTTGTACAACCCGTACGGAAATCAGTATGGAGAGCCCTGAAAACCTAAAACTAGAGGTTCTAATTGATTCAGCTGTTGCCCTCCTAGACATCATTCCAAAAGGGTGAAAAATATCATACCAGAGCCCTGTGTGCACACTGAAGTTTTTAGCAGCACAATTTGTAATAATTGAACTTTGTAAACAGCCCATAGGCTCATTAACAGATGACTGGATAAGAAAAGCATGGTGCCTGTATACAATGGAGCACTACTATACCATGAAGAGAGACAAATATGAATCCTTTTTGGGGAATGGATGAACCTGAAGACCATAATACTAAGTGAAAGAAGTCAGACACACATTGTTGCTCTTTTGTGTGAGACTAGAAGTTAAACCAGGAGCACAGGGGGAGGTAGATATTTAAAAGTAGGATGAGCATCTTTAAGCAGGAAGTGAAAAGGAGAAGGGAAAGAGGCAAGGAAAAGAGGGGGAAAGGAAAAAATGGAAGGCAATAAATGGAAACAAAGCTTTGGAAATGAGGTGCAGAGATCAGTTTTAAGGGAGGAAGGGGAATGAAGAAAAAACAAAAAAGAATTTGTACAGGTACAAATTCCCTGTGAAGAATGTGACCCATATGTATGGCAAATGTATAATAATAAAAAAGGAAAGTTAAAACACAAATGGCAATTTAAGGGGGAAATAATGAAAAATGATTGAGAAGCACATTAGTAAAGGCACCTTTCCAGGAGAAAGTGGAAAGTCATAAACATGAATGATATTAAAATGTGTGTTTCACATTAAGTGTGAGTTCTAGCAGTCATAGTCAAAGTTTAATGAAAAGTCATGAGTAAATGGTCACAAATATCACTAAAAGAAACAGCACTAATTTTATGTAGTTTCACAAACTTTTACAAATTATCCTGTTCTTTGCTTCAATTTTTTAAGTCCAAGATTATTTGTATTAGCTCAGTCCCTTCAAATAATTTTTCAATGAATTTTGAAAGCACAGAGGTGTTAGATATTTTCAAATGGTGTGTCCTTAAGCTCTATAAAAGCATATATATGCGTCACAAATAAAGTTCCTTAATGACATCATTGTTTGACTTTCTTGATAGAGGAATCGGTGCCATCCTCAGGTTTGGCCCCTCAGCGAGCTATCACACATCGCTCCCACAAGAAAAATGCCTCACTGATGGCTGAGAAATGGAGTGACTGCATCGCTGCTGTGCATGTCTGCCGGGAATCTAAACACTGTGCTCTGTTACTGGAGAATTTTAACAGGACCTGTGGCAAAACAGCAGCAGAATGCAAGAGCCCTGGTGGGAGGCAGCTCTGTGAGGTGCTGAGAGAAAGTCTGAAAGGAACTGTTGTGTGGAGCTGCCAGTGCAACTGCTCTTCCAGCGTAGCCTGCAGCCAGATCTGGAGAAGTTTGTCTGAAGACATTTACACACAAGATGATCAAGTGAGTCAAGTTCCTACGGCAAGGGAAGGCCATGGATATGGGTTCGATCCAGAGAGTGCTTCAGGTTGGTATTCAAAATGAATTTAGGAACATCAGTGATTTACAAAAATGAATGAAGAATGTTCAGTTTCTGATTTTAACTCAGTAATTTGTGTCTGTTAATCCTCAAAGATTAAAGCAAAATACTCAGTATCATGAATATGTCCAAATTTGATAATAACCTTGAATTAATACCAAATTTGGTAATGTAGCAGGACCCTAAGTCAACACTCAAAAAGCAATAATGTTCCTATATAAAGAATCAGGCCACTAAAATTCAAAGATCCAGTCCAAATATGGGCATCTGAGATGAATATACACTTCATGAATGAAGAGGCACAAATGGCAAATAAATACATGAAAAAATGTTCAGCATCATCAATCATTCAAGAGACACAAATTCAAATGACACTGAGATTCCTTTCACTCCAAAAAGAATGGCTAATATCAGCCTCTCCCTATGCTGGAGAGGCTGTGGGGAAAAAGGAACCCTTCTCCACTGTTGGTAGGAGTTCAGGCTGGTATAACCATTATGGAAATTGGTATGGAGATTCCTCAAAATGCTAGGATTGGTGGTTCCATTCAACCCAGCTATTACCATCCTAGGTATTTTTTCCAAAAGAACTGAAATCATCATACAATAGCAATATATGTTTGCTGATATTTATAACAGTTCAACTTATCATAGCTATAACTTGAAAACAACACAAATGCCAATCAAGTGAGAAATGGATAAAAATAATATGGTATTTGTACACAATGGAATATGCTTCAGCTATTAAAAAGATAAAAGGGGCTTTTGTAGATAAATGGATGCAGCTGGAGACTCTATTGGTAGGTGAAATGAATCAGGTCCACATAAGCAAACGTCGTAGCATCTTGCTAGCATGAGAACCAGAAAGAGTAATGAAAATCTAACAGGTACAACAGATGATATGAAAGGGAAAGAAACTGCTCAGTGGAAAGGAAAATTGCAATGAGGAAAATGGACATATGTAAGAGGGGGAAAAGATATATTTGGGTGTGTATGGGATAGTTTGGATAACTGTATTGTTGATTTCTGCTGGTGTTTTGAAAGGAGTAGTCAAGCTTAAATTTTTTCCTCATTTTTTTTTTATTTTGAATTTCTTTTAACTTCTTCGTTATTATTTTTTGTTGTTAAATGAATCTTACATGTTTAAATCTGGTAATGTGAACAACTAATTTGAAAATAGCATCCTGTAATACAGCAACCATTGCTGGATTTTATTTCTATGTTTAGTGAAATCTTTTATATTTCTAACACAATTTTTTCTTTACATCTCTATTCTGTATGCTTTAAAGTATTAAAAATTTTAAAAAAATCAATAATGTTCCTGTACACCAAAAAGTCACACAAAGAGAAGTCAGCAAACAGGGATCTTGATAGTAAATCACAGCATTCATATAGGGACAAGAGAAAATTGACTATGTCTTTAAATACATGTACTTTAAATGGCAATGAGTACTAGAAGAAAACTAGGAAAGAGAAGAAAAGGTCTGGATGGGGCGTGCCTTAGAATTTTATTTTATTTTATGTATTTTAGTATAGGGTTTACAGAGTCCCATTCCGGGGACAGAACTCCAGTTGCTATGCTCTGCCTAAGGCACTTTAGTCTGCTGAGCTATCTGGCCAGCCTTATAATTTTAATAAATGGTCAGAAAAGTGTTCTGAAGAGCTTAACATTTACATAAAATAGTAAAAGACAGGAATGAACCAGATGGATACATGGGTTACCTAGGGCAGAAATGAGTTTTCAGTCCTGGGTTGTTGATCTGTGTAGAACCTGAGAAACAGAAAGGCCCGAGCCAGAGATGCAAGGATCAGCAAGTGAGGTATGAGAAGAGAAGTCTCAAAATAGGACAGGCAAGATCAGAGCCTCCACAGGTGAGATCAGAGCTTGGCCACTCCTCCAGTTGTGGATGCCAGAAACCATGGAACAGCTTCATTCTGGAGAGAGCCAGGGTCTCTGAGTGATGACTTTTCCTTTGTGCTGAAAATCAACTGGGGAACAGCAAGACCCAAGGCAGAAGTCCAGTTGTGAGCATACTACAGGGACATAGAAGGCACATGGGGGTAGAGGCCAGCGTTCAGGGCTTTGACACAGCAGGGTAGTGGCACATCACATGGGAATACAAGAAAGGGAAGAAGTGAACTTTACGCACCTTCAGCATTGTATGTAGACTTTCCTCAAAGTGTGTGTGCATGCATCCCCATTATGGAGCAAATGCACATGAACACCACATGAAATGGGCCTCGTCAGTGCAGGAACCTGACTGTAATCATAGCATATAAGTGGCATAGCGCCAAAAATGCAATGTGCTGTCTCACATTAAAGTAACTCTTTTGCAGTTTGGGGAACAATTTCTCATACAGTAAGTTAATTACTTAATCCAGACTACTGTAACAAATGTTACAGGCTCTGTGGCTTAAAAAGACAGGGTAGTATTTTCTCACAGTTCTGGAGGCTCCATGTCCCAGTCAAGGCCACCCTGGATGTGTTTCTGAGGAGGGCGCCTCTCTCTCAGCTTGTAATAGAAATCAACTGTTGCTCCTTCCTCATCCCTTCTTATAAGGGGGCTGTAAGACCCAGTCTATCCAGTCTGGGTCCCAGGCTTATGACCTCATTCACTTCTGCTATGACCTTGAAGGGACCCCCCAAGAGCAGCAACACTGGAAGCAAGGAATCCAACAGGTGCTTTTGGACACGGCCACTTTCTGGGCTGTTTCTGTCTGTGGTGCAGCCTTAGCCTCAGTGCAGAGGTATTAATGCGTAGCACATGGGCTAGCCTGAAATTGTTATTTTTTTAGAAATCTGTGTGACTCGCTGAGATCTGATTATTGATATTAATTTCAAAAAGGATAGTAATGCAGATGTTGGAGTAACAGCTCTTGTTTGGTGATAGGATGTGGACTGAAGAAGAAATAGGGCTCTTGGGTTGGGAATTAATCAACAAGAAAATGAAAAACAATAAATAGTAAGGCCACCTGGGGCTGTACAAGAAGTCTGAAGTAGTAGATACACTAGGGTTGGGAAGGATTGGCCTGTGATCAGTCCATCATTCACGAGCAGAGGATGGGTAAGCAGGTATAGTGGCAGAAAGCCCCTACGAGGACAGCCCAGGTCATGAAGGAACATTTATACAGCAAACATAAGATAATAACTTAATACCAAATGGCAAGGTATAATTTTATTTTTATGTGAATGTTTATCATGCTAGTCTCCTACCCATTATCCATACATCTGTCTGTATTTGCATTTTATTCAGGTTTGGTTACTGTGCCTCCCCAACCAAGTGTTGGGACCCTCAGTGAGAGAAGCCCTATGTACGCACCCCTCCTACTTCACTTGGTGCACTGTTCTTGAATGAAGGCTTTGAGGATTACCTGGCCACAGAGCTCACTTATGTCTGAGAGATTTCCCAGTTCCCCAGTTATGGTTCCTAAAAGCTTTTGGAGCACAGGACATTCTAAGGTGGAAACAGCCTTTAAATTGCATTTTTATCTGGTTAAGACTCACAGCGGGATGGGGTTTCACTTTCTTTAAGCAATATCCTGCTCTTCTTTTCCCAGGCAGAGCCTTCATTACATCGGCACACATGGCCTGATCACTAGCGCTGGTTTAAATCTGCAGGGGACTCAATCCCCAAAACAGCTCTTTAGGTCACTTGAATGATATTACAGAAGTTTACTTAGCTTCATCTTTACCTAAATAATTTTGAATACCAAGAGTGAAAAAGTGTCATTTGAGTTTTTTGTGTTTTTGCTTGATCATTCATAAATTTTCTGAATGTTTGAGAAAATCATTCAATAATGAAATAGTCTCCTTGTCTTCCTTCTAGATAACACTGAAGAGGACAAAACGCTCAAATGGAACCTAATTGGGCCTTCCCAACATGGTAATTTTATGTATTACTATTTTGCTCTGCATTTGAAACAAAAACAGACAGCACAATTTAAATGTGTACTTCCCAAGCTTCTTACAGATATGCCAATACAAAACGAATGGTCTGGTGTAACAGTTATAATACTGCAAGGTACAATCAAATGTTTCCATTTCTTCTATTGATGCTAAATAAAAGCAACTGTTTTGGAATCCATCACCTCAGCATGGGTGTGCTGAGAAACATTTACACTTGAAACCCGATTTCTGATCATGGTTGGATTTCTTGGCCATTTGGATCACATAACATGAATTGTTCAGGAACAAATGCTTTTGTGAGCCGGTGTAGTGGTGGGGTCCTTCATGCGTTGATACCTGAGTGTCTGTGTTTCCCACAACATGGAATAGCTGTGTGGAGTTTCTTCCAAGGACTCCCACTGCCCCTGAAAGCCAGGTGTGGCAGGACCAACCGGACACTTGCCTGAGCCCAAGAACTCACCCTAGGCGCAGAGCTCAGGTGCTGCGTCGGGGGTGGCCACCTACACCTGCGGCACCTGCACTGCAGCTTCTCTGCCCTGCATCTCAGCTGCCCCCCACTTCCCAGCCCTCCGATCACAGTGTGTGCAGCATAGGTGAAGGACAGCCACTGCTCTGGGGCCAGCAAGCTCTTACCCATTCTGAAATCACAGTGTTCGCCCCCAATACCCTATCGATACCTTGTGGCCCTAGATTCTGTCTGTACAGCTCTGTGCCTGTGATTGCTTGCAGAACTCCAAGGGACACCATCCTGTTTGGAAGTCACAGAGGCCTGTGTGGGCGACATGGTCTGTAATATGCACTTGGCACCATACCTGAAAGCCTGCTCGGCTACAGGCAATCTGTGTGACCCCGACCACTGCCGGAAGGCCACCAGGTCCTTCTATCAAAACACGCCGTTTAATGTCGCCCAAATGCTGGCTTTCTGTGACTGTGCTCCATCTGACGCACTGTGCCAGCAGTCAAGAGATGCTCTCCACAGCAAGCCCTGTGCCCGGAGGATGGGCCCAGCCCCTACCTGCCTCAGCATAGTCCACAGCTGCCGCGAGGATGAATTGTGCAGGTGAGCGACATTGTGCGTACCCCACATGCCCTCGCATCATGTTTGTTACAGTGCAGGCCTCTGGGTGCACTGCTCACTGCCCCCTGCTCCCCATCATCCCATGTAACACAAGCCCAGACGAGCCACCTGCTTGACCTTGTAGTGCAGGTCTATTACCGTCTTTTGAAATTCAAATGCAGAATAGCTTTTGAGAATGAAGACTCTAGATGTGTCTAGGCTCAGCAACAAGGAAACCCTGCCACTGGAATTCAGTAAGTGAGCTGGCAATCCAAGATTCTGCCCTCTTACTGCTCAATTCTAGGTGTGGCCAAGGCGGCTGCAGGCAGGAAGTAGAAGGGGAAGTTTTTGAAGCTGACTCTTCAAGCTTCAAAACTAACCTCGGTGTCTCAGGCTCAAGCACGCTAGTGGAAGGCAGTTTCCATTCCTGTGGACATGCCCACGGCATGCAAGCTGGTGCTTGGCTCTTCATCCAGCGGCACACCTGGTTCCCTTGGGAAGCCTCTTAGCCACTTAGCTTCAGTGAGCAAGAGATAAAAGGCCTGCCCTGTGTGTTTCACGCTAGAGTGGAAAGAGAAAAGAGAAGAAAATGCAGGAAAAAGAGGAAGAGAGCAGTGGGAGGGGAGGCTGTGCATGGCTGAAAGATGGAGCTGAAGCTCTTTGTCATAGCTGAGCACATAAGAGATTACTTTCTCCCAGTAAATGTGTCTGAGAAGAAGCATCCAGCAAACGTGGCAGCCATGTCCTAGGGAGGAAGTGTGCATGACATGCAGAAGTGGAGTACAGTGGGGGGGGTGGGCTAGAGACAATGGCCCAGGATCCCGTGGGTTGCTGCCCCAGCAGATCTACAGGGCTGGGGGCAGCTTCTGTGCCCATCAGAGCAGAGAGGGAACATGCTGCTGCTGAGATGACACAGAACGCAGGGAGCAGAGGTGCATATGCCTCCCTCGCTTCTGTCAGCAACCCTGGGGAGGATGGGCAGAGCTACTACTGATAGGGCAATGAATAAACACGCAACCTGTGCAAACCTAACTGCGGCCCACTGCCTAAGGCTGAGCACGGAGCTGCTTGCTGCAGCTGCCAGTGCAGGCCAATGCTCCAGCTCTGCCTTCCTTACTGCAGACCTTACTAGCCTGTTTTCAAAGTACATTCCAGATGAAATTTTCTTTCATGATCAGAAATTCAGATAGATGCATTCTTTTTCTAACAGTAATAAGTGGAGAAAAAAGAATGCTGATTAAACTAAGTCAAAACCAATCGACACTAAACTTTGTAATGTTGGGCTAATCTTTTCCTGGTATTTTCAGTACTTACTGATTCTGTTTTTCAAGTGCCTTTTGCTAGGGTCTCTTGCGCTTCTGCAGTGGTGCCTCAGTTCACAAGCTTACTTCATTCTTCGATCTTGAAGAGATGGCTGTAATCATGTCAGTCACCCAGTGCAGAGTTCACAAGCCAAAACAACTTCTGGCAAATACTTCTGCTTGCTAACCAAATTGTTTTATTCTACTGTTTTTCTCATATTACAAGTAGACTATTAGTATCTGTATATCTATCTACCTAGTATCTGTCTCTCACCCACTACACTGTCAATAAAACCTAGTAATATTTTAACCACTCAGTGTCAAGGAGGCAACATTTGTAGAAAACAATCCCTGTGAAAGTACTGAAATTGCCTTAAAAGGCTCCTGGCTGTGTGTGACCCGTGCCAGGGTCCGAGATGGGCATGCTCATACCCTGGCCATCAGCATGGCTCATAGGATGTAGTGTCTCTGCACTTCTGTACCAAGTGATGCCTGCTACCGAGCCCTAGAATACACTCCTGAGGACTTCAAGGAACCCCGGACCTGCTCCAAAGTACACACACCCTGTAACTGCATCCAGCCAACCTGGTACAGAGGCCGTGATTTTCTTCAATGAGGATTTGTGGTGTAAGAACCTCTCCAAAGTGTGCAGCAGGACAGCGCACAGCGTTTGCACCCAAAACACGCCACGTCTTTCCGTCCTGTCTTAGTTACTTTCTCTCATTATTGGGACAAATACCTGACACTTAAAATTAGGGAGGGAAAGGTTTACTTAACTCATAGCTACTGGAGGTCTCAGTTGGTACCTGGCTACCTCCAAAGCAGAGTGGCACAGGGCAGAGAGCAGCCGCTCATGGCTATAGCAAAGAGCAGAGAGCAAAGCAAATGGCTGCAGCAATGGCCAGAGAGCATGTCTGCCTTCCGTATGCTGTGTTCAGGCTCTCCATCCCAGGCTGGGAGTAGTACTCGCATCCATAATCCAAGCTGCACTCACACCCATAATCCTAGCAGCACTCACACTTACAATCCCAGTGGATCCTGAGTTAATCACAAATCTAGAAGGCTACCCCATGACTGCATGAGGCTTTAGGGGGACAGCTAGACACAAACCCTAACACCCCCACTTTAGCAAAAGTCTTTTTTAAAGTAAATATAAAAATCTCTGCTTATATAATTTTGTCTTAATATACTTCAGAGAATAAGTGCTGTGTGTCCTCAATTTCCTTTCTGCATGTGCAAATACTCCTGTAATGAATACTTTATAGAGGTGATGGAATTATTATACAATATTAATACTCAATATGAGGAGAAAAATAATCTCATTTCCCTAAGCAAATTTTGCCTTAGGGAGATTTAGAGCATTTATATTAAATTATTGTTAATTTAATTTACATAAAAATGATTCTAAGTAGAAAATGTTTTATCACTCTGTTTTTCAGAAAAACCTGTATATCATGAAGCAAAGCTCTGGGGTTAAAATATTATTTCTGTCCTTGTTCCACATTGGACTTTGATGGGCTTGAAACTCCTTTAGTTTTTCAAAACAAGAAGGGAGGATGTTTCTGATTAATATTTTGCATTCATATATCTCCTGGGAGATGAGATTCTGTTTTGCTAGTTATAAAATGTTTAGGAATTTATAGAAAATTATACCACATATTTTCATAAGGAAAGCCCTCAAATGCAGTGAAAAAAGTATTTGTTTAGAACATACTCTACTTTTTAACAACAAATCTCCTTAATATATTTGCTTACTGTAAGTGACACAGTGACACGTACATGCACAAAATGTGTGTCTATACCTCAGGTCACACCACATATTTTCATAAGGAAAGCCCTCAAATGCAGTGAAAAAAGTATTTGTTTAGAACATACTCTACTTTTTAACAACAAATCTCTTTAATATATTTGCTTACTGTAAGTGACACAGTGACACGTACATGCACAAAATGTGTGTCTATACCTCAGGTCACAAAGGCAGCTATAACACATTTCATGTGCAGAAATTATACAAACCATATTTTTAAAAACTGCCCTTAATGTAGCTAGAAATTAATAATAAAAATAGCAAATGTTCAATTTCTTCTCAGAGATTTGTCTTTTAAATACTTTATTCTTTAAATAGTAAATCAAAGTAAAAAATTGAAGAATTGGAAAAAAAATGAAATACTACCATTAAACTGTTCAACTCAAGTTAAAGAGGTTAATTACAAATGTTTTAGGTATCTCATCTACCTTAGTATTTTTAATAAAATATTCATTCACAAAATTTCACTATTTGTTTATTAAATTAAATATCTCAAAATGAATTTTGAAAAGAATAAACTGCATGTAGGTGTGGTCTTATTTTCTATCAGTCTCCTAAATGTCACAAAACTTATATACCCCTGACTCCTTATTTTAATTGACTTGAGGGAATAATTGTCCCCTCCCCACCTCAGGATCCTTTCTTATGGAGTTTGTGAGGTTTGCAATTTTGAATTTTGATACTCATAATTAATTTTCTGCATTATAGTAAAACCCTGATCCTTGGATGGAAGTTAAACATAAAATTACTGAAAACAATGTGGCTTTTGGTTTTTAGCAGAACATTTTTGTGTAGACAATCAGCTCAGCCCTTCTGTGGACTCAGAAGGGCGCTCGCTGCTGTGAGACGGCAACCTCCTACAAAAGGAAAAAAGTAATTTTGGGTGATGAACATCAGGAGGTCCACTGAGAAGGACGTTCTTATACCGTGAAAGCTTTAGAACTGAAATCATGGCACCTTACCCAGGCTTTCATTCAAAGCTATTTCAGCAAGAATCAAATGCTAGTTAGGCAAGTTATGATGATGCAGTTCCTGAGATTAGCTCAGTCATAAAAGAAACCCACAACGTTTTGCTTCACATTAGTTCTTGCTGTCACAACCACAAAGCATTTTGTGAATTCTAATTATTCTGCTCAGAAATGTGGAAAAATAGCATAGCACCTCATGTCCATAGGAGAACTGGCTCAGAAGCGCAAGTGCTTGTTTGAAATCACTTTGTGTGAGACTGTGGCCAAATTCTAGCCACAAAACCTCATTAGACGTAAAATCCTGCCCCTAAAGCTCTCAAGTAGTTCATACTGCACATCGTCACCCACGGAGATGAAGTTAGTAATGAGGGAGAGTGCAGCCGGGAGCGCGCCACTAGCTTCCGTCTTTCCCCACAGAGCGCAGCCACACGAGTTTCCTGCACTGCTTCTTCCGCAAACCCTGGGAGAGGTTTGAATGTCCAGACTAGTGCTTGGCTGTGTCCTGGCATCAGGAAGCATCCCGTTTTCTTTCAGTGTCTCATCAGCACGGCCAGTTACTGTGCAACGACACCATTCCAGAGCTGATTCTGTCGCTTCTTTGCTGCTAGGAGGCGTTTCAGGACGTTTCAGTCAAAATGCTGGCCGCGTGTGACCGCCAAGTGCCAGGAAGACGACCGCTGTCTGCGCACTTTGGGCGAGCAGGACTTCATGTGCTCGGGGACTGAGGCCTGTAGGGCTGCTTACGTCGGCATCCTTGGCACAGAGCTGCAAGGCTGGTGCACCTGCAGGGCCATTGCACAACCTGAAGAGTTTCTGTGCAAGATTTTCCAGCAACTGCTCCAGAGACAATCGTGTTTCAGTAAGTTCTTCAAGTAAAACCCGTCTTCTACCCACCAGTACTTATGTATGCACCGATTTGTCTAGCATCTCTCCGTCATATGTCAACCATGTGGTTTGGTTTTGTTTTCTATGTTTTGAGTCTCTTACTCTGTAGCCCAGGCTGGCTTGACCTCACAGAGATGCTCCTGCCTCAGCCTCCTCAATGCTAAGATTGCAGGTGTGTGCCACCTCAACCATGCTTTTGACTATACTATATAAAGTGATAATACAGCAAAGCAAATTTGCAATTGATATTTCACTTTAATATCTATTTTCTAATTATGTTATCTGTGTTTGAAATTTTATTCATATATCAAGAAATGATTTATTTAAAAATTTGTGATAGGTAACTTCTAGTTATCATTTATTGAATTAACAGCAGTAAAGGTTTAGCTTCTCAGATTACTAAATTGGACATATCAGTTATCCACTGATAAGAATCAAATCATTCTAAAACATTGGCTCATAGCAGCAATCATTTATACTATGTATTTTTGTAATGTATTTATTATAGGGTCTCACTATGCAGCTCAGACTTGCAGTGGTCCTCCTGTTTTTAGCCTCCCCAGTGCTGGGATTACAGGTGTCCATCACCATGCTGTGTCTTGGTGCTGGCTCAGCACACCTGGGGGCAGTGCTGGGACACACATGTGACACCGGGTTCAAACCCCAGTGCCTGTGCTTGCCTAAGCATGTGCTTAGTTCACTGAGCTATCTTACCAGTGCATAGCACTCATTTCTTTGGCCACAACTCTATACACTGGGCTGCCTGTGTAGAGAAAGTTACCTGGTGGCTCCACTGAGGCTGACAGTCCAAGATGGCGCTCAGTAAGCACCTCTGGCCAGCGTGGTCTGGTTGTGCTCCAAGGTTCCTCTTCAGCAGTGTGACCCCTATCACTTCTGTGTGGCAGCAGAATTACCAGTGGCTAAGACCTCATGTGCAGCTGTTGGTCAAGGGTCTGCTACTGTCTCATTGTGAATATCCCATTAAACAAAAGAAGTCATGTGGCTGACTCCAGTGCCACTGGAGGAAGGGGTTACCTAGGGACACATCTAGTGGAGTTATGTGTCATCTGGGGGCCACTAATGTAACAGTCTACTGTGCAGTGCTATCCCAACCTAGACAAAAATATGTATCTGTCAATGTAATTTTTTTTCTCCCTTTGGTCTTTGACATGTGCTCTTCATAGTAAGCTTCTAATGATAATATAGAAGACAATATTTTTGAAGTTATGCATTGATCTAATTTAGAAATAATAAAATTGAGGTTAAGAAATTTATTTTTAAAAATTTTTATTCAACTTGATACAGGGTCTTGCTGTGCATTTCAGACTCATAGTGATCCTCTTGTCTTAGCCTCTCCAGTGCCAGGAATTCAAGCATGCACCACCATGCCTGGGGCCCAGAGCCAGGGTGGCATGTAGTACCAGGGATCAGAATCGGGATCTTGTGCTTGCAAGGTGTGTGCTTAGACCACACAGCTATCTCCCCAGTTGAGGTTTGAAAATTTAAATAATTGGTCAATATTCTGAAGGTGAGCATGTGTCAAGAAGGATTTTCTGTGCAGCATAAAATATGACCAGGTGCTAGGTCAGCTTCTCCACTGTGTGTCTTCGAGGTTACCCAGGAAACACTAGGCCCTGCTCCCTCCCACAGCCTCCGAGCCCCTGGTAGTCACCCAGAGATGTGAAGGTGCTATTTCCAGGAGGAAATAAAGGAGAGGTAATGTCTTATGATAAGTGAAATTTTATACTTCTGAAAATTGTTGGGCAGATGCAGACATACGCATGTAAGCCCACATTCCTATTTTTCTGCATGTAGATATATGTACTTATATACAGACACATAATGTTTTCTTTTCTTTCTATTTTTCTTTGTAGATACTTAGGTGATACACATTAGCCAATGTGATTGAAGTGTGATTTACTATACAATAAGTTATTGACATTCTACGCAGAACTATAGTTCAAGCAGTGCTTTCTGAAGAATAGCCACAATTTATATAAAAAACACTAAAGGATATTTCAACTGAAATCATGTTATTGGGGCCAGGGAGATGGCTCAGTGGAATAAGCACTTCCCTAGCAAGCGCAAGGGCCTGAGTTCAATCCCTGGTTCCACCAAAAACAAAAAAAAAAAAAAAAAAGAAAGAAATCATTTTACAAAGAGAATTGTGTTTTATATACTGAATTGCATCTTCCAAATATTTTTTTTCTGATTAGCATTAATTCTGTTTAAACCAGAAGTATTTATAATGAATGACACATATTATAGTATTAAATATCAAGCAGCCAAGCAAACTAAACCAATGGCAATATGCATTGTTTGGATAATGATTATTGTGTAGGTATGTTAAATGGTGCCAAGAATATAGAGATTTGATAGTGCACAAAAACTTCTATTGTTGGGCGTAAACTCCATAAAGTTGCCCTGCAGGTGCATCGCACTGGGCAAAGACATGCTTTTCTCCATGTGTCTCCTCCTCTTGTATTTCTGTCTCCTGTTTGACTGCTACAATCTCACTGAGCTCTATTTAAGAAGGGCAGTAGAAAGGGACATTCAGAATCATAAACTTTAATTATTTTATATTATTGTTTTATTATATTAACATATATTAATGTTTTGTAAAAAATGAAAATTCAAGACTATTTCACCTTCGTTCGCTGACTTCTCTGAATAAATCTCAGGAAGTTTTCTGCTTAGGCACTTTTCATCCAAGCTACATGCTCTAAGTGATAGCTCAAATTTAAAGGGTCCTTGCAAGCCTCAGCCAAAGTTCTCAGTACTTGAAAAATAGCAAAAGTCTCCAACAGAAAACCGTGCCTGAGGCCCCTAACAGACTGTATCCCGGCCTCAGACGCGCACGAAGGACCTCGAGGACGTTTTCTGAAGGACGAATGTTTCGGATCTCAGCTCAGATGGTGCACGCCGGCTGCCTGCTCTGTCACTTTCGGGGATCGCCGCAGTACACTCCTACTCTCTGCTTTCTTCACACTGCGCTGAAAAGGAGCAGAAGCAGTAACTATCGCACTCCCAGCCGTGTGCCACCTGGTCTGCACAAGTCCGTGATCTCGCCCTGCTGGCTTCTCCTCTGTACCTGAGGCAGTCAGAGGTGGGCGGTGCGCTCAGGGCCCCACGCCAGGGCGCAGAGCAGACGCACCTGCAGGCTTGCTCTTATTTGGACCCGTTACTTTCTTTGGCTCCCGGAAAGCTCCGCAGGCCGGCTCGCGCGACGCCTGTCCGCACTCTGAAGTCCTGTCTGTCCGTCTGGCGGCGGTTGTGCGCAGGGAGCCGCACTGGCTGGGAGGCTCAGAGCTATGCGCCCCGCGGGAGGCCAGACCTGGTGGCCAGCTTCTGAGCCCTGTGGGCTCGCCTGGGACCTGACCTCCGTGCTGACCTCTAGAGTCACATCGGATTTGCTCTTCTGTTACAGTTTGTAGCAGAGAGCAAACAGTGCTGATAAATACAAGCCCAGAGAGAGAAGTTGGCTGGAAAAGACAGGATCCTAAAGTAGCATGGGTAGATCCAGCCTTGTTTCTCCACTGTGTGGCTTTCACCTGGAAGGCAAACGTCTGCTCCACAGTGCTTCCTCTCTTGGCTTTGCTCAAAGCCATCCTTTCCTTATACAGAAACGGTCACCAAAGTCAGGCCCCAGGGACAACGCACATCCAGAGACTCTGTTCTTTTTGTTCAAGAATTTTTAAAAAGAAGAATATGCATTCCTTTTTAATTCAAAGGGAACAGAAAGCATAACAATTCAAATATAACTAATCTTAAATAATAGAAAAATTCACAGATACAAAAATATGTTCTTGCTATCCTACTCTCGAGATAGCTAATGTTAAAACAATTGCTGCACATTCTGAAATTTTTCTTCACTGGCAATGCATAGGTACCTGGAATCCTTTATATACACTCCAATGCACGTCTCCCTCATCTTGTTGCACTGTATGTGTGAGTACAAGCATTTATACACACACACACACACACACACACACACACACACCCTGGTGCACTGTATATGTGAAGACACACGCACACATACACCCTGATACACTGTATGTGTGAGCATGTACACACGCCCTGATGCATTGTATATGCAAGCGCACACGCACACATGCACGCACACATGCAAGCATGGGCGCACACACACACAGTGTACAATGATGAATCTATGCGTGTTATTTCACAGCTAGTTTTAAACTTTGAAATTCAATGGCCAGCCCACTTCCATTTTTGCACATCTGTGGTGGCTTATTTAAAATAAAAATGCTGCTGTCCTATAGCAGTGGTAGCAAGTCTGTGGCAGACATGCCCTGTGTTTTTCCTTTAAGATGAAGTTTTAAAGGAAAGCAGTTTTCTCTAAACTAAAAATTAAGTGTTCAGGTTCGACTGCGTTGTTGGCAGTTGTGACAAATGAGTACATTTGGGATCGCATTTGGATCTCATCTCTAAAAGGTTCGCTGGCGCTGTCCTGTAGAATCTGCCTGTGTAACCAATCTTCTGGAAGTGTGGGCACTTAAGCCATGCAGTTGTTTATTACACAAACTGCACAGTGCCTGCCAGTGCCTGGTCCTGCTGGCCTTTCAGTAAGGTTGATTCAGTTAGTGGGGCTGAAGTACCCTATTCAAAATGCCTGCATCCTTTTTCCCTTTGGTAGAAACCAGAAGTGTGTTTGTTTTAAAGACATTCTGAGGAAGCTCTCAGTGGTTTCATTCAATTTTTAGTATAAGTAGGAGAATGCTTTCAGTGCCTCACCTGGCGCACTGCATTTCTTCCTCCCTGTGTATGTTCTCATGTCTTTATGGACACAGAACAGCTGGTGGCTGTTTGCCTTGACCACGAGTGGAGCGCAACTGCAGCTGCACCCCTCTCCCCAGGCCCGAGTTCTCGGGCTCTTGGGTCGGCTCTGTGCTGAGTGGAAGCCCCAAGTGGCACCACCTCCTGCCTCCATGGGAAGGCAGCTGCCCTTCCTTCCTCTGTTTGTAAAGGACTGTGTTTGCTAAGCAATAAATAGTTACCATGGAAAATTTGTGGCTTAAATAAATCGATGAAGAACAATGACTTTTAGCACTTGGCTTTATAATGCTTGCCATGGTCTTTGAAAATTCTTAAGAAGTCCTCAGCCTCAGATCCTTTTTTCTTCCAAAACAAGGCCATGAAACTCTCAACTTAATGTTCCAATACTCCTTTCTGGTGTTATCACATTTTAAATGCCAGTCATTATGTTGTATATATTTCCCTTCTGAGTGTCCTGTGAATGGAATCGCATGTTCGCTTTCATCTCTCAAATGTGTTATCTTTAAACAAATCTGTGTTGCACAGTACAGTTAGTAAATCCCTACCTATGGCTGTGTGATGCCCCTCTGTGTGAACTGCCTGCCAGCCTGCTACTCGTTCTTCTAGTGACAGATGGCTTTTTCCCTCTGCCTTGCTATTACAGATTATGTAGCCTGAACCCTCCAGTGCACAAACCCATGATTACTGGGGGAACAGTCCTCAGCCTGCTGTGCACATCACAGTTACGGGAGCACCCTTGTGGGCCAGTGGTGCTGCAAGCTGTGCCGACTGACTTGGACCTGGGCAGGCTCGGCCTGCTGTGTGCAAAATGGACTCCAGGCCAGAAGTCTCTGTGCATGCTCACTGTCTAGCAATGTGGCAATTTGGGGCTTTCTGTTTTTATAAAATAAGCACAGTGGTGCAATGTGTGCCCAGTGCTGGCATACTAAGGGCACTCCTGTTCCTGTGTCCTGCCCCTGCCCTTGCTGGGCACCACAGGGCTGTCTCCACCTCTTGCCCTGCTCTGGAGCCCTCAGTCCAGTCCAGCACCCTCCGGTCCCTGCCAGTGCACAGTGGCTGCTTAGCAGGCACCTGCTCTTTAAACATGACATTGAGCCTTCTAATCCATGGCATGTGGTTTTCTTTTATGTCTATTAATTAGCTTTTATTATTTTTTCAATAAAATTGTTTCTCAGTAACTTTCCAGCTATATTTTAAAGTATTTTACATATCAAAATTACTCTTTTGAGTCATAATTTAGGGCTTTATTAAATTCTTCCTCATTACTCTATACAAATTTGGCTTCTTTCAATCATAAATTTAAATGTAGCAAAGTTGTTACATACTTGTAAGTTTTCACGGTTTATTGAATTATTTTGTGTCTCCTGTGTACATTGCCATATGATTTAGACAATTGTATTTTTGTTCCTTTTCTTTCTTTCTTCCTTTTTATTTTATTTTATTTTTGTTTTCTTTTGTTTTTGGTTTTGTTTTTGGCTTTCCCCAAACATCTAGGACACACAGAAGTGTGTTCAATAAGGTTGTGATAGTTGGTACTCTTGTCCCTGATTTTAGAAGGATCTGTTTTTTTTATTTCCATCTATTCAATGCTTGTCATATTTTCTTGTGGGTCATATATCAGAATATATCATAGAATACTGGTCACTTTAGGCAATGAATGAGAGTTGAATATTATTAAATATTTCTTCTGTATTGATGATCTTATTCAAAAGCTGCCTCCAACTTTTCTTGTCATTTTCCTATGATGGAATGATTCACCCATCAACCAAATTTGTTACAGTGCTGCAAGCAGTATTCTTTCATGACTGCCTCAAGTATCTTTGCATGTACAGAAAGAAAACACCCATTTGCTAGTTGACATCTTCCCTTCTCTGCTTTGCAGCTGAGTTCTCCAAGAGTGGCCTGTGCTGGGTGCCCTGCTGGCTGTTGCCCTCTTCCTCATGGTCCACCCACTCTATTCAGACCCTTGGATCACTCATACAAGCAGCTTCCTGCAGGTCACAGACTGTATTGGTTTTAGCAGCTTCAGGGGTTCTGAGGGTTTCTGTCTTAACAGGACGTAAGACAGTTTGAAGAACAGTTTGGTTCTCCCTCTGCTCTTATTGCTCATCTCTGGGTGTTTCGTCTGCTTCCACATCATAGGCTGACACAATTGACCACTTAATGAGGTCCAGGCTCCCTATGAAAGCAGCTCTGTCTCTTCCCTCATAGGCCTTCTCCCTTGGTAGCAGCAGCATTGTCTCTATAATCTGTATACTATATCTATGCACTACATCTGTACTCTATGTCTCTAAATCATAATATTTACAGAAAAACTTTTTACTGAATCACCATTGGGCCTGATCACTTATGCAGCTATTCAATGTCTTCTTGTATGCTTTAATCTTGTGCCAAGAGATATAACAACTGAATTCTTTCAGTCCTGGAAGTGGCTATGCCGAGGGCCAACCTCTTTCCACTGAGAGCCTCTCAGACAGCATAGATTTCAGACAAAGAGCCTGAGGTATACCACAGTCACCACGGAGCACTTCATGGTTCCATGATAACACCAGGTGCATTGCACATGGCCACAGTCCACTGGCTCCACTTGAATGAAGCCTCTATCTCGAGGGAACCCCTGAGATAGTCTAGTCTTTGATCAGAAGGAAAGCAACAGTGGTAACTGACCAACAAGCAGTTCTCTGCCACAGTATTCCTTCTAGTAAATACATTTCATTCATCTGTTTTCAAGAGAAAATGCTCCTTTTCCAGGAAAGACCCCCAAATTTATTTAATCATGGCCATGCCTAAAATGTCAGCAGGCTGTGTGACACATGAGCTCAATGGGGTGCTGCTTCTAGTAGGCAGACAGTCTACGAAAGGCAGAGAACAGTGGGTGTCATCCCCGTGCTGCGTGCACAGCACGCATAGTGGGGCAGCATGACCTCAATCAAAGCCCCTGCTTGAAAAAGCAAAAACCAAGAGCTGCAACACACAGGGAGGAAACCCTCCTGCATGGACGCTGGGAAGCCTCCCCACAGTGCCAGTTTCCTTGATTACACCTAGACTCAGGCATCCACGGAGAGCCTCCTTCCAGCCTTGGGAGGTGATGCACACCTGCAATTCTGACTGTCAGGGGAGGCTGAGGCAGTAGGATCAGTAGAGTGGGTCTTGCCCAAGGGTGTAGCTCATTCTGCCGCGCACAAAATGACATAAAATATAGAGCAAAACAACCCTGACCACAGAGCCCACTTTCTTATAGGAGGACTCTTCTAGGCCATTATTCTTCATGGCCGTTGGGGGAATACAGCACTCTTCAGGGCCACACGCTGCTCAGACAGTCTGAGAGAACTACTGGGAGTTCTTTTAAAGTCTAATAATCACAGACCTCTTTGGAAGCAGACTAGTGGCTTCCTTGGGAATATAACCTCTTAAGTATGTGTTAGGTTTCTGATCTATTTTCTTTTCGTAAGCTCCACATGCCAATATCTACAATGAAAAGCTCATTGTCTTGGTTCAGTTCCCAAGTCTGCCTAAGTTGCTTGCCCCTCACCACCAGCCTAACTCTCTCATTTAGATTCAAGGTAGCATAAACTGTACCTTAAGTGAAATGGAATGAAAAGGGTACTCTTTCAGAGGCTTTGAGGTATAGCTGAGTCGATTAGCTTTACATAGAAATACTGAGCCTTTTTAACTGGAGGTATTATGCCACCTTAGCTCTTATTACATAGGGCCCAGAAGCAGTCCACTTGTTTAGTATTTGAGAATTCCTATTTTCCCCCTTTATCAGCTGGACAAACCAATCAGTTCAGTTTCTGGACCTCATGGTTTTATTTAAAAGTCCTATAGGATGAAGTCTGAAGTAATCAACTGTCACTCTTTTTTTTTTTTTTTTCCATTTCAAAGATCAGCTTTAGATCATATATTCTTCAACAGTTGAATGCCTAAACAAATGATGGCACAGGAGCCAGGGATATAATTCAGTGGCTGTTGTATGTTACGGGTTGGTGCCCAAAGAAATGATGAGAAGACTTTCTGAAGAAAGTAGTTTCAGAGGTCTCACTGAGATTAATCTCTCTCTAAGTGAGCCCAGAGCCTTAGAAGCATCTCACATTTATTCAGGGCTAAAGATAGGCTAAGGAATGTTCATAATTACTTAAGTGAATACAAACTGTTATCTCTACTAACTTCCACCATCAACTGTCACTCTTGTCTCAGCTTGTGCTACAGGTTGGAGGGTCACTACACCTCCCTTCAGCTATTCCAAAAGATTCACCACTGTTCCATAAAAAGTGTTCTCCACCTTGGCAGCTGCCAACAGAGTTCCTATCCATCCAACTGCTACAAATTTTGGTATGTTTCAGAGTTGTAGAGTGGCAGCATCACCATTAAAGGTGGAAAGGTTTATTTAGATCACAGTCACTGAGGGTTTCAGTCTGTACTCAGCTGGCTCCAAGGCAGAGGGGCACACGGCAGACAGCATCATTTCACGGTGGCAGCAAAGAACAAGGGGAGCCAAGGGAGGAGCGGCAGCAACAGTGGCAACAGAGAGAGTCTGTCTCTCTGTCTCTCTTATATTGCATTCAGGCTCTCTGCTCAGGTTGGGCATAGCACTAACACCCATAATCTCAGCAGTACTAAAACATATAATCCCAGTGGATGTCTTATAATCCTAGTGTATCATGAGTTAATCTCAAACTCTAGAAGTCCCCACCACATGACTGCATGAGACTTTGGGGGGACAACTAGACACAAACCATAGCACCCCCTCCAACAAACTCTAAAGCTGATGCTATTAATACTCATCAGAGCCACACTTTTATATATGCTGGAAGTTTGAAATCACCTTTGAGTATGTCCATTATATGTCCCAGAAGACAAAGCATGGAGCAGTAAAGAGACTTTAGGAGTTCATTTGGGAGCACTGCTGAAGATGGTGGGGAGTAAACCATCAAGCAAGATTTGCCTGCTAATACAGGTAACGAGAGTCTGAGACTTTTGGATCCTTCCATGATTCTTTATGAAAAGCATTGTGAAGCTATCTTCACAGAGGAAGGAAGGGCAAAGTATTTGCACTCTGACCTTGCCCCTAGCTTCTCTGGGCTAAACCCTAAGTCTTGTATCTATATGAATATTGGGTGAAGCCCAGCTTCATTTCATGTGTCATTGCCAAGAATTACTGGGGAGGGGAGAAGGAGGGGTGCGGTAAGGCACATGGTAAGGCACCACCAAGCTGCAGCTGCACAAACACGTGTCTACTCAGGCACTTGAGGAAGCAAGTTAGTGGTAAGGAAAAAAAGGCAATCCTATAGGTTCTAGGAAGGGGCTCACTGCCCTCCTTCAGCAGAGAGATTCTAGTTTCTTTGGTCCACCCCTAATCTACCAAACTTAGGGCTCCATCTTGGTCTTCGCTGATGGTGGGGATTTGCCACACTGCAACCAGAACCTTGGTCAGTCACCTCAGGTATTTCCAGATAGAATAAAGAGCCGCGAATATGATGAGGACAACCCTCCTCTCCAGCCACTTCTCAGTGAGTCTGTGGCATGTGGGTGCTGCCCCGTACAGTGAGCATGGGCTGTGCTTGCTGCTCAGGAGCCAACAATCTGGATGATCTGCTAAGGCCTAGGAGAAGCAGGTCATCCTGTCAGCAGTGGCATGGCCTGGCTCAGGACCCACCAGATCTGTGGTGCACCTCCCAAGGGGGGTGCCAGTTGGAGGATATGGGTAATGCACAAGGCCTGAAATTCATTGCTTGGTTCTGGGTTCAAAACTGAAACTTTGGCTTCTGGGTTCTATTTTACCTTGCTTCTTTCTGGTTGAGTTTTCCTTTACTTTTTATTGTTGATTTGAGGCTTTATGAAGGTGAATCATGTGTTTGGAATTTCTTTGAGGCTTTTACTGGTGACAACTGGTTTCCCATTCTCCTGAGAACAGTTTTTCCATTCTAAATAAAAAATCATGAAAACAACACTAAGCTGTAGAGCAGAATGAATGGACACCAAAATTTTTGCTATCAAATCCAAGTAATCATCAGAAATAACTAGGTAGTTTGTTTAAAATAGAGGTATTTTGTTCTAGCTCTAAGAATTCTAAATCAGCATCCCAAGTGTGAAACTCAGAACCCTGTTATTTAAAAAAGAAGTCACGCAGGTGGTTCTGATTTTAGCTAAGTTTGGCAACTACTTCTACAATTCACATGTGGGGGAAAAATCTAGTCATCACCCAGAGGTCCCAGAGCCTGTTTTCACTCACACCTCACAGGGAATGAGAATTGTCTGTATTGAGAAAACCAAGTGCTTTACCAAGCTGCCCAAAGGACTAGAGAGCCACATGAGCCACCATCCCTGGGTAAGTAGCCACGAGGGTGTGAGTGGGTGAACAGAGCAGCCCCATGGCATTTCTGCAGCCACACTGTCTTTGAGGACCAGTGCTCTTTCCCTTAGCAACACTCTCCTCATATCAATTTCCCTACCACAATCCTCTGAGCTTCATGTTTCCACTCAAGCTGGAATTCTCAATTCAAGCGTTTGAGGAAACAAATTACAAATTAACAAGACCAGACTGCTGCTGCTAACTTTAGTAAAAACACTTTGAACTTTTCTCATTTTCCAAAATTTCTCCTCTTTTTAGATTTACTTTGAAAAGTTCCTCTTAGTAGAATTATTTTATAGTGATCCCTGTGTCTCCTCTGCTACCAATAGATAAATGCTAATGTATTTTTCTCCTAAATGTTTGTGTTCTCTTAATGTTCTATCACATGCTCGCTCTGCAGGCAAATACAGTGATGACAGAAGACTGTGCCCAATAGTTTTGAAAAACAATTTGCTTTTGTGAAATATCAATATAAAATGCCTTGGAGTGTACACAGTTTTAAGAGTTCGTTTGATGAGGAACTGCTTCTACCTTTAATTTCCTATTTTTAGCACTAAAACATTTGCCTCTCAGTGTCTCACTCTAGATATCAAAACATTAGCAATGCTGCTTTGTTCATCTCTCTGCATTCAATGGACAGATGATTTGTTTGGTAGATTCGTCCTGGCTCACATTTCAACTGTCGGTTCCTAGGGAAGGTCTGGATATAGAATAGTGTTCCGTCGGTGAGTGTTTTTATGGAGTCTTTCAGTCTTTTAAACATATACACACACACACACACACACACACACGCACACACACAATGAAGGTTCACAGTACATATTTTTATGCTTTCTAAACTACATAAAATTTTATATTTACTTTTAGCAGGGCAATTTAAAGTAAAAATGAAATTAATGGGAGCTCATACTCACTTTCTAAAATTCGTGTCTCAGTGTTTGTTGTTATGCGAGGGCTGGCTGTTTGAGAAGGAAGGTTATGGACCACAAATACTGGAATGAGCTAAGGGAACTTCAGAAGGCATTTCCACCCCTCGGTCTCTCTCTACTCTGTCTCCTTCTCTTTTCCTGTTACGTGCATGTGCGTATTGGAACCTCTCTTACAATTCATATGCTAGTATTCTAGGAGTTTTATGTTAAGTTTTGGCTTTAAATAAATCACTTCATTTAGCCAAAACCACTGACTTTTTCTTGGTTTCAACACAAAACTCTAATTCAAGTCTAGTTTCCCTCAAATTCAGTCCAGGTGCTAAAAAAGCCTCCTGGTTTTCCAGGGAACATTTAATGGGATTTCACTACTCTATTCATATTTATAACATAGTCTCTAAACACGTCCAGTATTTTCTATTTTCTCAATTAAACTGGCTCCATAGTGAATTTGTAGGCCATCAAATTCATAGACACTCACTTATATATGTATGTTTTTTCTCTTAGAAATCAGTAATTATTCTTTTAGGATCTTGTTTTTCACTATTTGCAAACTCTTTTGAATGCATAAAATAACAGGCATATATATTTAAAGTCAGCAATAAAAAGAATAATAAAACAAACAAGCCATTTCTTTAACATGAATTGAGTTACCACTCAGTGTTGAACTCCATAGTGAATTTTGTAACTTTTAGCTTTAAGCTCTTTAATTTATAGACTTAGAAGTCTGGCTATCTCTTTGGCTTGCTCCTCAGGGACAGATCTGTGTATCTAACTTTTATTAGTTTTCATATCCAAAACATAAACAGAGCCCCTTCCTTCACTGTCTTTCTTTTCCAGGCCAACTCTTCAATACTGATCAAAGACTCTGAGTACTAAAGCCCCTAACAGCCACACATCCTCATGTTTGGAGAGTCAGCTGTCCTAGCAAGCACAGCCCTAGAGGGGCACTGACATCTTACATGGAGATTACAGAGTCATCCCTCATTCACCATGGAAAACAGAGACTGTAACAGTTAATCCACCAAATACCTGTAACACCGTAAAGCCCCAGGAGTAATGAGCCTCACTGTAGATTTTGAGGAATTTGGAAAATCACAGAAACCAGTAGGCTTTGCCTAATCATGTTGTCAGAGATGATGGTGGAGGACAGCTTTAGGAAGTTCAAAGTGTCATATTCTCTCAGGATAATGCACTTCTTAGGTAGCATCATCTCAGAATGATTGCAGGGGAGATGTCCCACTAGACCTAAACATCCGCTTATTTCTCTGTGCATAAGAGTCACAAGGTTTTAGATAAAAATGCAGATTTCCCTTTAGTGGGTCTGGGTAGGACCTGACTCTGCCATTCCATCCCAGAGAAGGTTGGTGCTGCCGATCCAGGGGCTCCAGTGGGCATAGCAGGGAGCCAGGGAGCCTCCATGGGAGGAATATATAAATATTCCATGTAATACATAGAATAACCCACAACCTATTTTCTACTGAAAAAAAAGCAAATTATTTAATGCATTGTGGTAATCCAGGAATTAATTTTTCATGTACTCTGTTTTTAAGGTCTAGAAAGAATTCAACTGATATCCTTACAGCTGACTAAATGCCTAGGTGCTTAAGCTAGTACAAAGCAGTGGGTCCCAAACTTCAGCCACACTGGAGGCACCCAGACAGCTTATTAATCACATATTATTGGATCCCCATGCTGAAAATTTCTGACTCAGTAGGCCTAGGAGGTAACGTGGACATGTGCATTACTAGCAGGTTCTCAGTTGCGCTGGCACTGCCTGTCAGGGCAGTATATTTTAATAAGTCCTAGCCCAGGATACTCCTTGGTTCTTTCCTGAAATTCTCCAGAGTCTGCTTGTCAAGCACACACTGTGCACCTCCACAAAGGGAGTTTTGACATCTGTCGATTTCTGATATCACCTTGAGAATCACGATCCTTAAATGTTTTCAAATTTCTTACCAAGTCAGTGAAACAAAAGTTCTCATAAACTGCTATTGACCTTGAACAATAAAACACCCCAGACTAAGGATCAAGAAGGCACTGCTTGATTTATAAGCACAAAGAAAGTATTACTATGTCATATGTCCATGAATGTCAGTACTCATCATGAACATGAAGACTTGGAAGATGGAAAAACCCTGACTGGTTCCATAATTTTACCTTTCACACCTAGAGCAACTGATGTGATAAAAAGCGTCATTGCAGTGGTGTCGGTCTAGCTTTAGTGTACAACAACCAATGGTAAGAAAATATAGTACTGCTGACCATGTCCTTCACAGTCAATGAAACTGGGTTTGGAGGCGAAGCGCACCCGCCAGCCGGGTGTGCTTCCTGTCGGAATGTCTGAAGTGAAGCCTGTGTGCATTGGAGGAAGTCGTATTTTCCACAGTAACATTTGCAACTTTAGAAGACATTTGGTCCAACAGTTTAAATCTGCATCAGAACTCACAGGCTCGTAGGCTCCTTCTACATTTACTGTTCTCTGAAGGATAAAACATGAAAGTTGCAGAACCAGGTAGACTTCTGGACCTCTCCATCCTGTCTGATGCTAGAGCAAAGAGTATAGTGGAAGACACCCTGCTAGTAGAGGCAGCAGGAACCTGTACTTTTGCTGGGTGACAAGCACTGCATTCAACAGTTTTTCTGGTGGGACGAAGTGACTCTTCAGGCATACTATCATTTTTCAGAGACACTGCAGAAAGAGAGAATGATTAAGGGCCGACATCAGATGTTTAAAGCATCCCACTGGTACCAGTGCTATTAGGAGTGACTACAGTGAAAATGTCCATGGGCTTCACGCAACTTCTTCTTTTTTCTCAACATGGTGAATAGCAGCATGGAGAAAACTGAAGCCCCATATGATGGAGCAGCCTTCAAGGAAAGGTAATACACATGAAAGACAGATTTCTCCCTCTAAAGCTACATCCTGCCTGCGAACGCAGACTGCTGGGTATGTATTTTCTCAAGGTCCCAAGAAACTGAACGCTGACTATCTATCAGACATCATTCCACCCATTCAGTATATTTCTATTAATTTAATTTTCACACTTGAAATAGGTACTCTTTATTTTACTCAAAAGGAAAATGGGGCACTTAAAAGTTAGTAACTTGTCCAAATCAAACAGAAGACAAACAGAGCCAGATCTTAAACAAGGAAGGTATTTTTGGCACAGGAAACCATGATTTTAAACACTGTAATAATACACTTTTCTCATCTAATTATGTGATATTTATACTGGGTGATTAATCATAAAGATTACCCCTGGCAAGAAGCTTATATGCATAAATGAGAAGTTGTTGAAGTATTTGATAGAGCTAATTGATATTGCATTATGAAATTGCATTATGAAGAACAAAGCCTAGGAAATGAGTTTGAGTCGTAACTCTACCAAGTGGGTCAGTTGCCTTCTCTGTAAACATCAGATTCCTCTTACAGTGAATTCTGGTACCAGTCTCACAGAAGTGGATTATCTGTGATATTGGAGCTCCTTGACGTTTTCAGGCTATATAACTGATTATGCTCAAGGACTGAGGGCTAGCGACACAGCTTAGTGGCATAAAACCCTACCTGGCAAGCTCAAGGTCCTGAATTCAATCCCTGGTACCAAAGAAATCCCCTGCACATTTTCTTTAAACTACACAGCACCTATGAAGGCTAGCCCCTACCAGAAAGACCGAGAGTCAGGTCGAGAATTCTCCTTTAAAAGGTTGCACTGAAATTTGAAGTCATCATGTATCATTTCTTAACTTCTGTAAAAATACTCATTCTTTCAGGTATCTGAAATGAGATTTGAAGTAAAGTGATTCTCTTCATCGTTAGGTTATATTTTATTGCTTTAATTTGCAAATTTTGCACATGTTTATAATGTACCCCATAACAATAGGGCATGTGTCTATGCTTCTATGACCCATATGTTTAAATCTATAAAATCGTATATCTTCAAAGCGAAAAGCAATAATTTCCATTTAAGGCATGCACCACGTGTGAGGCTGCCTCCTGCCACCCCAAACGCAGTCCGTGGGCCGTCCTCCACCGTGCATGCCAGGCCCGACTGCAGGCCTGCTCACTGTACTGCGCTGTGGACTGTGCCATGAGGCTACATGAGGGAGCCTTGAACTTACTTTTTCTCAGCTTCTGTGCACAGAAATTCTGGATTAATTTGGGTCATTTGAAATCTGATTGTAGAGAAAGACCCCCAGCTTCTGCTCTCTCCGAAGGTTTGACTAGGAGAGGCATCACATCTTGTTTTGTTGGCTAAGATTCCCATCAGACACTCCTAGGAATTGTCTGGCAGGGCTCATCTTAGGGCTTTCATCTGAGTGAATTTCAAAATTCACTGCCCTCTAAAGAGAACAGGCAGGCCCTGAAGACACAGCCCATTACAGTGGATACAAAGGCTGGCTCTAGTTTCACTGCTAGGTTTTCTTGCACACAAAAGTTCTCAATAAAACCCAGCTGGTTTAAATTTTGTCTGTGGACCCGAGATGCAGAAAAATTGGCTTGGCTCCACATTTTGCAGAAAATGCTTCTCATGGCTGTAATCTGGAAATACTGAATGTACAAACCCCCAACAGCAACAGGAGTGCAGCTGTCTCCTGCCTTTGCCTCCTCTGCTTTCTCTCCACTTCACTCTTACAAGGCCTAGTACTGCTAAGGGGAAAGGATGAAGACCCCTGCCCTTCCCAAGAGCCTCTCTTGCAGATCACTTCCTGTGTGTAGGTGCCAAGTCAACAAGTAGCCTGTAAGAGCTTAAGTGCTGCCTGAATCTTCCGCGACTGCCCTCATGGTTGGCTCCAGCCCCAAAATGCAGATGAAGGAGTAACCACTGCACACCAAGGAAACTCACACTTTAGTCTTTTTAGAGAAGAGGACTTAAGGTCACAGAGGCAAATAAAACAACAGCACACTTCTGTTGCAAAAGCATCAGTTATCTTTGCAGCTCTCTACCCTTGTGTTTCACTGGCTTGAAACAATCCCCTTGCTGCCCATAACTGGGGTGGAGTCAGTGCCAAGGCTGTACAGTGTAAGCAGTCTCGCCTTTGGACTGCACATCGCAATTGTGCACGTGAAGTCATAAAAGTCATTTATTATGAGCACGTGTATTCTTCGTTCAAAGAGCCAAGTGTTCTTCTGACAACAGTACATTGGCATCGGATGTGTCCCATAAATGCCATCTATGGGCACAGGCTACTTCTTGGCCTGGCACCTCCATGCAGGAAGTGATCTGCAGGAGAGGCTCTTGGGAAAACGCTGGTCCATAGGCCAAGGCCTGTGGTGGGACAGCTGAGCACAAAGAAGGGACTTCATAAGTGGTCAGTGGTGATGGCAAGGGGTCACTGTCATTAGCACCATGTTTTTCACATCTTCTAATGTTCTTTCCCTGGGTTCTTGAAAATGCTTTATAATACTGTAAATATTAGTACTATTCTTTCAGTTGAAGTGTATGAGAATGCTCTAAAATCACATTGTCACCTAGTAAACTACAAAAATGAGCAAAACAGTTTTTGTTTTCTGTCCTCATCACTCTTTCTAAAGCATGTATTTAGGACATGTGGTGTAAATCAGGAATCAAATCCATTTTCAAACTAGATGAAATAATGCAGGGTGGATGAAGGCTGTTCCTGGCATCTGTGACCACTTAGAGAAGTTCTGGCCGCAGCCTTAGTGGCCGACAAAGCCCATGTTTATCACTTTCCCTCCCTTCACTTTTCTTTGGTGAAATCTGCCACTGAGGCTGCCGCTGGATGTGGAGTTGGCTGGGTGTGGAGTTGGCTGGGTGTGGTGCTGCACAGGCTGAGGGCCGGGGCAGAGACCCTCGCTGCGGTGTGCACTGGTGCCTGGCAGAGCACCCGAGCTGTGGAAATGAAGGTCAGTGGGCAGTGGTGCAGGGGCCACAGTGAGGGCTGGAGGTATGGGGCGAAGAACTAACTCGCGCTGGCCAGCTCCGCTTTGTGAGTGTAGCCCTTACTGCTGCAAACATGGACTGATATAAACACTTGACTGACGTGCTTATCGTGGTTGGATGCCACAAGCATGTGGAGTATGTGTCCACTGAGCTGGGAGGCATATCCCCTGAAAGGAAAGCAGGCATCAGATCAGTGTGGGCGAGCTCAGTGCACCACACCTCGTCCTTATGGCACTGTGGCAGGTTCCTGGGCATGTGCAGGGAGACATCGCTGCTGGCGGTCCCATTTTCCAGGTCTGTACCTGAGCTCCCTATTTACCCCCTTCCTTCCTAGTATAGCACAGTGTAAAGCTTACAATGGCATTTTTGTTTGAACCACATATGGTAGATATTACCTTGAAAATGTACACCAGGCGTATGTCTTCGTCCCTAATAGCTCCTTCCAACACTTCGGCGCAGCTGCTCTCATCCAATCAGTTTCTCCCACTGTTTGGCATGGCTACCATTCCAGCACACCCTGTAGTGGAAATATTGTTGCTTTTCATTGCTTTCATTCTTTTAGTGCTGCTAGGTAGCTAGCTGAAAAGGGACCTAGAAAGTGGTAACATCGCTTCCTGTTCCAATTGCTTTTCAGTTAGTAAAACTGACTTTCCTCTTGCCAGCCTCATACCCTGTTCTCTGTCAATGCTTGTTTTTAGGCCCTGTATTATTAAATATAGCTCTCACCTCTGTGCCTGCTCTCACCCTGCTCCTTTTCCTGAGAGCATCTACTGTATTAGTCCATGATATGTCATCTGCACTCTGATTATTCACACCCCAAATCACATATTTACTGCTTCCTGCTGGGGTTCTTCCCCCTCATGAGCGCACATTTGGAGTGTGTGCAGAGCCCCTGTTAGCTAGAGCCCACAAGGATGGACATCCTGTGTCTTTAACAATGAATGCTTTGCAGGTGATAGTAACATGTAGCCACTGTCAAAATATACATTTCTAGCTAGAAACGCATGGCTTTTCTTGTCTGTCTTCCTCTGTGAGATGACTTTCTGCCTCGACTCCTTGTACCTCACAATGAGCCAATAGTATTATTCTCCTGATTTAGCAGAACAGGAAATGGAGGCACAGAAAACTTTAGGGAGAGCTAAAAGGAAAATGAAAAGTAGTCCCGGCTAAATGTTTGGCACACTTTAGCACAGGCGCTTGAATCTGTGGCCAGCAGCCAAAGCCTGGCCTCTTTCCGTTGTGTTATGGGCCTGCTCACTGCACTCAAATGTCTGTATTTACTGCTAAACTAGTTTTATCTCTAATTCTCATTATGTCTCTGTAGATTTATGCAGAGTAACCAAACACCTGGAAAATCCATATTTATACCGGTGTTAATATCTTATATTTTAATGCGGCTTGCAGATTTTCCTGATTAATAATAACATGGTCCTGTTTGGGATATACTTTAATCCTCCTAGAGACACTGATGCCACACCCAGTATTGCATTTATTTCTGAACCTGAACTACCACAGATCTATGTCAGGGATGTGCACTCTTCCCTGCGCTGTCGGAGCCCGAGAAAAGCTGTTCCTACGGGGCAATGGAAATATCCACAAAGCTGACCCCTTCTTTCCAAGACCACTCTGCTCTTTCCATCTTGCTTAGATGTCACTGGGGCTTGGAACCTAACTGTCCCCTGGGGAAGCGATGTGTGGGTGGTCTACACTTCTGTGTGGGCAGGAAACCTCTGCAGTAGGCCGGTCCGTTGGGGGCACCAGACCACTGAGGGAGTGCCCTGGAGGGGGATCGGATGTGCTATCTTTCTCTCCTCTCTTTTTACCTGGGCTGGGCACAGGATAGACTGCACCTCGGTTCAAGGCTGCATCATAGGAGTCCATCCTCTCAGAATTCACCGCAGCAGCAGAAGGGTGATGGTCCTAAGCACTGTTCACTCTTCTCTTCTCTGGCCACTTAGCACTCAGTTGATGGAGAGAAACGAAGAGAAGAGAGCAAGGAGTTACTCTTGGCCACAGCTATGCTCAACTGTCGTCTGTGGTGTGTAACTGCCCCTGCATTTGTCAGTTTTCGGTAGGTGGTAGCACATGATTGCCAAATGTTGGTACCTTAGAGGATGAACACGTGTTTCCACATCCTGCATCATGCAGTCTGCAGCCTCACTAAGTGTTCTTCCCATTCCTAGACTCAGGACAAAGTGCGGCCGCTCCTGGGGACCCCTCTTCTCCGGATAAAGCGCACGGCTCCCGGAGGCTCAGCTGCAAGGGCAAGCTCAGTGCTCACGCTCCTCAGGGACAGGGGTTCCGATCAAGCAGCTCTCACTAACAGCACTGCTCTATCTCCAAGGACGCCTTGGGGGGAGTAGGCTGCTTCTCAGTATAGCAGCAATGAGTCCTACTGGAAATAGTGCATGTGATCCAAGTCCCCAGGCTATGCAGAGAAGGGCTAGGAGTGGAGGCTAACCTAACTGTCCAAGCATAGGAGGTGCAGTAGCGGACTCCTGGTGGTTTAGCCTTGCTTCCGGGCCTGTTTTGCTTTCTCCTTATGGCTGGCAGAAGGGATGAGGAATGACGTTCAGGACTGTCGCCTCCTCCTCTATTGTTCTGTCTTCACTCCAAATCTTTTCCTTAGCTCTCTTCATTTTCCACATCAAATAAAGCTATAAGTTGAATACCAATGCGGCAATGTTTATCTAGCCCTTGTTTTGTTCCAAACATTGTTCTTAACTCCCTTCACATCTTATGAATTTTAACAATGATTTTTGTATTGGATGTAACTCTTTAGAAACTAAGGTATGAATTCTCAGCAAGCGATTTCCACTGACTGGGCTAGGCAAAGGCGAAGACACTTTCTGACCCGTATATTATTCTTTTTATCTTTAAAGAATACAACATAGTAATGAAGAAAAAAAAAAAAAAAAAAAAAAAAAAAAAAAAAAAAAAAAAAAAAAAAAAAAAAAAAAAAAAAAAAAAAAAAAAAAAAAAACATTGGAAAGAACACAAGATTTCACTAACAAGGCAACCAGGAATTCAGCAATGGCTGTTATACTGCAAGGTGCTATGCTTAAATCAGTGACCCTAAGGTTTCTGTTGTCATGCGCTGGCCATCCTGTTCAATAAGAACCTTTGTTTTCAATTCATACTTCTTCCGTCTCACCTTTATGTCACTTCCAGCACCTGTTTGCAGTGTTCTTCTGAGCCCTATGTGTGTGCTGCAGTCTGAGAACTCACAGCACAGTGCCCTGCACAGCCTGCCAGCTCACAAGCCTTGCTTTCATGGTGGAATCTTGGGTTTCAGGGCTGTCCTTGCTATTTTTCTGCTCCTACTTTCATCCTGCCAGTGTCTAAAAGTCCTCCTGTTGATTTTAAGGACTCAGAAAGCAAGTCCATCTTACTTCCTGGGGCTTCACTCAAACCACTGTTGAGAGAACAGGCGACACTGTGTGGACAGGTGCTTCTGCATGGGTGTTCTTAGTGAAGCCTAAAAATGACAAGCTAGTACTTGCATTAAGGGGCACAGAACAGTGTTCACATGGTGTTTTCCAGCTTTGCAGAGTAGTTAAAAATAAGAATTTTCCATGAGAACCTTATGATCCCCAAAATACAGAAGTGCTTATCTGCTAGTCACAGGGATTCCCAGATTTATTCCACAGGCGTTGTGCTACAAACTCCTCTATTAACACTTGGAAAGCTCTTACCCTTAAACAAACATGTACGTAATTTGTCTTACATGAAATCTTTGCAAGCCATTTTGCTTATGGCATTTTTCTATTTGCTTAACACATAAAAACACTTTATGAAACTAGTTTTCCATGAGAAACCATTGACAAGAATCAGTCTCTTGTAAAATATTTGAATTTACTATGTCCTCTTAAATTTAAGTTTTGGAAATAAAAACTAATAGAAGGTTCTACAATTGTATAATACTTGGGAAAGACCACTTTCTTGCAAAAGAAAGTGGTCTTCATGTGAACATATGAAGAGAGAGAATTCTACTCCAGAAAAAGGCAATAGCAAGGGTTCTAGCAATAAAAAATTTAAAACAAAAGACTTCGGTGTTGGGTAGAGGAGACTTCCGGGGTTGTCATACCTGGGCGATGTCCAACAGCTGGGACTGGAGAGGTCACATAGGAGCCTCCAGGCTTGGTCAAGTCCTGAGGCCTTCATTTTAAGTTCATTTAAAGGCTTTTAAAAATGTTAAGTAGGGAAGGTCCACTGTGGGGTTTGGGATTTTAGTGGATCACTCTGAGCACTATGGAGCCTAGATAGCTAAGAGCCAAGCTCAAAAGTAGTGTGAGAACAACAACGCAACTGTGCAGCAAAGCAGTCCTGGGCAATGTGGGGCGGCTTTAGCTAGCTCAGTGGGGCCAGGAGCGTGGGGTGAGGAAGGACAAGGCCTCCACCATGCTCAAGGCCTGCACTTCAGTTCCCAGGATTAATTAATCCCCAATGGTCTAATTGACCAATGCAGCACTTAAGTGATTGGGGTGAAGGAAAAATTCAAGGATTATTTCCAGATTAATTAAATGATATAGTAAGGGTTTATCATTTACTGAGATGAGAAATTATTTTAATGAGAGGAATTTTAAGATTAATTTGCCACTTATTAAATTTGAAATAGTTTTGTAATATGCAAGTGAAGATACCAAGGAGGTAGATGGATATTAATCAGTATTTTACATAAATGACTGGAAAATTGAGATCAATGTGATTAGATTTCTTCCTATTAAAGGAGAAGAAAGTGCAGGGCTAAATTCGTAATGCTCCAGATTTAGAAGTTGGGGTTGGTGGGAGAAGCAGATAAGGAAAAAACATAAACTGAAATGGGCAAGTTGGCCTTAGGTGAACTTGCAAGGCTGCTCTCAGCTGGCAGCCTGTGTGTTGAAGTGGAGTGAAAGAAGGTAACTCTTCCAAGCTATTGGCTGGTATGCAAGGACCCCAAAGGACTACTGTGCTAAAGACTTCCCTTCTTAGAACAGTGTGGGATGCTCTTGCAATGGACTATGACGGTGTAGGCATGACATGCAGATACCAGGAAAGTTGGGGTGCGAGGCTGGACTCTCAGGAATCATCCCTAAGGGGTCAGAGCAAAGGCAAGAGCCCTGTATGCTGATCACCTTTTGCCATCAGTGTTTGCCAACAGTTAAGTGCTCATGAGTCAAAGAAAGATAGGAAAAATGGAAGAAAGGAGAGAAAGGGGAAAATGAAGGAGGAAAGGAACTCACATCCTTTCTTTTATCTGGCTTTCATTTACATTTTCATTCAAGTTGTGCATTCTTTCCTGTAGAGATCTCCAGGAGCTCTCAGTCAGATGTTAATTTTAATAATAAAAAAGAAGTCAAATAGCAAAGATTTCTTAAAACTGAATAGCAATCATTGGCCTCATCTTTTGATACAAAAACAGAAACACAAAGAAATTCTCTAAGTCCTTCACTTTTATTAGATATCTCTGCTTCAAGGCCCAAGATGCTTGCTTTTTGCTAATGGTATGCAAATTTTGTTGGTAGAGTTAATCTCCAGCCAGGAAAATTGCTTAACAAATTGTCTTTGCTTCAGTAGGCCTGTTCATTGCTGGGAGGGGAGGGGGGGACTGGATTTACACCCTAGAAATGGTGGAATGTGTTATATATGGGAAGATGCTTTAATGTGTTTAAAACAAAACTAAATAAAATACAATCAGACACTGCCCAGTAACTGATGTGCTACTGGAGAATCGTGACAGCGCATGCTCTGCAGCCACTAGAAACTGCTGGCACATGGCAATGACAGGCTAGCTCTATTGTAAAGTAGACTCGATGCTCGCTGTCGAGGAGATTGCTGAGCCAGAAGAGTCAGCAATGCAATTTTTACTTTCATTTCTGGTTTCCCTGAAGACCTGTAAATCTATTTAAAAGAAATAAATATTACATTATTTATATTTTTCCCATGCAATAACTTACAAAACTCTCTTCAGTATCTCGTGTTTCCACATGACTAAGCCTAAATTTAGTTTTTTCCTTGTTTTCTTTATTCAAGTCTCAGCTAGCCACTCAAAAACAATGCTATGATTCATCAAGTAAAATCATATATATTTTCAAAAGAGCAAATATTAGTGAAATTATCAGTTTCCAGTAAAGATATCAGAAATCTATCTGGGCAATGAAGGACACTATCATTTCTATACTTTTTCAAATAACATCCACATGTCATGAACTTCCACAAATGAAGCACAAATTTGCTAAAGTTATAAAATACAATATTTTCTGGTCTTTAGTGTAAGTCTCCTAGTGCGTACATGTACAGAAAAGGGTAAAAGTCGCTACTCAAGTCTGGGTGCACCTTTCCTCATTTCAGAAAGAGATGATTGGTTTTCCAAGCTGACTCCTCCCCACTTTGGTTCAATGAAAATGAAACAAAGGCCCACAGATCTGCAGTTTAATTTAAAATGATCATATTTCATCAATTTTGACATTCATTTTTAACGTTTTGTATCTTATGCAGTAGGACTGTTACAGTGCCTTTATGATTCCAAATAAATTACAGAAACCAGTACTGAAGTCTTCTTCAGCTTTCAATCACTGCTAAACAAGAGTCTTGGAAGAAGAAAAGAAACGAAATACTGAAAACTATTTGGCTCATTTAGGGAGAATGCTATTCAATTTCCTTCATTTGTCCTTGAAGCATGGTGGAAATTAATGTAGACTTCCCTTAAAGTACACAGCGATTTTATAACACAGTTCGTAACAGGGTTTGATCCTCCTGGAACATGGGCGAGGCAAGCAAGGCCTTGCCTGCTGATGCACAAATGGCACAGAGGTGTGGGGCCAAGGTGCATGGGCGGCTGTGGACTCTAACGTCGGGGCTCTAGAGCACGGTACACTGTACCACGCATAAGAGGCAGGGGAGACTCTGCTGTGGCCTCAGCAGCCAACAGCCCTGAGTGGCACTGATCTCCCTAGCTGGTGCTGGCATTCTCTTAGGGCGTGATACTTAAGGCTGCACAGTGATGGCTAGATGCAGTCAAATCTTCACTGGGAGCATTAATAGTGCTCCCCGCGCCGATCAATTACAACTTTGTTAATGAGTTCCATGTGGGTTCAGTCTGCAGAATGAGATGATTCTTTCTAAAGTTTTCTGAGTCGATGTTTAACAATTATCAAAGACAGTAATATATTCAGAAGATAAGACTAATTTGATTTTAATACATTTTTAATGCAAAGATGAATCAAACTGTGATACTAATCAGAATAAATGTATTTAGGAAGAGAATTTCAGAAAGGAAATTCATAACATTATTTGAATAATTAATCAGTTTGTATGTGTTATATAGCTTGGGTAATATAGTTAGAATATATATGCATATGTATACATATGTCTATCTATCTATCTATCTATCTATCTATCTATCTATCGTCATGAATCTGACTAAATCTTCACAAAATATAATTTTCTTTAAAGATAAAATTTTTTTCATGCCTTGGATTATGTTAAATATGGTATTTTAAATATACTATTTTATTACAGTAATATATTTCACTAAAATATGTTTGACTTGATAAAAATTAATTCTTCCTTAAAAAAAGCCATCACAAAATAGTATTACTTGAAATTGCTCAATATTTCCTTTCTAACCTTATAGTGGAAAAAATAAACAAACTTCATGAGTGCTCCCTTTGCAGCTCCAAGCTTGCTGACCACCCATTGCTCCTTTCTAGGTCTTCTCCTGGGGTTCTTCTCCCCAGCCCACCTGACAGTTTTGCTACTGAACTCCTCTATTGACTCAGCTTCCTTTTTTAAATTAATTTCATTGAGAAACAATTAGCAATGACACAGTTTCAAAACAGATTAGTAGGGCAGTTTCAATTATTAATACATTGCATATTGTTGTCTTAGTAGTAGTTATTCATAGTACATAGTGCAGACATGATATGCTGTCCAAACACTATTAGTACAAGTCTTTCTTTTCACTGAATTAAGGGAAAGTAGCTGTGTATCTACTTATATTGTATATACAGATGCAAAACTGTCCTTCATTTGTATCCCTTTTTTGTTTAGTTTTGTCAGAGATGGGTATTTCATTGCTAATTAAATATTGTAGGTGTGTGAATTCAGAAAAGTAATCCAATATAGTCCAGTAGTCTATAATAATAGTGGGTTATCTCTTGGACTAGCAAAGTCAGAAGTTGATGACAAGAGACTTTTATAGCTCAGCATATTATTATGGCTTTACCTTTTGTACCTCAGTTTTATACTTTTCTGCTGGATGGTTAAGACCAAGATAAAAGCAAGATCTATATAACAAGAAATATAACTTTTGTAAATCCCCTCAGGATTTACCCTGAAACCCTGTACAATAGTTTCTAGATCTTTTGTCAGTGTGAGCCATGTGGATGAGTCACGGCCATTGCTCAACCAATTTGGTCTCTATAAAACCTTGAGGGAATGTTTTCTCTCCATGTGACTCTCTTAGACACATTCTACATTGTCAATCACTTTTCTCTGTGGCCGCATAATCTCCTTGATCAGAAAATTTGGGATACAACTGAGTTACAGGATGTTACATTGCAGGTTCTCCTGCAGTCCTCACTGTCCTTGAAGGGCTAGGGCCAAATGTAGGCTGTCCTTGCAGCCCTTATTTTTCTCTAATTTTTGGTCTGTAAACTTAAGTTGTCAACCCTCCAGAAGAGAAGCTTACTTGTATTATTACCCTATAACATAGGCAGTTGAGCTTAACCTCTGTCTGATTCTTATCCTACAGTTCACGACTTAGTTTTAGTCCCGGGAGAGGGTTTGTGTCCCGCAGTGGCCAGGTGGAGAGAGGGCCTTTAGGAATGCACATATCCCTCTCTCCTCCTCTTCACCACCCACTGTGATCAGACATAACATCTGGGTATTTGATGTCTCAGTTGCTTTTCTCATATCTGGAGCAATACATGTCCCTGACAACTTAGAGGTGGAGTTTATTCAGCTTGTGCTCCTAGTCCATAGTGTGCTTTCTCCAAGGTAGCATGGCACATCAGGGGTGCACAGCAGTGAAGAATTTGCTGAAGTCCCAGCAGTTGAAAAACAGAACAAAACAAAAGGCCAGGTGACAGGCCCATTGGCTCAGACCGACCTTCAGGGAAACGCCTCCTCCTGGGAGCCACCTGCAATAGTGAGCCAGTTCCATGCACCCTTCCTACGTCTACTTTCACAAAGCCCTATCTACAGTCCCTAAGGCTCCTGGAGACCTTCTAAATCTGAAGTGGGCCACTCAATGCGCTCATTTCTGTACAACTGTACATGGATATCTAAATTCACCCAATTCATGAAATACTTAAACAGCAATGCCTCTGCGAAGTGGATGGTTGCCCTATTTCTTATTCTCTCTTTTCTAAGCTTTTTTTGATGCCTCTAGATTTATCAGAATCATCATGATCATTGTGGAGGAAGTGGATTATTGGGGTATTGCTTATGTTTGTGGTTGGATTTGTGATAGATCGAGTCAAAACTAGGGATGATTTTCCTTACCTACAAAATCAACCAAAATGAATCTGCCAATTAATTTCAAGACCATATTTTTCCACTTAAATTAGAAAAAGCAGAGCAAAGAGCACATCTTTACAGGAAAGATTTTATTTTAATCCCTGGCCTATAGCAGGCACGATTTTAGAGTTAGTGGAAATTCTGGATTCCACAGAGACATGACCAGGAAGACATGAGCCACTAAGTGGGGAGAACTCATTGCTCTGGGGGACAACAGAGAAGCTTGGCTTTGGTTTTTGCTTTATTTATTCTGTGAGAAAATAAAACAAGATTTCATATATAAGAATAATGCAAGACTGCAATAGTTAATAGATGATGTGTTTTTATCTTCAAAGCAGTTAGGTTTTAACAGTGGAAAGGCAGGCCTGGCTGGAGGAGGGATCCAAGGCAGTGGAGTCACAGGAGATGGAAAAGCCAGGCACCACCTCGTGAAGGGTCGTGCTCAGGAGCTCTGCTTTGTGGAAACCCCTTCAGGGGTAGGTCACGGGGAGATACAAGCACCTCGAAAGCACGTGAAAGCAATTTCTCTGGAAAAGAAGGAGGATTTTCTAGGCTCTTCGTGGGTAGGTTATCATCACCATGCTTGTCTTCCTAGTCTCCATGGAAGGTACCGTGAGTCATCTTACAAAATAAAAGATTTGTTACTAGTCATGGTTTGGTGACAAAGTTTCTATAAGGAAATTGTGTCATGAAGAGGAAACAAGCTACTAAAATTGAGGGTTTTCTTGCTTTGAATGAAAATTTGTCAGAAAAATATGCCATGGAAATAAATTCCTGTTGTGGTATTAAACAAATAACTCAAAAGATAAAAATGACATATGACCTCTCCATACTTTCCATCATGTTTTTCAGATTATCCAATCCTGTCTAACGTCAAAGACATTCCACTGTATAAAGGAAAACACATGGAGGAAATTACTCTGACAGGACTCCGTCCTCCCATCAACGGTGAGCTCACAGTCAGTCCTCTGTAATGCCTCTGCTTCTTACTCCTCCAAAACTCTAGTGATCTTTTTTAAAAATCTTCTATTCATAGGAGAAGTAATCTATGCTGTCATGTGCATGACAGTCACCTGTGGAGTCCTTGTCCTGGTTATGCTCAAGCTGAGGTAACTGGATAGAACTCAGAAGGGAGGCTTGGGAAGGGGACCCATCACTACGTACCAATGCATGTCACTGTGATTGAGCTCACGGCTGGCCTGGACACAGAATCTGCTCCTGGAGCACGTGCGTGGCAGCCTCCCTGTGGAGAGCACCCTGGAAGTGCTGTGCTCACTGCTCATGTGCGAGACAACTGCTATCCCCGGATGTTCACTGTCGCAGTTTACGAGCCCATGTGCATCACGCATTCCTTCTAATTTGACGCGATCTAACTACCTTTTTTCCTGTTTGTTTTCTTACAAAATCCAAGTTGAATTCTGCTGTAGTTATTATTCAACTTATTTGGAAGGCTGACAAACTCACATACATGACCTATTGTGTGTGTCGCAGTTTCTATTTACCTGAAGATTTTCCACCACCCCGATATTTTATAGGGCAACGGATTTGTATGCAGCTGTGCTAGAGGAGTAGTCAGGGACGTGCTTAAGGCGGTGTCATCGCAGCACACCCGTAGAGGCACGTTGCTGCTGCCTGACCTTCGCTCTGCCTTTCCCAGTCCTCCTTCTGGGCTGTCTTCCACACTGGGAGGGAGCCCATTCACTGTTGCTGGCGTGTGAGGCTTTAAGATTAGAGACATGCTAATTTACAGATTTGGGCATTTCTGAGAAGTGAGATATTTTAATGTAGTATTGACAACCAGAAGATTATGCTTGTTTTCTTTAATTTTTTAAAACCTAATATTTAAATATCAACAATATTGATTTTCCTTTTCATTATGCACAGTGGTATCTCATTTCATGAACTCAATCTTCTCCAAGATTCTGATTGCAAATCAAGTTAGAGAAAAACGGAATCAAATTTCCCCTTTAGGTCAGCATTGATCTTAATCATTGAATATGTTTTTGTTCTCGAACAGCTTGGATTTTTACAAGAATTGTGGAAAGAGTCATGTTTGTGAATCAAGGTTCTACTGTGTGGCTGTGTATAATGTTAATAAATGTTAATTGTAAATATTAAATGTTAATGCAGAAATGCACATGTAAGTTTGTACACATACATGAGTACATGCACACATATGAAGTATCCTAATTTTATTAGGAATAGAAATTTATTCATGCTGTCCAGTAGTTACATTCCAGTAAAAGATCATTTTTCATATAATTTAACATTAATCATAATGCACAATCTGAAAGCTCTAGACTTGCTGTTAGGTGAGGGTATAATAAAAGCCATCATGGGAAGAACAAACAAACTCAAGCATGAGCAACAGTGGCCTAGCATCGCCCCTTCTGTAGGTGGGTGTGCACCAGTGAGTTCAGGCTTAGTTTCTTTCACTGCTAGTTAGGTCTATTTCATGTGGACATGCATCTTAAGCAAAGAGTAAGTGCTTGTATTTACTGGACAGCTAAGTTAAAAGAGCTTCAGATCTTCAATTAAACCTGTAGAGAAACCAAGAAAAACTTAAATAGTTAAATAAAGGACCCTTTAGAAAGAGTATTTTGAAATTATATATGACTATATGTGGAATTACATATGGAATATGTGTACATGTGATACTCCTTAGAAAGACCTAGGGACAGCCGACTATTAGAATTCTACATTCAGAAACTGGATGATCTCCTCTCCACTTCCACCTTAGACTTCAATAAAAAGAATAAGGGTGCACAAGCCCAATTGTAAAGTATTGGAATAACATACTATTAACTTCTTCTTTTATATAGAATCTCCAGAATTGCAAGTCAGAGAAGGGATCCATCGCCCATCCAAACACCGGGAGGAATCATCATTCGTTAGGAGTCGCAGATCATGGTGTCACTTTTTTAAAGCAAGGACTTTAGCCAGTCAGGACAGTCTCACAGCAATCAGTAATAAGAAAATGGTCAGGGTGGATGGGGTGACATTAGGGCATTAAGTGTAATAACACGAGGTGTGGTAATATGGCATGATGGTCGCAGACTCGCTGTTTCTCCTAGGAGCACATTCAGGTAAATGAGGAGAAGGAACTTTTATAACACTAACAGAGAACTGAAGTGTCACTTGAAGGCAGATGTGCTCTCTAGTGTTACAGGGCTTTTCCTGGAGAGAATGAATGCATGTAATGCTGCTTGCATCACAGCTTGACCTTATAATTAGAGGGCTTTTAAAATCAGTTTTGCAGGCTTCGATTAACTTTTATAAACACAAATGCTAATAAGAACTAGTCATCATGTTAGCTTCATATTCTTACCTGCTTTAAAACCTTTAGCTATATAATTAACATTGACTTCTAGTTTGTACATATGTTTGGTTAGATCATGAGTTTTAAAATAAAAAATAACATTTTTGGAGTTTTTTAATTTGATGTTTTCAGACCCATAACCATGCAAACAGTACATTAACTGAGAAAAGTCAGTGTCCATTTCAGTAATGACATATAATGTTTATCTGCTTAATTTTTCTGTAATAAATATTATGATCTTATATAATGATAAAGTAGCAACTTATTTGATTGTATTTATGTTGCTTTTAAACTGTTACTATTGGTCTGTTTTTACTTCAAACTATAATTGTAATTCAAAAATTGTGCAAAAGATATTGTTTAGTAAAACTATATATGATTATATAATAAATGCATGTATTATATAAAGTATGTCTCTATCATCTATCTATCTATCTATCTATCTATCTATCTATCTATCTATCTATCTATCTACCTATCTATTCAACTCTCTGCAGTTCTATCAGTACCAATTACTCAGAATATGCTTGCATTGTCTACAGTAGCACAAAGACATACATGGCCAATCACTTAAACATATCCTACTAGTAATCACTGAAAAATTTAGAGTTGAAATCAAATACATTCTGCCTTTTTGCTCCCATTTCTATTACTGTTTGTGCTCACTACATTTGAGACTAGTTTGCCTAGAATTAAATTCACCTGGAAGCAAATTCTGGCCGGCTGTACCCAGAGCAGCCAATAAGCTATCCTTTAGTTCTTAAAACACAGAATAAAACATCCATGTGGCAGGGCGTGCCCTGAGCCTCTCTCAGCCTTCCAGAAGTTTGGGCTGAGACAGAGGGTATGCAGACCAGTGCCACTTTGGAGGCACTTGTGTCCAGAAAGTGCAAAAGCTTTTCCGGAAAACTGGAAAGAAGTCCAGCTGCTCTGAGAACAGTGTTTGTGTTGAGTGTAAGGAGCAGCTGATGGCCTCCTGAAGCCACAGAATCACGCCTCCTGGTCCAGGGGGAATAAGGAGGAGCATGGGGCACTGGTGATGAAACATCAGCACACCAGAGCAGGCAGCCCTAACTGGGTGGTGCAGAGCTCAGCATGGCCGCACAGGAGGACTGAGTCACTGGAGTCCTCTGACACCAGGCTGAGGTCTACAGGGCAGCCCAGGGATCCTCCAAGGCATGGCCTGCCCTCCCTGCAGTGCACCACTGTCTGTCTGCACCCGCCCTCGTGTGCTCTGACCAGGTGCAGATGCCCACACCTCCCTCTCACCTCTTATCATTGCTCTCTTCAAAGTGTTGTACACTGCTGTAACATACTGGCTGCTCTAGGGTCTGTTGGCAAATGGCCTATAGTTAAAAATAATTGTTTAAGGAATGATACACTCCACTAAGAAGGCTACCATCAGCTACAAAATAGTTTTAGTTCTTAATATTACTTACAAATTTTAAGGTATTAATACAAGGTGTTTGAAAAGTACTGCACCTCCACAAAATAGCTTCCTACCTTTAAACAAATGAATATGATATTTTTCACTTACAGAAGCTTTCTAATATTTCCTCAAGATAAATATCTCAAACTATAAGCTCACTCTAGTATGCTACAGTGATGGGCTTAGGGGACAATTACATACTTAGAAGATTCTATCTTCCATGTTACTGACCCTAACAGGCCCAGCATCATGAAATCTGAGAGGTGAATAAACATTCAGAATCTGAATCTGGGTTAACTAGTAAGTGGAAATGGCATAGCTTTAAATAATCACTTATGAAACACACTATCGTGTAACTGACAGAAGCCATTACTAAAGCAGATGTTTAAGACATCAAAGAGAAACTGACACATATGCACAATCAATTATGGATAATGGAGATGCTATCAATTCAATGAGTACTGAAATCAGATTTTTAGGTCCTAACTTTTTTAATATTTCCTTTTCTACCAAAACAGAAATTAGAGAAAGGGCAATTCTTTCAGAAAAAAAAGGCTCAGGTCAGACTGTTACTGTACACTTAAGCACCACCTGGAAAGCGGACAAGAGCGAGTGACCCCTGCTTGCCCACTACTGCAGACGCACTCCTGAGAGCTCAGCTCTTAATCACACATCATTTGCTCTGTTACCAGGCACTAAGACCGCTCTGCAATGAATGGGACAGGCAGAGCTCTCAGACAGCAGTGACAGATGCCGTGGACATGGCACCCGCGGGAGCAGGCAGCTGCGAAGTCTGTTGCCTTCTGTGTATTCTGTAATGTGAGCACTACAGGATTTCACTGCATCTGTGCACCAAAACCTTCCACTGTACATTGGCAATCCATTATTTGGTGAGTCCTCTGGGTCATCCTATTTGACAGGAAATCCTGAGCCAGACCAAGGGATGGGAAGCCCCCACTTTCCTTGGATGTGCCCATACCCTAGGTTGGCCCTCTCACCTGGGACCTAATGTGGACTTCCTTCATTACTGCCTTCAAACAGCTCTGAGCTAATTTCTGAACTGTCACCACTAGAGCTGGAACCAGGCTTAAAACTGAGCCTGGAGCCAGAACTACTACCACTGAAACTCCCTTTCACACATAATGGTTCTACCCTTCCCACCTAGGACCAAGCCATATAAAGTTCTGAATTGCTTTCACTGTACATAAAACAACTAAATTTGCTAAAACCTGTCATTATCCCTCTTAACAGGGCTTGAATTGCAATAGGTGCAGTCTCTTAAACCAGTGTTCAAGATTCTACAACTGGAATTCTGATGGTGTTGATGTAGGTTCTCACACCTGCCTGCTCCAAATGTGACAATGTTTACCCAAAACCTCACTCATTGTTTTAAGCAGCAGTGCTGCTTAGCACCTAGAAGGAGTTCTGTTGGCCATGCCCTCTGCCTGCTGCTATCCTCCAGGATGACTCTTCTGACTTGATAATCAAGGACGACGGCTGGATGTCTCTGTCCTATCCTATAAAGTCACCACTGCTGGCTGTGTCAGAAGGACCTGCTCCTTGAGAAGACTTCTTGTTCTGGAAACTGCAAAAAGACCTCCACTAAAAGTTCAAGCCCTGCTATTTGCAGTCTCCATGTCACATGCTGCTAGGTTCTAGAACTTCCCTTGGTCCACTTTGGTAAAGGGTGCTCAAAAGTTTGAGTTGAGACACTATGATGAAATCTTCCTGGGATTTCCCTCACTGGATGCAGAGCTGACCTTCGCTCAGCTCTGACTCTGTTTCTCAAATGGTCTGGGCTCCTACTTCTTTCCCTCCTCTGATGTCTAGTAGGTGGAGCTTCTGATGTCACTGTTTCAGTTGAATTTCATTGTGACCTAGAGGGTCTTTCAGATGTCAATTCATATTGTGGATTTTCCACTGCCTTTGGCTGTTGCTTTTCTATAGCTTCTCCACTAGAACATCTTGAAGATGACTCATTTTTCTTTTCTGGGTTTTGCCTTCCATTAGTACCATGAACATTTATCTCTAAACTGATCTGAAATCACCACTGTCTGGACTAGTCCAGCTCTCAGCTCTCCAAGTGGCTTTGTCTTCACTCTCTTGTGTTTCTAATTTGTCCAACAGAATGAAGCCAGTCTTTTACAGAGTAAGCACTAGACATGTCACCTGACAAGTCTCCACCTCTACTTTCATCTGAATTTTGGGGTGGTGGACCCTCTTTCACTTGTTGTAATCTCAGCATCTCTTCCTCAGTACTTTCTCCTGGGGTGCCCAGCAAAATGCTATCTCTCAAGTCCATAAATATTCTTCACTCAAGTTATTTACAGGTTGATAGAAAGCTTCTTCTAGATCCAGTCAGTCTATCCGGCTTCTGTGTTCTGTTGCAGAGTGATAGCCACTTCATTAGAATCTGAGTTTTTCATGTTGGTGAACAAGTGGAAAAGAAATACACTAAATTGGCTTTGAGTTTCCTTCTCAGTCTGCCTCAGTTTCAAGGTCAGGACCTGACTGGTCCATCAAGCTGCTTCAGCTGAGGCTCCTCCACGTGGCACTGCTGTGCTTGTGCGTGCCCCCCTGGAGGTTGGCTGAGGCCATTACCCAGGGTTGGCCCCCTATGTTGCTCCACTACAAAATACTGTTAAACAAGGGGGTAGTGAAATTCTATTTCTCAAAATGTGTGCTACCAAAAATGCAAATGACACACTGGAAAGGGTGAAGAATGATGTCAGTAAACAATTTTAAAATGCACTGCAGAACTGTATTAGAGCATTTAGCTAACAAGTATTGAAAGCCTGAATTAAACTGATCATCACTTATTTACTGAGCACTTACTACACAGCAGCCAATATAGTAGGAATGAGAGATACATTGCAAATAAATGTCTTGGAGTTTTAAAACCAAGGACGCAAACAAATATTTTTTTTAACTGTTTTGGGGGTCAGGGATATGGGAAGTCAAACTTGGGACCTTGTACTTGCCAGGCAAGCACTGTGCTGCTGAGGTATCTCCCTGGCCCTGAAAACAAATTTCTGAAAGCAACGAATACTATAGAGAAATGAACAAGCAGGAGCAAAGGTAGAGCAATGTGAAGAGGAAGCACAACAGTAGGGTGCGATGAATTGACATAATCACAGTGCAGAACTGAGGCTTCGTGGTTTGCAATAATATAACTGCAGGGAGATGAGGGTGGGACAGCCCTGTTGGGGGTGCAGAGCAGGCTTCTCATCTGGGCCCTGGTAAAATCAGCTCCTGCAGGAGAAGGAAGGGATTCTATAATGCGGAAGTGGGCTGTGGCCTCAGCCTCCCAGCCCTGACCCCCAGATAGCTTTCCTGTAGTAGAGAAGCTTGTGTCCCTGGTGTCCAGCTGAGCAGACCCAACAGTGAGTCAGGCTGATGGGGCAGCCTTCCCTGGATCTTCCTTTTTGTTCATCTTGGAAAAGCTCTCATCTCCTTTCCTCTGTGTGGCTGTTTCTGTGTGCCTTGACCCTGAACTCCAGAAAGCTCTTTCTTTCCCTTTTCTCTCAGGTTGAGTGGGCACTCAAAACCTTCATACCATACTGCATCCTCTTATCTATGCCCCCTCTTGTTTTGAGACAAAGTCTTATTTGTAGTGCAGGCTGGCCTAGAACTCACTGCATAGCCCAGGCTGGCCTTGAACTTTGGAGATCCCTCTGCCCCAGCCTCCCAGGTTCTGGGACTATAGGTGTGCTCCACCACACCTGGCTGCCTCCCACTCTTTTTTATTTTGAGGTTGATTCTTCTTAAGTTTCCCAGACTGAGCTCCAACTTGCGATCCTTCTGCCTCAGGTTCCCGAGTTCCGGGATTCAGCCTTGCAGACCACAGTGCCCAGGTGTTCTTGAGAGGTCTAATCTACTGCATGTGGAAAGGTGCAAGGGACCAAGCTTCCCGAATAGTCATATAGAAAAATAGTAGGGTCAGCGATGCTAATAAGGTCACCAGTGAAGACAGGAAGCTATTGTTTAAAGGATAAAACTGAGCTACAAAAATGAAAAAACGAAGTTACACAAACTCAGAAGTCACAGATGTCATTTACGGCTAAGCTTCAGAGATACACTTTTCTAGATGATTTAATCAGTTGATGCAACACAATAAAGAGGTTTAAAGATTAAAACATATATAATAGGAAAGGAAAACAAAGCTATATTGATAGTACTAATGGTTTGATAATAGAGAAAGAACTTGGAAACAAATTTTAAGGAGTTTGACAGTGAGATGACTGATGGGAACATAAGGGTCTATGTGTGGTTTCCACATTTGCTCTGGAATTTGACGGCATGGGAAGGTGGAAGTGGTGCTCACAAGTGTCAGGGTGGGCTCCCAGGCTTCCTAGGTGCCACCTCAGGCTGCAGGAGGTGTTTTGGGGCAGCGAGTTGGCCTTCATGCTAACATACTATCCTGCTTTGTGTTTGATTTTATTTTAATCACCATACCAGGCAGTAAAAGAAAGCATGTTTCCTACAGATATTGGCTGGCTATCTTATGAACACTGCACATTTCCTCCAGCACAACTACTAATTTTTTCAGTTAATTTTTGCTGCCCCTCCCAGCTTTTTTTTCTGGTTTCATGAAGGACAGGAAGAAAATGAGCTCAGGAACAAGAATGTCAGTGAGCAAGTGCTCTGAAGATGGAAACAAACATTTTGGTCAACTTTTTCTCTTTTATTGAATTTTATTTTTGTAATTGACATAAAAATTGCACATTACAGAGAGCCCTGTCTGGATGTCATTGCTTTCCAGGAAGTTTATATTTATTTGTATTCCTATGGAAAAGTTATTAGAATCTTGGCAAGTTAATTCCAATCTATCACTACCATATGACATATGGGACATATTTGTAGTTTATGAGAATAAAGACACTAAGACATATTTGCAGTTGTGGGGAGCTAAGGGGTCCTAAGTCCAGCAAGGATGATGGTTAACTGGGATAAGAAGCAATCTCTAATTTTAATCAGAAGAAATGAAGAAGAAACAGAATGATCCACAACATGGTTCCAGAGTAAAAAAGAAAGAAAAAAAAAAGCCCTGCTATAGCAGCAGTGAGTGTCCTGGCCTCGGGGCCTGGGCAGTGGCCCAGTGTAGTGTCCGGGGGCCGAGCAGCCTCTGCCTGGTAGGGACCACTGCAGAGAGAAGAGCACCAAACCAGCAAGCTCCCTTCGACACTGGCACACCAGAGATGCATCTCAGGACTGGTCCCTGAGCCCAGGCCCTCCTGTTGAGCTACATTTCCAGCGTGCTCATTTACTTTCTTACTTATGTATGTTTTTATTTACTTATTTACTTATATTTTTGAGACAGGGACTCACTCAACCCTGAACTAACAGTCTGGGTTTGCTATCCAGTTCCTGTGTCAGCCTGGCAGAGTGCTGTGCTTGCAGGGGTGGGTCACCACTCCCTCCTTAACATGCAGACAGCCATGGGCATCACCTGAAGTGTAATAGGGTGTGCAGCTGAACCATTGCTGCACTGTTGTCTTGGATGAACAGCTACCAAGGCTCCCTTGTGTTCATCTTGTAATATAGAGTATAATTTAGGTGCAATATCAGAATCAAAGTGGCTAAACACCCACACTGCACTTCTACTCAGTTCACAACACCAAGTAGAGAGAGGGCTAAACCAGAGGGTCCTGCGGAGCCGCTTGCAGATGCCCTCTTCCAGGTCAGCCCACCAGCAGCTGCCAGTTCCCTGGCTACCATTTCTTTTGGTCACAATGTTGGCCTGGTGTTGCCACTGCTGTTCTCCTCTGTAACTTCTTACATGGTGCTTGGTAGCTCACCACAGTCCTGGGAACTGGCATTTATTAGTTCTAAGGCAGGGCCTGGAAGTGACAGATCAAGGCCTTGCTTTCCTGGAGCTGAAGTCAAAGTGGGGGTGACAGACACAAATAATTACCCATATTCCTATATAAATAGTAAACGTGTTCTGGCAGCTCAGTTCAGGCAGATTCTCTTTACTTAGTGTCATGACTGAGAACTGCAGTGTGCAAGTTCAGACACTGATTCTAGTATTGCACCTAATTTACACTCTATTAAAGGTAGGCATAAGTGAGCCTTGGTGGCTATTTATCCAAGACAATAGTTCAGCAGTGGTGTGGATACATGCTTTGTTACAAATTAAGTCTTTTTTTTTTTTTTTTTTCTGTAGTTTAGGGAAGGGTCTACAGGATGTTCCGGATCTCACTGCTAGATTGGACTACTACTGATCTTCCTGTTTACAGCCTCCCAAGAGCTGGGATTACAGGTGTGTTTCACCTTGCCCAGTCTCCATTGCCATCTCAGAGTGCTCTGGGGGCACGGCCAGCATGGCAGACCCAGGGATCAAATTTCTGGCCCTGCACCTGCTTGCAGGTGCTTTAATCCATTGAGCTATTTGTCTGACCCTACAAATTAAAACTTAAATTTTGAAGCCTATCATTTTCGAAAGCTAAAGCAATCTTACGATTTTTGAGAAATTTATATTTAATTACTAATAAATGTCAACATTCAAAAGTTATTTCAAACATCGTTACAAATATTTACAAATGAACAGGGTGGGAAAATGCTTTCTGTTCATTAAGATTTTTTTCCATCTGTTATAAAGCTAAAATTATGTTACTAGTGAAAATAACTAACTAACACTACACACTTATCTTTGCTGTAATAAAAGTAACTTAGCACTTCCTGGGTTTTAGAATATATAACTGTATATAACTATGTGTTGAAACCACTCTTAAATAACTTGAAACACACTATGCAGCTGAACACAAAAGTGTCAGACCCACAAACAGGTGGATAACATGATTTTCATTTTCCTAAAGCAGCCCAGAATTGAAATTTCATCCTGTCTACATCTGAAACCAAGCCCTGCAGTTACAGTGAACTGGTTTGATGTCCAGTGTATCTTCAGTGTGTAGTCCATGCCCCTTGGGTGCTGTGGTGTCTGGAGAACAGATTTTCTGGGGTAACATCTGGTCGGACAGCCCTTTGGGTCACCTGTCACAACCCTGAGTCTGCGTCATCAGTGGGAAATGTGCTTCCAATTAGAACTGGCTCTGGGGACACTGCTCTTCATGGATCCAGGGCGAGGAGCAGCGGAGGAGTCTGGTCCAGGTTTGACAGCTGGTGCAGAGCAGCCTGAGCCAGCAAGGCTCTGATTAGTTCCATCCTATGTAGCTGCTATTGCTTCACATGGACACAGCTCTACCCGAAACTTGAAACACACTATGCAGCTGAACGCAAACTTCTAACAGGTTACTACAGATAAAAAGCTTAGTGTTTCCTTGACAAGGCCTCTAGATTGGCAAAGAACATTAAACAGCTAAAGCACAGCATGTCAGCAGCTTTTAGTCTCCCTTTTAGGTGCTTTCAATGCTAGCAAAATGTTAAACATGTAATTTTTTTCCCATCACATTTATAAGAAATCAGACATAGAAGTCTAACTTAAGGCTTTGCAGATCAGGGCAAATGGAGTTCTCAGGTTTCTGTGCTCACTGATGCAAGCCACCCTACCCTCCTCCACAAACTGCCTCCAGAGTGAACCCTGCATGATGCTTTTTCTACTAAATATTTTGCAGAGCCAAACAAAATCTTTTAAAGGGTGATTTTTCTGGATTACTTTCTTATTCTTTTCCATAGTCTTTCAGATTCCGCTCTTTATCATTCAGTGCAAATAAGACAAGAGAAGCATGTTAATCACTCACTGCTTATCCTTCCATCTTTTTCTTAAACCCCATTTGATCCGAGAACATGTTTTACAACTTTGCCTTCTGTTTCACATTTGAATGTAAAGACACAAAGAGACAGTAATTTACTTTGTGCACTTTTGCGATGGCTGCTGGCTTCTAGGAGAATATCAGCTTTGGGACACAAATGGGAAAGCGCCGTCGCTTCCTCTTCACACCCTTCAGTTCCCAGAATCTCAGGTAATTGGTTCCATGCATTAGTTGAGGTTTCCGTGGGGAGTGAGGTCCTCACTGTGCAGCGAGAAGGCTCACACTTGACCCAGCTGGGGAATTTGGAGGTGGGTCCCTGAGAGAGAGCGGACCTGCAGGCACTCATCGCAATGCAGCCCTCCTGAGTGAGTTTGTGGGCCTTGTAAGAAAAGGAAGGGGCCAGGGGTGACTGTGTGCATCTGCACACCCTGTTTCTCAGCTGAGTGGCCCTGAGTCTCACCAGGCCTGGGAACGAGGTCGCCCCAGAACGGGCATTCAACTTTCAACCTCCACATCTGCAGGGGCAAATAAATTGTTCATTAAAACTTGTCATGCTGTGATGTTATGGGAAATTGCCTATCAACTACTAATAACTGAATTACTGTGAAGTAACATTTTCATTTAAGCCTTCTTTTACTGCACGAACGTAGAAGGGGAAGGGCTATTTCGTTTGATGCATTGATTAAATTCAGGACAGGTTTGAGGCTGTAAGTGCAATTTCCAAAGCATCTACTCACACAAATCCTTTACACATTCTACTCTGTGAACTTCTTGCTTTTTTCAATGTTTTATTTATTTATTTATTTATTTATTTATTTATTTATTTATTTGATATAGGGTCGCACTATGCAGCTCAGGCTGCACCACCACATCTGGTTTCAGGAGCTGGCAAGGTATGCCCAAGGTTGGTACAGTATGCAGTACTGGGGATCGAATCTGGATCCTTACGCTTGCCAGGCAGGAACTTAGACCACTGAGCTATCTCCCCAGCCCTGTGAGCTCCTTATTAACCAACTTGTGCTTGTACATCTCTGTTCCTGCTTTGTCCTGTGTTTCTATCACACTTATCTTCTTTTGAATTTCCCAAAATATGACACATTCATTTCATCCGGAGAATCTTTACCTATGTGTTCTCTCCACAGGAAATACAGATCGCCCCTCTTCTCCTTCGGATTCTCACCAGCACAGCGCATTGTACCCTTTGGAGGTGCATGCCTGGCCACCATGCTATCTGAAGAGCAGAAGAATTTCCTTTTACAGTGATTTTCTGGCATAGTAATCATCTGATAATTACTTCTGCATTTATGTGATGAAAGTTCTGGAAAGGACCATTGGTTATTTTATTTCTCACAATGTCACTGGGATGTGGGAAAGCCAGGCCACTGTCTGGCATTTCTGCCATAGTTCTTACTAGGGCCTAGTCTCAATCTCTTCATAGAATTATAATTTTGTTTTGAGTTGCAGTACCCTTTATTAGCCACCTTCCTGTCACTGGGACAAAATAACTACTACTTTTCATTGAAGAGGAGCCTGTTTTGGCTCACAGTTTGGGACATTCAGTTGATTATTGTCTGGCTCCAAAGCAGAATTAGCAAAGCAAAGGCACAGCAGAAGAAAGCTGGTCACTGAGGCAGCTGGGAGGACAAAGGAGGCTCCAGAGACAACTGCAGCGCTCCACGCAGCCCACCTTGGGCACACTTAGCTATGAGTGCACCTGTGGGTGACTCCCCTGATCCAGTCTCTCCCAGTCACCACACTTCTGAACACATGCAATCTGGGGGGTATTTCCAAATTAAACCATGACAACGAGGCATGGCAATTTCTGGTGAATGGTACTCAGAGTTCCTTGGAAAGCTGCAATTTTTGGGGTGAAATGAATGCATAATTATATGACTGCTGCTGTCCTTCTTTTGCCTGACGATGAATGGTGAATTGGAGCACAATCAGCTGTGCTGGGACTCAAAGGAGACCAGCATAGCTCCATCAGCCAAGCTGCTCCCTAAGCTGTCAAGGGTGGTGAAGCAGAAGGGTGATGCGGTAGAGTGCTGTCATCAGTCACACACACATGATGGATTGCCACCAAAACCTGCTTCAGATACCGAGACCATGATGTCATGTGCATTCCAATGGGGGAGGAAGGGAGAGCTACTTACATATTGAATCTTTCTCACAAAGCAAGGCTTGCCAAGCAGAAGTGAAAAGGTGATGTGTGAAGGGAGGGCTGAGCTCCACTGAGCTTCCTTGGCTGAGGAATGTCATTCCTGCTGGCAGTGGTGTCATTTGGCCTTGCCCTGTGTGCACACAGGGAGTGCACAGGCTTTTCACCTGTTTCAGCTCATGTGACAGGAAGGGGGAAGGGAAGACAGAACTCAGAAGTCCTCAGAGTTAACTCTAAGAAACTCCTGTTCTTTACCAGCACACCAGGGTAGCTGCTGCAGTCTCTGCCTCTCCATCTTCCTACTTTTTGGAAAACACAATCTCAACTAAACTGAAAGTGCTGGGTCTTGTTAGAGGATGAATTAATGAGTAAAAATTCATCAGGTGTCCAGACTTTTAGGTCTCTTCTTTTACTTTCCTATTTTTTTCTGCCTAGATAGTGTCTCTTAATGTAGATATTGTGACAAAGAGCTGGAGCCAGATAGGCAGTTACATCCATACAGTGGTGTATAACTGTTCCTGGATGTTGGAGTTTGAGGCCAGATAGAGTGAAAACCAGGATAAGTAATCAGGAGCTGTGATGGAGGAAAAGAAAAGCTCATGTAAAACAGGTGAGCACACAGAAGCACACAACATGCCAAAGGCCTCAGTGGAAGTCAACCCACCAGTCTAGAAAGTCTGCACGTTTTTCCATGTAAGCACAGCTGGTTCCCAGTGACAAGGTCAGGATCTCCAGTTCCTACTTGGGCACAGAGCACTTCCCCAGCACCAGTGAAGATGTCAGTAAGACAGGAGACATCTTTGCCCTCATCCTCTATTAAAGCGCCCAGAACTCAATAAAGTATTTACTTTGTAAATATGCTCAATAAATACTCAATAGTGAATGAATAAAGGTAACCATTTGGGTACCTATCAGCAAATTAGAATTCAGATTTTTGTTTGTGCTTGTAAATTCTCTTACAGAAGATTTGACAAGGTCATACACAGCTTATTAATCTAGAAACTGTGACTCCAACATCAGCTATATGTTAGATGGCTGCTTACCCACACTATGCTGGATTTTTCCATCTTCAGAGATGTAAAATAGCAAGTAAAATGAAAATATCTTAAAGGTATCAGCTTTTTGAAACAAAGTAGTCTTAGGCCATTGATAACATTGCTTACATTTTACTCTATATATCTCAATATTAACTAACAGTGATATAAATAAAGTTGATAACATTACCAGTTATCTTAGCTACTTTTCTCTCATTGCTGGGACAAAATACCTGTTGCCCAAATGAAGGGAGGAAAGAGTTATTTAGCTCACAGTTTATGAGGTTGCAGTCCATACTCATCTGGCTCCAAGGCACAGTGTCATGGCAGAAGAGCAATATTTCAAGGCAGCAGATGTTGACAAAAGAAACAAGAGCAAAGTGGGGGCAAAGAAGCCTCCTTTCCTTCCTTACATTGCACTCAGGCTACTGCCCTGAGGCCAGCGGAGCACTCACATCATGTGGGTGCTGAGGATGTCTACAAAGGAAGGACCCTGATCCCCTGCTGAGTCACATACTTAAACTTCTAATGTTGTCAAGTTTCCACAATGAATCAACCATTACAAAGTCTTAGAAGATAAACAGCCTCCCTAGGCAGTGTCCACTGTGCCTCAGGAAGCAGAACTGCTGAATCACTCAGTGAAACTTCTAAACACTGACCTTGACACAATGTACCACCATTGCATAATTTTACAGAGTTGAAACAGATCAATTCATTTGTTTTGCACCCGATGTTTATGAAATGCTGCACTACATTAGCATTGGTGAGAGTCTCAGAAGTGATGTGGGTGCCTACGGGACAGCCCATGTATGTCAGTCTCAAAGTCACATGAGCAAGACCGGCATACATCAGATAATTCCACTACAGTGTAAACCTGCTCTGTACTGTCGCAGTGCGTGGGGTGAGGACCAGCTCCCTGAGGAAGAACGACAGGGGAGGTCAAGGCATGAGAGGGCGGGGGATGACCACTCACTTCTTTTACGGAAGTTAACAGAGGTTGCAGAGCGCAGCATATAGGAGGACAACAGACAGCTGTGCTGCATGGAGAACCACTCCCCTGGATGGGCCTCATGGGCTGTGAGCAGCTTACAAATAGGGAACAGATCCGGCCACTGCTGATGTGAGATGACTCTGACCAAGGCACTGCTTCTTTTTTTTTCAAATCTTACTGTGTTGCCCAGGGGGTCAAAAACTCGAGGGTTCAAATGACTCACTCTCAGGTAAGATATATTTATTCTTATATGCATAGCATGTAATGTGGAAACTTTTTTTTTTTTTTTACATAAGAACAGTATATCTTAAATTGTGTTCCTTAATGCATCTAGGTAAATTACAGTAACTGGGGTATAAGACCTTTGAAAAAATAAGATAAAATGTGATTATTAAAACAAATATAAAAGTGAATTTTCCATCCAAACTCTTGTCATAGAACTCTAGATAAATATTTAAAACCTTTTGTCAATGAAGTAAATATGTTTATTTACTCCTCCTTGAAATTGTCTTAGAAATATTTCATACATTTTTTGAATTAACTGAGAAGTAGAAAAGTAGATAATTTTGATTGTTTCAATCTAGATTTGATTTCTAGTAATAATTGAATGTCATTTAGATACAATCTAATAGTGTGAGTAAATGCTGGCTCATGTAATGTGTGTTACCACAGTTATCAAGACACAGGAAAACTGTATGGTCTCTGCTAGCAATGTCAGCATAATACAAGACTACAACAGTGACACAATGCCAAAGAGACTAAATGAAAGTCCACTTCTAAAACTAAAGACCCTTGGGCCAGCAAGATAGCTCCCTGGTCTAAAGCGCCTGCTCAGGCAAGCTTAGGCAAAGCGCAGGGCCTGTAGTTGGATACCTGGCACTGTGTTGCACAAGCCCCACCCCTGGGGCAGGCTGAGCCAGCCACAGTAAATAAATAAATACATACAAAACCTAGAGAAACCTGACATGGGTGTGTGACTTTACAAAGTGACACTACCGAGGCATAGAGGCCATGATTGAGGCAGAGAAAAGTACAGAGGTCTCCAGCGCCCACGTGAGATCTCGTCCTGCACATGAGGGCATTGATCTCACAGGAAGTCAGAGTGAGGCCTCCCCTCTCGTGCTGCTTGGGTTCATCTTCACTGAATTCTCCTTTGTCTTCATTGAGCAAAATCCTAACTTGACCTCTGACCCACAATATTTGTGAAGACTTTCAGAGTTGATTAAGAACTAAGATATCCCAGCTTTGGTTTGAAGGAGTGTTGGGGCATGCTCTTCCTCATCCGCTGTCCTAAGGACCGAGTCTCCAAGTCGGCCCTGGCAGCCCAGCAACTCCCTTTCACAATGTACACTTGTGCACACTATGACTTTGTCAGATGGCTCACTGTTATGCAGAGGAGCTCCAGGGAGGAGCCGGCAAAGTTTTCTCACAAGACCAGGGGTCTGTTGGGATGTTTCCGGCATGTCTAGGGTTAGCATCCATACACTGCTAGCCCCATATATTGTCCTTCATTGGCATGGCCCACTGTGAAGGCCTCTCTCTGAGAGGTGCAGTCCAGGACTTCTCTGCCAAACAATAGTTACCTACTTATCCAAAACGTGGCCTAGTACTGTTAGAGGCCTGAGAAAACCAATGGCATAAAGGGAATTCAGGTGAAAAAAGTCGCCATAATTTCTGAGGTACTTTCTCTAGAGTTTTAGAACAGTGTAAGCCCTTTCACAGGTCAAAGAAGCTTGATGCTATCCTCAGGTCAGGGAAGAGCTGACTGCCACAGCGGGCAGGAACACCCTCTTTCACTAACACAGGACTTCACAGGGCAATCAGCAAGTAGGACGAGAAACAGCCCAGTGTCTGTGCCTGACCACACAGCCGACCCAGTGAATGCCACCGATCTGTGTGGCAGCAGGTATGCAATACCACCTTTGCACTGGTGTAATTCCTACTGTCTGTGGACTTCGTGACACAGGGTGATAGTGGATCCAGAGCACGAGCCTCCGGTGATGTTCCGTACTGGACTTCGTTTAGCTAAGGTCTCCTAATAGGTTCCTAAGGCAAATGAGGTTCACAAAATAAAAAGAATTAGCTCAGAATGCAGAGCTCCGTTGTGCAGCGTGGTGAAGAAGTGTGCCAGTGCTAAAGTGCGGCAGTCTAGCTTTGAGCTTGATGAGAAGTTGGCTCTCTTCACAGTCACGGCAGGCCCTTCAAAAAAACATACTCCTCCCAAGAAAAGGATGAACGACGATCTTTTACAAGAGCCTCTCTGGGGGTTAACAAGTCATAATGGAAAGAGAAGTTGGACTCCAGAGCAGGGCCACAGGAAAGGACAATAAAAATGATGATAGTTAACATTTATTGATCACCTACTAAATGACAGGCACTCTGCCAAATACATAAGCATTATTTCGTGAAATCCCTCCAACAGCTGTATAAATAAGGACTATTGTTATTTTAGTTTAACTAGTGAGGTTCAAAGGCATTTAGGGAAACTGAACAAGGTTGCATAGAGATTGAATGACAAATTACAGGACTCACCCCAGTCTGCCTACTTTGATAATCTAAGATCAGATGATACTGAAGAAGCACACATCTGATGGAAATGCAGTGGGTCCATAAAACCTCTGTCATGGGGACAAAAGTGGTGGCAGTGTCCCCTTTCCAGAGCTGACATTATTTTTGTCTTTCTTTATGACTACCATTAGTATTCACTGTAATTTACTTCTACACTTAAGTGAGCCTGACTATAATGTGTACAGAAACCTAGCAGGACTTGGCCTCAGTCTCAAGTCTCCTGAAAACACCCAAGGAGCTTGTATGTGCGATGCTTGTGGTTTAGAGAGTTGGCACGGCAGGTGAGGTGGGTGTGGGTTCACTGACTAGCCTTTGCAGGCCTCAAGTGGGGCAGGAGGGGTTAGATTATGTCAATGTATGTAGGAGGACGGCATGTGGGGTGAAGGCATGCAGAGCTCAGGCCTGCCTGTTTTGTTCCTGAGCTCATTGAAAGATGGTAAATCACTACTCTGGAAGGCAACTCACCTAAGGCCATGATTTTGTCACTAAGGTCCCTCAGAATAGCCTTCAGGGTCTGTAGAATACAGAGTTCTGTGCTTCAACCCAGAGTTTCTAATTTGGTGGATCTGGGTTGCGCCTGTGAACTTAATTTGGAGCCTAATGCAATGGAGTCCATTACTTTTCCTGTAAACTGGAGTATACCTCCATCCATGCTTTGGGTTGTAAGAACTGACTGTCTTCTGATCCAGCTTGTCTGAATGGACCCCTGGGTAAAGGAGGCTGTTTTCTCATGCCACCTTCTTGGGGTCACAGCCCAAAGCCATTGCTTTAGATGAGGTTTTCAACCAACTCTGAACATGAAGTGTGTGCTACATTTACATTTTTAAATTCTAATGCCTGTAGCCTTACTCCAGACTAAGTCAGAATCCCTGGAGCTGGAAACCAGGCAACAGTACCATGAAACCTTTGTCCAACTCTCTTTCACTAATGTGCAGTAGGAACAAGAGCCCCAAGAATGACTGCCTTAATATCAGCCACAGAGAACTGAGAGTTATAGCTACTTAAAACTTGATTCTGAAATAACGATGAATGAGAGTCAGTGAGGGTATATTGAGATAATGCAGCTGGAATTTCAAATCATTGTGAACTTTTTATATGTTAACTCCAAGTGCAGAGACTCATTGGTCTCTTGGCGTACCCTGGGAAGAACAGAGGCAGCAATGAGGAAAAGACAGACTAGAAGGAAAGAGCTGGGTCTGACATGTGTGAATATCTTCTGTCTCCTTAGTGTAAGAACTCGAATAAAGAAATAAAAACTGAAGGGTGTAACACAGTTAAATGGAAAGAGAGAACTTAAGCATTAAACAACATAAAGAAGGAAAGGAAATAATTTAGGAAATACAGCATGGCAAAACCATACATTTGCATAAACAAAATGACTAAGGCAATGGTCCTAAGAATTTTCATCAGGTTTTTGAAAATGGAAGTCAATGGGTAGAATTTCCACTAACTCTATATGCTGGTATCTGTGAACTAAGCAACTACATTGTGGATGGCAATGTGTAATACTAACACCATGTTTAAATTACCCATCACTTTCGTCTTCTAATGCATACTGCTTCTAATGCCATATCAATTATTCCTATACTCTCTTTAAAGTAAAAACATGTTGAAAAGAAGGCAACAAAAGTAAACAAGGGACAAAAAACCAAAATGTAGCAGGACTGTATTGCTACAATGTTGAATATGGATCAATTTCTAAATATCTGGGTAAAAATGTGTAATTATTTTTTTAACATAGTATAGGGATTTAAATTTTAGAATATCCATGGTTGTTGGAAAGTAGCAGTTTCATTTTATGTCTAGGGTATGTGATATTGAGACAAATAGTGATGTTAAGCTTAACTTCCTCTGTTATAGGATAATAACCTCAGTAAGCTTCTCTTCTGGATGTTTAACAACTAAAGTTTGCAGACCAAAATTTAGACAGATAGACGGGCTAAAAAGATAGTCAATATTTTTGCCTTAGCCCTTCAAAGTCAGTGAGGACCCAGAACATAAGAGAACCTCTGCTGTGACATCCTGTAACTCAGTGGTGTCCCAAATTTTCTGATCAAGGAGATCGTGGGGCCACAGAGGAAAGTGATTGCTGATGCATAGTGTGCCTAAAGATACACCTAGAGAGAAAACATTCTCTCAGGCTTTCACAGAGAGAAAATTGGTCAAGCAATGGCCCTGACTCATCCAGATGGCTGACACTGACAGAAGATCCACAAGGTGCTGCACATGGTTCCAGGGTAAATCCTGAGGGGATTTGACTGATCTTGTTAGATAAAAAGTTACATTTTTAGTTATCCAAGTGTAGCTTTAACTTGTTCTTATCCATCCAGCAGAAAAGTTGTAAATGAGGTAAATTAAAGGAAAATAAAGCTATATTAATATGCTGAGCTATAAAAGGCTCAATTCAACAGCTTTGGACGATTGCCAGTTGTGCTGTAACTCACTATTATTATGGACTATTGGACTGCATTGAGTTATTTTGCTGAATTCAAGTACCTACAGTATTTGAACTGGCATCAAGTACAGCTTCTCTAACAGCAGTGGAATGTCCATCTGAGACAAAAGAAAACAGAAAAGGGTATATAAATAAAGGACATTTTGTAGTGAAAAAAATATTTTTATATACAAAACAGAATGGATATACAATTACTTTCTCTTAGTTCAATGAGAAGAAAGGTTTGTATTAATATTGTTTAGACAAGATTTCATGTTTACATCTTATCCTCTGAATACTACAAAGACAATAATATGCAATGTATTAATTATTATAACTGCCTACTAACCTGTTTTTGAAACCTGTTTCATTGCTATTTTATCTTTTTGTTCTCATTAAAATGAATAAAATCTGAAAAAAGAAGAAGAAAAGAGCTCGGCCAGGTGAAGTCCCCTTTCTCAGATGGGCAAGAAGACCTAACAATAACAGTAGGCGTACATTTATACTCCCGCACAGTTAGCACCATGAGGCACAGGTGGCCTAGTGACTGATGACTGGAATTGTCCAGGAAGGCCGCTTTCCTCAGGGCTGAGGTAGCTTGACTGCTGCAGGCACGGAGGCCTTGTGTTGCCTCTGTGCATGCCTCTACTTTCCAGCTTAGTGCTCCCAGCAACAAGTAATGGCTGGTGAACAGACTTCACTTCTCTGCAGGTGTTCCAGTGGATATTATAATAAACAACATAGTCTTGGTTTCTCTGGGAGAAAGGGGACACATTACAGAGAGTTCGGTTAGGAAACCCAGCTCAACAGGCCATATGTAGAATGGCATATGATGCATGCACCTGTGTGTGTGTGTGTGTGTGTGTGTGTGTGTGTGTGTGTGTGTGACGGGGGGGATAGAACAGTGAGATGGAAAGAAATTGAAGAAAATTCTCAATGCCTGAAGCAAAACTTCTTAATTATCCGTTGTAGCTATTGCATCTTTTCCAGTGAGGAGAGTATATTTGTTACTGATACTGGCCACTTGTAGTTACCAATTTCAGCAGGTTCTCATTGGATTTACTTAATTGCTGCTTAAAATATATGTTTGTCTTATACTTTTGATTTATCCAAACCCTTTGTAAACCTTTTTGAGCATGTAGACACTCATTCTTCAATCTTTCATTATATTTGAAAGGGCTCTCAATAAATATTAGCTCCTTAACTTTTTGGAGCACACAGATTCTCAAAAACCATTAAGGGCTCTAAAAATTTAAATAACCAAATTTAAAGAAGTAGTTCAGGTAAGATGATCTTTCTTAAATTCTCAAATGTTTAAATTAAGCCTTTTCTATTCATGTTATTAGACAGATACAGTGGCAGACCCCAGCATTCTAACTAGGTGCTGAGAAAGTACGGTACGGTCAGCACATTCTAAGGCCACGTTTGTTCTCATGTCTACTGTGTTGCAATCCACAACAACTATGATACAGAAATGACCTAGGGGATTGTCAAGTGGTGTATGTATAAAAAAATGTGGAATATAAACACTGTAGAATATTACCCAGCTATAAAGAGTGGCATCCTATCATTTTCAGGAAAATGGATAGAACCAGAGACCATCATGATAAGTGAAGCAAGCCAGACTCGGAAAGAGGAACATTTTCTCTTTCCCATTGTGGCATCTGCAAAAATTAGGGAGGAAAGGAAATGACATGAAAGTAGAAGGGTGATTATTAGACAAGGGAGAGGACCAAGGAGAAAGACAGGCAAGGGAAGCCAGGGCCCATCATGGTGCGTGGGACACACACACACACACATACACACACACACACTCACTGCTCTGCACAACTGATATGAACTAATAAAGTAAGATGCAACTAAAATAACACAGTCTTGAAGTGATAGGATGCCGATAACACTATACCTAACAAATGCAAGTAAGAAAGAGGTAGGATGTCTGAATGGTATTGGGGAAAGGAAATTAACAAGAGAATATTGTCAAATTAAAACAGTTCCTTACAGCACTGGCCCTGCCCCTGGGCATTCTGAGCTACAGCAGAGTCCGGGTGGGGTGGTCCACACCTGTTATTCCAGAGCTAGAGATGATCAGTACGAGTGCGAGCTGTACAGTGGGACCCTGCGCCAAATGTGTTCAGGTTGTGTAGGAGCAGCTGACCCAACTCCCTCCTCCTGCCAAGGGGCTAGTGCACCTACCTTCTGCCCTCCACTCTCCTCCTTGTGTAAGGCCCTCCACTAGGGCCCTCTGGTCTCCTCCAGATCACAGATGGCCTGCTTGGCTCTGCACTGCTGGTCTCTTCCCATTGGAATAGGTGTTATGGAAGGAGCATGCAATGGTAACGCCTGAGTGAGGCTTAGGATAGCAGGGGGAGTGCACCTTATCGCTCAAAACAACACCCTAGAGAAGAAAAGAATTCCCAAGGCTCCCAAGGCCCCTGGGCCATGTGTGGAATGTGGGTGCCACACCCTTCTGGTACCAGGAAGGGGTGGGAGCCAGAAGGGAATCCATGTCCCAAATTAGAAAATCAAGGAAATGGGGAGAAAATACTTACTTGTACTGATATTGAACCACTGAGTTAAAAAAAGGCAAACAAATGGGATTTCTGAGTATTTGTTTCATTAGGCAATTTTGCTTAAGTCCAGTGGGCTTTCCATTATCTATAGTTGAAAGTGACCCAACTCATGTACCCTGATCCAGCAAAATGGGTCCTGCCCTGAGAGCTGTGGAAGGGCGAGAAGCGCCACCTGCCACAACCCTCTTGCTTCCCTCCCTGCCTCCTCCTTACCCCATCATATGCCTGATCACTTCTTCCCTAGCCCTATTCTCTAAAACTGTTCTTAAACTATTCTTTAAGCACAAAACCCAAATATTCTTGTCCACATAAGTGAAATACTTGTTAGTGTTTATAGTAACCCTCCCTCTGTATATTAATTCAATTTGAATTTCTGGCTAGTTCCCAGTCTTTAGTATTCTGTTTGTTTATTTGTTTTTCTTTTAGAGCTGTGATAGGGATTATGTTTGTGGCTTATTTACTCAATGCTAAATAATTCTGCTACTCATATTTGGAGTTAATCATTTAGGAGAAATGGGATGAATGCATAAAAATTCATAGTCATGTAAGGACATACAAAGAACAATTTATTAAATGTCATAGTGATAACAATAAATAATGTAGAAGGAGATTTCAGCATCTTCTTTGAAACTTCTGTACAGATTCAATTTACTTACTTTGTGAATTTCATTAATATAGGATTAAGAAAATCTCTACTGTTTAAAGAATTTAATCTTATATTTGGCTATAGTGAATCCTTAACACATGCATATGGTAAAATATGTTGCAAGTTCTAGGGAACAAAATTAGTATTTTGTTTTTTAATTTTTAAAAATTCTTTTTCTCTCTCTCGCTTTCTTCAGTGTAGGGTCTTGCTACACAGCTTGGACTCATAGTGATCCTCTTGTCTCAGCCTCCCTGGTGCTGAATCTAGGGGTGTGCCAACATGCCTGGTTTCAGTGCTCAGCACGGTGTGCCTGGGGTTCTGGGGCCAGGGTGGCATGAGGTATCCTGGGGTCACAGCCCCCCACCCCAAGCATGAGCTTTCTTGTGGTGAACATAATCAGGTGGTGGAGGCACCGAGGGGAAGTCATCAGCCAACTGGCCCAGTACCATGCTCCAGGCTATGCCTGAGCATGCCATTGTCCCCTGTTTTGAAGTGTCCATGCTTCTTATTTCAAAACAGCAACAGCATTTCCTCTTTTATTCTTTCTAGCATCCATCAAAAGATGCTTTTCCAAATACCTTAGACTTCACTGTCCTGGAAGAGGAGAAAAGTCAGGCTCCTCAGGAGACAGGATGCAAACTCCATGTCTATAGATGCAGGTGGCCTGCAGCTGCCCCAGCTGCTCGGACATGAGCTACAGCAGCGACACAGAGTAGGGCGTGGGGGAGGGCATGCCCAGCACCAGCTGAATTTTGTCTGAGGTATGCCCTGCACATTACCCCCTAACCCAGACCCATAGGTCTCAGTATTCCAGACGATCAGCTTTTAAGCCCCTGCTCCAAAGTCATGTCACAAACTAAATGTGCCTGCTCCATGGGTGGTTAGCTGTGATTTTGTTAGTTTTTTGTTTGTAATGTCTCCTTTGTGACTCTTTCTTAAGGTGCATCTTTAAAGATAACTTAGTTGCACAAAAAAGGAATGGAGATGAGCCATGCAGGAGCACCACCTGCCCACAGAAGAGCAGCCAGCAGGCTCCACAAGCACGTATGATATAAAGGAACTTCGCTGCTACTAGCACCTAGGCTTTGGACTGCTCCTTTTATTTTAATGGTTTTGAAGACCATTTACTAGGTAGTTCACAATACCCACTTTCATATGTGAACTTATATTAAAATTTATTCAAAGGTAAGGTCACTCAGTGTCATTGGAGAAGTCTACATAAATAATAGAGCTGACATTCCAGATCCACATGTCCCCTATGATTTGCATGAACTACAGAAACATTTTTCTTGACACAGACCATTTTCACCTCTTCTCAGACTCTGGCATATTAACTTTTCACTACTTCTGGCATTGCTTTCTAGTGCAACAGAACTTGTCCCAATTCACCTCAAACAATGATCAGTAAAAGTCAACCGAAAATGATCTGATATAAATGAAATTCTGTACTATAAATCAATAGAAAACCACTTCTTTTGTGAATTAAAAATTACCTTGATGTTTTTAGTAGCTGCATGACACTTTCTTGCGTGATCCGGAAGTGAACACATCACGTGTGTCGACCTGACCTCATCTACACAGCTTAGATGTGGACTAAGGCCACGCCTTGCAACTTCTCAGCAGTGGGGACCCCGGTGCTGCATTTCCTGCACCTCTAACCAATGAAAGGCAACGCGTGGCAAACTGGAGGCGCGTGCAGGGAGGTCACATCGCTTTTCCAGGTACAGCATCTTGCCATGGACCACAGCCTCTCGGAACAAGATAAAGTTATTGAAATACTTAACAGATGTTATCCACACTTGAAATATAAAAGCTCCATTGCTAAAAACGTGTCGAGTCAGATGGATATTCGGCTTTTGGTCCATGACTTGGTTGACTTGGCAGATGGAAAGCTGACAGCGGAGGCCTACGGCGCAGTGCAGAGCCCACACATCTGCCCCTGTGTGCAGCCCTCAGCTACCAGCAGTGGGCGCCGCTAACCTAGCTCTATTGAATGTCAGCACATATTTGATAATTATGGATATCTGCTGCCAATTTTTACATTTATTAAATTAAAGTTATTTCTAGGAGACCAAAGGAATGGAGTTTTTACTTGTAGTTCAAAAAATGTCATTTTGTTATTTCTCCCAATTTGCAATTTTGGTATGAGCTGTGTCCCTGGCCCCTGTCCAGGAGGAGCTTGATGAAACTGTCTTCTTTTCCACTCTTTTCCATTGCTTTTTGCTTCAGCATAAGTTAGCACTGATTCCAGGTGAAGCTCGGTACCTGATAGGAATCAACTCAGTCTTGGGTCACAAATATCTTTGAGTCAAGCACTGAAAGATGCTTGTGCTACTTTAGAGTTTGTAGTTTTGTTGACAGCTTTGCAAATAAAGTCACCAGCTTCCATCACTTTGTAGAGATTCACACCCTGGTCAGAAAAGGACAGTAGAAAGTATGGAAAATTAGAAATAAGACAAAAACAGATGTTTTTCATTTTATGAGTTGTTGCTTATCAATTTAAAATTGTTAAATATTGTGTTGTTCATTATGTATTTCAATGACAGCTGTATTTTTAAATCATATAGTTAGGGTTTTATATTGTTCAAACATGTATTGAATCTGATTGCTGTAGTAACATAAGCTAGATGATCTTAAACAATGATGTGATTCAGGTAGACAGTTGCAGATTTAACAGTCTACAAAACATTACTAATGCACAATCTCAATGGTTTTGAGGAGTTTACAGATCATAACTGAATTATGAAAAAACAATCTTTATAGTATATAAATAAACAAGCTTCATAAAGACCTTTAGGTTGCAGGAAAAATGAGTACACGACTTTTGTGCATTCAGAACCACTGCTACAGCACTGCGTGAGGCTGGGGGAGGCTGGGTAAAATGAAGGCAAGCTTCATGCACATCTGGAACTTCTTTGCCCAGTGGTTAGACTGCCTGGGAGGATACGTGGGATCAACAAAGGCTTAGGTAAATCCAAGGATGACAGACACAAAGCTGGTAGGAAGGCCAGCATCAGATCAGCTCCTCACCTCTGGGCGTGGAGCGACAGGGGTCACAACAGAGGTCCACACCCAGCACTTTGTCTGTCACAGGATTAGGTGAACTGTCCACAGCTTTCCCCTTATGCAACATTTCGTGAGTACCTCTGTCCTCCCACATGCGAAGCAGAAGCAATCATAGCCCCAAATTAAACACACTCAGCCTCCGCTGCTGCTGCACAGTGGTTAGGAATGCCGTGGGAGTCAGAATTTCCCCTAAAAGAGACAAGTTGAATATTCACAAGGGTTTTTATAATGACGATCATTTCAGAAAATGGAGATATTTTAATCACTTCTAGAAATGTTTTTGTGATTTATTTAGCTTTTAAGAATGATTAAGAAAAATATTCCTAGATGACACTTCTCAATGATTCGTATTTCTTTTTCATTATAGAGTTGGCTTCGGGGAAATAATGCTGGCTTTGGTGTGAGGAATCTGATTCTGTGATAGCGCTGATATTGGATGGGTTGCCCAGCAGGCACTATTTGGTTTAGCACCCTAATTCGCTGTGATTTAGATCTGGTGGATGGCTGCCTTCATGTATCTTTCATTCCTGTATTACATCCAGCAAGGCTTTATAGGGATACTTAAGTTATTAATATTCCTTTTTTTGCCAAGCATTCCATTTGTAACAATTGTGCATGGAATTGGATGACATATTATTTTTAAGGAGAATTCCTTTTTGGCCTTTATCAGTTTTTTAATTACCAGCTATTATTTGAGTTTATTACTGTGAGATGATACTTCATTTATTATTTTCTTTGTAGGTACTGAGAGTTGAATCCCAGCAGTGTAAGCTACACCCTACACAGCCTCCTTTTTTTTTTTCCTAACTTTGAGATGAGGTCTTGTTTTCACTCACTAAGCTGGCCTTGGACTTGGGGTCTCCTGCCTCTGCATTCTCAGCGGCTGAGGTTGCAGGCATGCACTGCCATGCCTGGCTTTCATTTACATTTAAATTACTTATCAGACACTTAAATATGTCTGCATTTGGTGATGCTTCCGGTCTTCTAGATCCTTACTTAAGATGTGGTTTCTATGTTCCGGAGCTTGCGCTCAGATGGGCAAAGCAAACTCTTCCGCAGTTAAAGCAGTAGCTCAAGCCATGCCAGGGGCAGAGTGGAGAGCAAGGATCCAAGATGAGCGAGGAACCGAGAGAATGTGTGGAGGGCCAGAGGGGAGACGGTCCCCATCTATGAACAGTCCGGAGAAGAGGAGGACACGCGTCACAAAGAAGCCGCACGGCCTGGAGGCTGCGTGGAGGGCGGGTGGCAGGCCAGGACCCCACGGGCGTTTGGGGCACAGCACAGCTTGGCACGATCCCGCTGGAAGGTGGCATGCACCTCCAAATTGCACAGGAGTGAGTGGGCTGGACCGGTGTGGGGTGCAGGCTGTTCCCTCAGAAGCCCGGCATGGTCATGCATTTATCTTCCTATTTTTCTTGGTACATTACAGGTGCATGTAACTGCCACACTCTGCAGGAACTTCGTGCCTGAGCACAAGGTAGCTTTCTACTTTCTGTCCCGTTTTCCTTCCCATGCAGCCCCTCCCCCTCTCTTTCACAAAAGCTTTGCTCCGTTTTTTCGTTGTTCTTCTTCCCCACTCTCCTGCTCACTTGACTGCTTCCCACCACTTCCCCATACCTGCACTCCATTTCGGTCCCCAGTTACACTTTTGATTTCTCACACCAGAGAAACCGAGCAGTGCTCGCAGGGGCGTCCCTTCACTTCACCTAAGAACGTGGTCTCTGGTGCGTCCGTTTTCCTAGAACCTTCTCAGGCTCCTTCATCTGCGCCTTTACGCATTCACACTTTACTTTAGAGAAAGCCTCCCCTGGCAGCACCAGGACGCACTCCAGGGAGGTCTGAAGCAGCACCAGCGTGGAGGAGGGACATGTGGGAGAGCGGCCAGACCTGTTCTGGGGCTTCACAGTGAGGACAGCAGGGCGGGAGCGGCCCCGCAGCGTTTCTGAAGTCCAACTGGGGGATCCTGGTTACAGATTGGGCCTGGAATACAAAGGACATTGAGTCCCACAGAGAACTTGGATTACTGGTAGGATTATGGCCGCCCTCGGGCCATGGTCCTGCTTGAGCTATGCAGTTCTTCAGGCAGATTTATCCACACGTGTCATTCAGGGAGACAACATGACCCAGCGAATGTGCACCGACCACTCATCTGACCAACAGAAGGAGCTTGCTTTCGCTCCAATCTGTCAAATCCTTCTGACAGAAATAATTGCGCCACTTTGCAAATGAAACAGCATTTGTTCCTAACCAGAGAGAAGTAATTGCTTTCGGTGTTTATAGACAACAGCTGTTGGCATCTGGTGCCAAATGAAAGCTCAATAAATATTTATCGAGCATCTTTATGTCACACACACTGAGTTGTATAAGCTATAATCATTGCTTTCTGGCTGTGCAGGAAGCTAGACTCATAAACAAGATTATGACAAGGCCTGGCGGGGAATTCAGAGGTAAAACCATGGAGGGCTGCAGGAAGCATAGCGGGGGACCCTCCGGGCTTGGCTTTGGGGACAGCCAGGGTGACCCTGGAAGAAAACATGTTCAGGACAGTGGAGATTCACTTTCAAGGAGAACTCAAGTGTGTATGTGAGACCCTCCCAGGTGAGGGCGCAGCATGATCACTCTGTGGCAGTGAGGAAAAGGAGGAGGCCAGCCAAGAGCCAGGTGTTTCCAGAGCACCTATGGGTCAGGGTGAGAAAGAGTGGAGACACAAGACGGGGAGCGTGGACAGTTCAGTGTGTAGTCCAGGGGATGGTCTGTATATCTCAGAAAACACTGTGGATAGTTGTTTATCTGGGAAGTTTTCTTCCTTTGAGATTTCCTCCTAAAGGGTCTGACTGATAAAAATACAGATTATGGGTGGGCGTGAGCCCACAGCATGTGGGCTCCCAGGGGCTGCTTGGGAAAGGACTAGCGCCCCCTGGTGCCTCGGGCGCTCGGTAGTCTTTTGCTTTAATTTTATTGAGAAACAAATAGCAATGAGATACTGCACTGTCCCACTGATCATATGAGAAGTGCGTGGGCTGAGGCACTAGCCCTTGCTGTCCATCAAGATAGATCTCAGTTTCCCCCAAGGACAACAACCATGCCAATAACAAAACTGCAAAACTAATACAAGCACAATTGCAGAGACATAGGTCTCACTCACGAGGCATGCAAAATCCAAACAGGGAATATGTACAAAAGCACTCTGGAGTTCCTACCACACTATGGGAAGTGGTAACGCTACTGGTGATTGGGCTGTGGTGGTTCTTAGTATACTGTATTCTCCCACTGTACATTTTCACAAATGTGTAATACAACTCCGGCCTCAAAATTGATTCCCGAGTCTGAGAAATGCTCCACTTCAGAGCTTTCGGATGCTCTGAGCTGCTCTGCAGTCACTTACTGTGTGCACCCCCAGGCCATGAAGCATGTATGTCAAGTCCTCGGTGGCCACATTCCCAGAGGCGCCTTTTGCATACGGACATCCACCCAGGCCAGACACTGCAGAATCCACCACGGTAATCCCCATCTGGAAGACAAACCAAAACACCTAAGGCCGGCATACTTACAGCTGTAAGTTGCTTCATTTCTGCTGAGCTTGTGCAAGGGGCAAATCCACAGTCTGAACCTTTCCTTGAGCACCCCAGCCCCTGGCACTGCAACCACTCCCCCGCTCATTTCTTTCCTGACCAGTCTTCTCTCTCAGACAGATCCCTGTAAGGATCTCTGGGCCCAGAAGAATCTTGCATCAAAATTAATATTTTTCTTTTCTTGATAATGACACAACTCTGTAGGTGGTAGATCCTGAATAAGGTTATTTCTCTCCAATGTCATACAGGTTTTCCAATTTCCTAGCTTTCTGGGACACCTTCAGATCAAATCTCAGCAGCATGAGTGGAGAGGGATGCACACCTTTCTGCTATGAAGGTGGAAGTTTGATGTCAGAAGCTGCAGAAAGATTGAGTAGAATTCTTCCCTCTCAAGCCCTGCCGGAAGAATGACCAGATGGCATCTGAAACAAGTGGCTCCTCGGCAGAGAGTCACAGGGTGTTGCTGTACCCAGCCTGTCTGGTTTGGGGCTGGAGAATTTAATTTTTACAAAGGTCCCTAATGGCTGCTGCTTTTCCTATTTTCTTTCCTTTCCTCCCTTGCTCCCTCCTTTCATCCATTTTTTCTTTTTCTTCCCCATGTTCCTTTCTTTTTGTTGATATTTTAGAATGTTTTTCAAACTTGTGGAGGCAGCACAAAGAGGAGGCATCTCCTCCCTCAGCTCTACCTCCCATCTGCTAAGAGAAAAATGCATTGATGTCAGAAGCTGAAACAAGCATAGTTGTTAAAACCTAGGAACAGAGACTTGTCATGGGTACTGCAGGGCTCCAGAGAGACTCAGGATAGTCTCGCAGTGCATGAGCCTGAGGCCAGTGCCACACGCAGCATGAACCAGTGGGAATTTCTAGCCAGGAGCCAGGGCTGGGGTCAGTGGATGGAAAATTACTAAGAGGAAACAGCAGTGGTGAAGAAATTTCAAGGAAAGCAGCAGACAGATTGTCTCTGAGGGCCGGCCAAGAGGCTCATTGCTCCTAGAGCACAGTGGGCAATGAGAAGTGAGCAGGTGCAGGAGGGCTTCAGGTGCGGGCATGGTGCTCCCTGCTGGGCAAGGTCTCCAGAGGATGCTAGCACTGGGTTCTGAAGACAATGCACATGCAGTGCTGGGAGAATGCTCCAGAGCCTGGCTGAGGATTGGATGAGGCGATGCTGTCAAGCACTGTCTCTATGGTGCTTTTGTCATAACCAATGAACACATACTGATTTTCACCCTTGTACCTTAGTCACATTTCTTGAAGCAATACTAGCAGTACCTTTGAAGGATTCTCACCACTGTCCTCTCATGGTTTCTGGAGCTTCCCAGCACATCACGTGACTTTAGGACTCCTGGCGCCTTAACCACTTGACAATTTTGGGTTGTGGATTTCACACAGTGTCTTTTGTGTGAGGTCAGACTGGGACCATAGAACGTTGGAAGGAAGACTCCAGCAGTGATGCACCTTTCCCACAGCATACCATGAAGCATATCCATTACTCCTGAAACTGAGCTTGATGCTGACCTTGACCACTGGGCTGTGGCAGTGTCCACCAGGTCTGCTCACCATCTTCCCTCCTCCCTTTCTTCCTTGCACTCTGAAGCCAGTCCCCATGCTGCTGACATGATAGCACCCACACCAGTCACTCTTAGGTCCTCAGTGTGGCATGTCTGTCTGTTCTCTTACATGTATTCACGTGTTTGTTTGGACATTTATTCACATTAATTGGGGCTCACAGGCATTTGTAGGCAGTAATTTTGTACTCTGAGTTGTGAGCCTGTGCTTCCCTATGCATTTCCTTGCTCAGACCACTCAGTATCCAGCCTGTGGGGGCTCTCACTGGCTCTTCTGTCCTGGCTGAGGGAACTGTACTTCTGAGTCACTTCTCTAGAGCGCTCTTTGCTACCCTAGTTTGCTCAATGTTGACCAAGGGCCTCAAGGGAGAACTAGAGCTCAGCAGGCCTGGTCTTCACTGGGGCCCAAGGCAAGTTCTCAGACAGAGGCCACACTGTGCCTCCATTTCTCCTTGTTGACCTCTTCAGTGTGGGGAAGACATGTGAGCTCTCTTCTCCTGGTCTCCAGTCTTTCACAAAGAATAATTGAGAAGTTCAGTCAGAGGCAAGAGCCAATAGCGACAGGACAATTTTTGCGTATGTGGGAGATTTATATTTGCAGTAAACCAAAATAGCAAGAATAAAGATTTATAAAAAATACATAGTTGCAAAAGGTACACTTGGGGTGTTATTCCATCTATAGAGTCTTCCATGAGACCACACAGGGTTCCTTTTTGCACTTAAAGACTAACATTGATAAACTTAAAGGAAACAAAACTTCACCTCACAAACAGAAGTTGAGGACCTCTAAGAGCTGTCTGGCCTTTGGGATTGACACTGGCTCTTAACAATGTGGACACCAAGCCAAGTAAATCAGTACTGGAGTGACAGTCCTAGCCCTTCAGCCTCTCTAAGGTTCCCTCTGGGATGCTCTCACACAGCCTGGTGTGAGACCCAAGGCAGGAGTTCTGACCCAGTCACCCATTATCTGTCACGTGACTGAGTCGGCTTTCATCAGGCAGATGCTGGGTTCCCATGGGCTGCAGAAAGGCAGCTTTCCAAGGAAAATGGTATTTGAAAGAAGGCCTCCAAATGCCCAGAGTGAAGAAAGCAGGAGGCTCCGCTGGGAAGGGGCTGATGGCAGCCCATGTGCACCCTGCCTGTGGTGCTCTGGCTCCTGCTGTTACTGAAGGCTGAACTGCAATCACAGGAGGCCAGAGAGGGAGCACAGTGCTGCCTGGTCAAAGCAGCATAGTGTAGGGGCTCAGTGGGCTTTGAGGACAGTGAGGAAACACGAACCTCTCTGCATCTTCTAGGGAAAGATGAATGTGACCAATTGCTTGGGCAAAGTGAAAGAGAATCTGCAAAACAGCAGCCAGAGTGAAGAAGAGCTCGTAGATGGCAGAGGCTGCAGCAGAGCACGGCCAGTAACCAGTGAAAGCACGTTTCACCTCACAGTAGACTAGCAATCAAAAAGAAGAGTACACTATGATGCTTCATTTGTGCTGACTAAGATTTCTTAAAATATTGGTAATTAAATCGTATATTGTTGAGAGAGTGTGGTGGTACACACCTGTATTCCCAGACTCAGAGCTGAGGAAGGAGTTTTGCTGCAAGTTCAAAGCCAACCTTGGCTGCATAGTGAGACCTTGTCTCAGAAAAAAAAAAGTGTGTAACAATAGCATATGAAACACGCTACAACTAAATAAGCACGTCTCATCAGGGAAATGCTGCACTACAGAAGTCAGGCTCCAAAGAGAGCACACGGTAAGGCTCCCTCCGGCAAATCCCTAAAGGACACACACTACTCAAAAGCAAAGTGCGGAGGACAGTTTCCTTCTAGCAGGGGACAGTAGACAGGTGAAGGCGAGCTTTCTGGCAGCCCACCTTCCTCCGCCTCCTGAGCTGAGCTGACTTCACCCATGACAGGTCTTGGTTCACCACGGTGCTTTTCCTCACATGTACACCTCGGTAAGCATCCAAACCATAATACTACATTTTTGGAACCAGAGGTAAACTGGCAAACACATGACTAAGAACAGAAGCTGGAATTTTTTATGATGAACAACTGATAATCTTTCCGAAGTTGCTAGTACCCAGTGTTCTGGAAATTCATTATCAGGAAAGTTCATTTTGGAGCTGGGGGGGGTAGGTCAGCACCTGTCTGGCAAGTGCAAGGACCTAAGCTCTATCTCCAGCATGACAAACCATGCCATGAAACCGGGCAAGGTGGTGCATGCCTCTAATCCCACAGCCAGGGAAACTGAGACAGGAGGATCACTATAGTCTGAACTGCGTATTGAGACCCTGTATCCAACAAATAAAAAATAAAAAAAGAGTTTAGTAATAGTCAGTTAAATTGGGTTAAAATTAACAGGCATTGGGTGAGGGTGGGCCCTCACGGAAGGAGTCAGAGCAGAAGAGGAGAGCACCTCAACACCGCGGCTGGAGGCGCATGTGCAGAGGGCGGGGCCTGGGGCTGGAGCCAACATGGCCAGGCCTGCGGCCCCCAGGGTGAGCAGCGACTTGGGATTACCTTGGCATCAGCACCAAATGGCCCAGTAGGCCAGACGCCCAGGTGGGGTGGCATCTGTGCCCATCGGCCCATACTTTCCTTTCCTTTCCTTTCCCCAAAGCCCTTGGTCCTTTCCATGTCCCGGAAGCTGAAGTCGCTGCTGCAGGCCACATGCCTGCCGCACGCACCCGTGGGCTGCACAGTGGTTCAGCGGCTGTTCTTGGGAGCAATGTGATGCAAATTGCACCAACTTGTGATTTTGCTCTGTAAAATGTTACTGGAGCAGAGCCACTGCGGCACGCCCCTTTCAACACACACACACACACACACACACACACACACACACACACACACACACCCCTCTTTAGGGAGCCAGCTTTCTCAGTAACCTTTCATGTGAGTAAGCTCCTTCTGTCTAGAAATGCAGTCTGTGGTACATGGGAGACATGGGTTTGGCATAGCTGACAAACAGCAGGTTGGGAGTTGCTTTTCTCCCATCATAGCTCTTCTTAGGAATATTTTTAAAATTCCAAGTCTATAATTAGATAATAAATAAAAGCAAATGAACATCTGTATGTGACTGTCTTTGAAGTTCTGTTATTTAAGAAAGAAAACTTGAAAATGTTTCAAATGTCTCAAAATGGCACTAACTTCAAACACTGAAGATGAGCGATAAATAGTATGTAAAAGCACCAATAACGGAGCAGGAACAGTTATAATGTCATTGCTCTGTACGCCGTTGTGACACAGTTTTTCAATAAAAATAAGGCTCGGATGGAGTGCAGCAAAATGCTAACAATGCCGGTGCTTGTGGGTAGTGTGATTACAGGTGATTCATTTTACCTTATTCCGTTCTGTTTTTTCAATATCTCAACTAGAGCAGTATAATAATAAATAGAATGATTTGGAATAAATCAAAGCCTGAATTTCTCAATAAATAAAACCTCAGAGAATATGAGCTGTTTATAGGAAAACAAAATGCGGTGCACACATAGTAGGGCAGTGGAGGGCTGTTGAAGAGCGAAACCCTGTGTGGACCGCAGTGCGGACTCCAGGCGCCCGCACTACGTGACATATGGCTGCCCTGACGCTCCTCCTTCGCGGGGTCTGAGGACACGGACCTCATGCACACTGAGCGCCCAGGGCTGATCGGCGCTGCAGGCCAGGAGGGGCAGCGGGGGCTGAGCCAAGTGCTGACCTCTAGGTGCACGGGTGGCAGTGGTAGGCTGCTCACAGAGCGCGGCCCGGCTGTGGCCGCCAGTAACACACCATACATGTTGTGCAGTGTGAAGGACTTCGAATGTTTTCACGTAAGTGGATCATGCAGGATTTAGAAGATAGATGCAGTTGGCCCCCTTCATGCACGCATCGAAACAGCGCATGGCCCCTACCTCATCAATACGCACATTTTAAGTTTTAATGTATCCATTGGAATTTAATTTAAGAAGTGTAAATAAATAAAATTATATCCTCTTCTTTCTAAGAAAGCTGCTTTGGAAATTTCTAGTTATCACCTTACAAGAGTCTCTCTCTTCTTGCCGTCTGAAATGGTCTTAGTACAGAGTCAACAGGTTCCCAGCAGACAGTGAAGGCAAGAACGGTCTCCTCTAGAAATTTCTTGATGTAAAGAGAGGAAATGTTACACATATAAATATGCCCACCAGTGAAGTTACAGCGGCCCAATCCGTACTTGAAAGTAGCAAATGGGCCGCGCAGCCCGCTTTATTGTGGAGATTCGGAATTAGAGAGTTGCCTGCGCCCTGTGCCTTTTCTAGTGCAGAGCGCTGCTCTGCGGTTCGATCCCGCCCGTGCGCATAGGTGTGTGCGCAGTGCACCTGTGCTTTTTTTTTTTTTTTTTTACTTTTGTTTTATTGAAGTACAAATATCAATGAGACAGTTTTAAGATGCCCTGACAAGATGGATTTCATAAATTAATACATTGCAAACTGTTTTCATAATGTTTTGGTATCATAAAAAGTGTATATATGATATTATACTTACAGACATTATTATACCGTATGTCTCTTATCAGTAAATTAAGAAACTGCAGCTGTTTGTGTATCTTATTTTTTATACCTGAATTACATCAAATATTCAGTAATTAATACTTTCTACCTTGTTGTTTTCCTAGCGGTTGTCCCTAGTACTAGAAGCCGACATAATATCCTGTCCAACCACCATTAGTGCAAATCTTGCCTCTTGTAGAATTATGTAGAAGCACGGCGTTATCTATCCCAACTGCACTATCTATACACACACATCATGATTCTTCCATTTTATACACCTTCCTTGCTCTACACCTGTCAGAGATGAGCAATCCATTATTATTCAACTAACATAGGTGCTTGAACTCAACAACACAATCCAACACAGTCCAGCATTGCACAAAAAATAGTGAGTTATCTGAAGATGTTTTTGACCATAGCCATTTACAGCTCAACCTAATATTATGGCCCCACGATGTATACTTCATTTTTATACTTTTCTGCTGGATGGTTAAGATCTAGATAGAGCAAAACTTATATAGCAACACATGTACTTTATATTTCTTATGAGGTCAGTAAAGTCCCCTCAGGGTTTTTCTTGTAGTCCTGTAGCTTATTCTGTAGATCCTTTGTCTGTGTCATCCATGTGGATGAGTCATGGCCAATGCTTGACCAGTTTGCTCTCTGTGAGAGCCTGAGAGAAAGATGTCTCTCCCTGTGACTCTTCCCAGGCACACTATAGAACTTCAATCTCTTTCCTCTGTGGCTCCATAATCTCCTTGTTCAGAAAATTTGGAGCTCACCTGAGTTTCATGATGTTGCAGTACAGGTTCTTCTATGTCCTGAGTCTTTGCTGACCTTGAAAGGCTAGGGCCAAAATGTTGGCTGGCCTTGTGGCTCTTCTATTTCTCCAACTTTGATCTGTGAACTTAGATCATTAACCATTCAGAAGAAAAGCTGATTAGTATCCTGCAGCATATGCCATTCACTTTGCCTTATCGGACTCAATTGATTATAGTTGTTGTACGTTTCCATTTGTATTTCTGCTGTTTGCTTCTTATACTAGGGAGACTACATGATATTTACACATGTGTGTCTGGTTTATTTCACTTATGAGTATATGTTCAAGTGGCATCCACTTCAGTATAAATGCTTCAAACTTATCATTCTTAATAGTTGAGTAATGCTCCATTATATAGAAATATCACATCTTTTTCAACCATTCCTCATGTGATGGACATCTTGGTTGTTTCCAAGATTTTGCTATCACACATTGCACTGCTATAAACATAGGTACACAACACTCATTGATGTTCAAGGTCCTACAGAAAACTGGAATAGATGGACTCTATCTTAACTTGATAAAAGCCATCTATGACAACCCAAAAGCTCATATAATCCTAAATGTGGGAAAAACTGAAATCTTTTACTCTTAAATCAGGTACAAGACAAGGATGTCCTCTACCACCCCTTCTATTCAATATAGTCTTGGAATCCTTAGCAACAGCCATTAGAAAAGAGGGAGAAACAAAGGGAATAAAAATAGATAAAGAAGTTAAATTATCACTATTTGCAGATGACATGATACTTTACTTGGAAGACCCCAAAAATTTCACCAAGAAACTACTAGAACTCATAGGGAAATTCAGTAGCATATCAGGATACAAAGTCAGTACTCAAAAGTCAATAGAATTGTTCTACACAGATAACAAAAACACTGAGAGTGACACTATAGAAAAAAAACCTTTTAAATAGCACCACAGCAAATGAAATACCTTGGAATTCACTTAACCAAAGAAGTCAAAGATCTTTTCCCGTAAAATTACAACACCCTAAGAAAAGAGATTATAGAGGATTTCAGAAAATGGAAAGATATTTCATGCTCCTGGATAGGAAGAGCCAACATCGTGAAGATGGCCATACTCCCAAAATTGCTGTACATATTTAATGCAATCTCTATCAAACTGCCACCAACATACCTCCCAGATATAGAGAAATCAATCCTAAAATTTATTTGGAACCTCAAAAGACCTAGAATAGCAAAGGCAATCTTGGCCAATAAACAGAAGGCAGGAGGCATCACAATTCCTGATTTGAAATTATACTACAAAGCCACTGTGATAAAATCAACATGGTGTTGGCAACAAAACAGACCTGAAGATCAGTGGAATAGATTAGAAGACACAGAGGCATCTACAAAAACACTTAGCCATCTTACCTTCGACAAAGGGGCTACACAAGCTCACTGGAAGAAACATAGCCTCTTTAACAAATGGTGCTGGAAAACATGGCTTTCTACATGTCGAAAACTAAAACTTGACCCAGCTCTATCACCATGCACTAAGTTAAAGTCAAAATGGATGAAAGATCTAAACATTAAAACAGGAACTCTCACTCTCCTGGAAGAAAAAGTAGGAGGAACTCTTGAAGACCTAGGAGTAGGTAAACAGTTCATGAACAAACATATATTCCCATGGGAAGCACTTGAAAGAATCAACAACTGGGATCAATTCTTCTTAAGGAGCTTCTGTGTGTCAAAAGAAATTGTCAACAGAGTGAAAAGACAACCCACAAATTTTGAAAAAATCCTAACTAATAAACAATCAGACAGAGGTCTGCTGTCTAGAATATATAAAGAACTAAGATATAACAGGGCCCTCAAATTTAAAGACCCAATTCAGAAATGGGCATCTGAGATGAATACACACTTCCAGAGGACGAAATTAAACAAGCAAATAAATATATGAAAAAATGCTTCACATCACTAGCCATTCGTGAAATGCAAATAAAAACAATACTGAGATACCATCTCACTTCAGAAAGAATGGCTATCATAAGGAAATCAACCAACAACAAATGTTGGAGAGGTTGTGGGGAAAAGGGAACACTTCTTCACTGCTGGTGGAAATGTAGACAACCATTGTGGAGGTCAGTGTGGAGACTCCTCAGAATACTAGGACTAGAAATCCCATTCAATCCGGCTATCCCCCTACTGGGAATTTTCCCAAAGGAACTGTAAACATTGTATCATAGTGATATATGTGCATCTGTGCTTTTTCTGCGGGTCACCAAGACAGTTGCTTTCTGACTTGCTCGGTAGCGCTGCTCGCTCTAGCGCGCGACCACAAGGTGGCGATGTGGCTCCAGAATCCCCCAGGTTAAAAGCAAGTCTGTCAACTAGTTTACTTGAATTCGCGCTAAGGACTGCTTACTATGGCTCTGAACACACAGAAGTGCAGCATAGTGCATTCAGTGGCTGTGCTCACGTGTCCTTCCTCGACGTGAAGCACATTCTGGGCGTCAGAGGCTGAGTCCACTAAGTCCTTTGGCCCTGAACCTCACCATGAGAAGCTAACAGTACTCTGTTTTTCCTCTTATCACAAAAAAGTGGCTTTCTCTAAGCTAAAAACAAAACCCTCTCTTAGGTCTGAAGTGCCGTCTTTGACTCCCATTTCCCCACGTGAAAGGTGAGCACCTAGCGCAGGCCCAGCACAGGGCGGGGACAGGCGTCTCTGTGGCCCAGGGCATCTCTGTTCGGGTGATGTGGACAGTGCTCGGGTTCAAGGCTCAGCAGAACAGGCAGACGTGAAGGAGAGTGATGTGCAGTTGAGAAATGAAAACTCTGATGTCATTATTAATGCTTTTATGTGAGATCTCTCAGTTTTGGGAAAAAAAGTTCTCACTGTGCCACTAATCACTGCCTGAGAAGCAGACAGATTACTGTATTCGCCACACTTATTGATCTCTTATTTGCTACATTGAGGCTTAATAAAAATGACACTGTACACAGAGGTGGGTGTAAGAAAGAAAAAAGGCTTGTAAAGAGGGAAGCTCAGCTTCAGCAGGATTGAGAAAACAGAAAGCAGTGTTAACAAGCCTGTCAAATGCTTGTTATGTCACAGGAATTGTTCTTTACGTTTCCTGTGTGCAAAATCTACAAACCAATGGCCACAGCTTTGACACTTTGCTGGTGAGGAACTGGAGGCTCGCGAAAGGCCCAGGACAGGTCCTCCTCCCTGTGCAGCTGTGTGAGGCCCAGGGGAACAGAACACCTGTAGTACTGTCCAAGACTGATTATTGTCCTGACTCACGGCGACCCGCCAAGCACATTATTGAGCATTTCGCATCAGAGACACCCGACATTTGGACAACTGGAACTGATTTCGTGGAGAAGTTTCTCCAAGATTCACTAGGGCCTGGCTCAGCTGAATCAAAGGTGTGTACATGCGCAATTGGCAGCAGGCCTCGTGCTGCTGTGAGCATCTCCAGCTGACTAACTGGCCAGGGTGAGGGCTGCCTCACCCCTAGGGCTCACAGAGCTCGGGTCTGTAGCTAGTCAGCTACCTAGAATGCAAGCCTGCTTTTCTCTGTTTTCTAGAAATTCTCTGGAAAGTGTTAAAAACTTCCAATTGGAAGTGAGATACCTGCCTAATAGTATAAGAATGGAGCTACTATTAAATAAAAACAAAGAAGTAAAGAATAAATGATATTACAAGAGAAAAATTGAAAATATAGTGTTTTGATGAAATATTAATGTTTTATTAATATTCCAGGAACAAGGCTTATGAAAATGCAAAGAAAAATTCAAAGTAGCAAGCTGGGTCTGTATCACCTACACCTGTACCACTATCTCCTCTATATCACCTACATCATGTATATCATCTATGTCTACATCCACACCTATGGCTATGTCATCTATGCCTTATCTATGCTACCTATACCTATATCTTATATATACCTATATCGCCCATGTCACCATTGCCATATCACTACATCACTGTGCCTGCCGCCTGTGCTCACCTCTGTATCTACAGGTGCACCATCTGTATCGGTAGGGCACTCACTTTCCATTGCTGGAACACAGCACGTGCCCTGACACCCATGCCTGAAAGGAGCAAAGCTTATTGGCTCTGTTCCGAAGTCTCAATCCCTGCGTAACCAGATGTGGTGGAAGGTTTCAGAGCTGCTCATGTCATGGGAGCCAGGATGCAGAAGAGGAGGGAGAAACCAGGGAGGGAGACTCGGCTTCTGGCCATGCCCCTATGCCTGGACAGGCCCATCACTCTGCTTGCATTGCACACGCCATCCTGGAGATCCGCTCACCATCCACCCCACCCACGGGCACGCGAGGCATGGGGAAGACCTGCTCAGTCCAAGTCAGAGCATCAGGCACGAGGGGACCATAGAGGGCTGCTCCTACTGTACGTTACAGAGGTAGATCAGCATGGACAGACTGCAAGCAAAGATGCAGGGACTGCTTGGGAAGATTTGGAGCACGCAGTCTTCAGAAAGGGAGTGGCCATTACATCCTGGTGACTGAGCAAGAGTGACATCACAGAAGCCATCATTTTAAAGAAACACCCTTGCAAAAGATCATCACTGAGGAATGCCGGCCACATGTCTGCTGAGCGATGACACTACCAAACACTACTAGGCTGATCAACATTTGCATGTGATCTGTGACATATCTTAGAGTTGTAAAAATTTTAGTACTTCCAAATCTAAATCTCAATACCAAACATGGGAATGTAGAGTCACTTGTCATTCAAACATTCTGACGTGCTGAGGAAGGAGGACCACAAATTCAAGCCCCGTAAGCATCATAGGACCCTGTCTCAAAATAAGGAAGGGTTGGAGCTATAGCTTAATGTGAAAGCCTTGGGCTTCTGTCCTAGTACTGCAAAGAAAAGAAAGAAAGGAAACAAGGAAGGAAAGAAAGGAGAGACAAAATCGTGTATGTAAAGTGCAATCCTTAGTTCTGAGTAAATTTCAGGTGTTACTGCACTCACTAACTAGACAATTTGTAGGGAAAAAAAGCACATGATGTCTTAATAAGAAAAACAAAATATCTATCGGACAGAGCCAGTGGATATGACCAAATACCCTATCTGAGTAGGGCTACAAAAAGCACTCTACTTTCACCCTGAGACAGAAATTGTGTTGTCCATACCGTAAATTTCGTAGGAAGGCAGCACTGCAACAGCTGCCTGCCAGCCTCCCTGTGCAGGGCCTCACCAAAGGCCAGTGTACTGGCTGACCATGCCCTGCCTGCTTGATTTCCCAACCTTTCAAGGCAGCTTGAATCTTGCTAGGTTCGAAGGCTCTGATGGGAGAGAGAAGCCAGAATATTTCCTGCTGTCTGAGAACTCCAGCTGCTATCTCCAGCACCGTGCTTCCTCTGCAGCTCCTGGTGCCCTCTGTTGACCATGGAAGAACTGACCTTGATCCAGCCACCTTCTGCTGAGTCCAGCTGCCCTACACCAGACCACAGATTCCGGTTGCCCTGCTGCTGAGAGGCTGCACCGCTGCCACTTAGCTCTTGCGAAGCCCCTGGAGTGACTTCTTCAGAGTGAGTCAGCAGAGTGTGAGCTGCAAGGAGCCCCTCAGCCTGGCTGCCAGGTGAAGGCAAGCTCCAGTGGTGTCCTAGAAGGTGCCCAGCCACTAGGGCAGCTACTGATATTCAGTTCTTCAGCGCCTAGGCCTCCTGTCCTCAGTGCATGCTGTATCCCTGCTTCTGGCAGCACTGTGATGAATCTGAGCAACTTTCGAGGCATGTGGGTCTGAATGGTTTCTACCCATGTTTTGTCAAAATTAGCTTAAGAGAAGCAACACTAAAAGCAAACACATCAGAGGATCCTGTCGTTCTTCCTCTCAGTAGCTGACTTCTCTGTTCGTATTAGCTTAGCTCCCCAGAGTCTTGCATTGCATTAGTACAGATTCTGCAAAGAGAGTGCCCTATTTCCAGGGAAAGCCCAGCTTTTTACTGGAAATCATTTCACTGATTTAATAACTTCTTTGGAGAATAATGTTTTTTATATATTTACCCTAAAGACCTCTGCTAGAGACATTGTACATTGATTTTTATATATTACATACTGTACTATGCAGGACATAAGTTGGGTTATATTTTTTAAAAAGAGAAGAGGGTTTCACTTGTTTCTTTAAGTGAAAAGAATTTGGTTGCATTGATCTTGGGGGAAACTGGAACAAGAAATTCCACAATTAGCCTTCCTCATATTTCCCAGTTTTCTCTCCCTCCTTCTTTCCTCTCTTGTTCTCTCCCCTCCTCCTTTCTCATGTTCTCCCTTCTTTCTGCTTTCCTTCATTCCCCTTCTCCTTCTCCCCTCCTTTTCCTTTTCTTCCAACTCTTCCTCTCATCATGTCTTTTCTCTGTGTTGACTTTGTTTCTCTAGCAAAGGTCACTGTTTCATATGGCACAGAGGAGCTTGTCTGGATAAGATACAGCCAGCCAGATCTGGAAAGTGTTCTGGCCCCAACTCAAGGCCCAGGTTCCCCAGGGACAACACCTGAAGAGAGAGGACTCACACAGGATGCTGTATGCTAAGGAGCACTGCTTTTCTTTCAGGAGTCATAAGAGTGCCTGGGGAGAGAGGCCTCTAGATTCCAGGCCCTCACACCAGCTGCACAGCTGGCATGGTGGAAGAGTGTCTTCCTGGGCTGGGGTGCCCAGCAGACAGAACAATAACCGAGGTCTCTCCTGAGGGTTCCCTCGGTGCATCCCACATGAGGCTGTATGCCAGAAACTAGTGCTGAGCAGTCCCTCGTGTCCTTATGTCCTCTTGTACAGGGCGCTCAGCATAACAGCTGAGCTTGGTAGTGGTGACTGTTCACTCCATGCCTGAAAAGACATTTTGTGAGTTCCTACATTTCTGTGAATGCCAGGTACAGAAGAGTGACAAATAAAGCTCATAAAATCCTTGCACTCATGGGTTTAATACAGTGACAGAGAAAAACACTTGAGACCATAAGCAAAAAAACTGGTAGTAATAATAGTAATTCATGAATGCATGAGAGTGGGAAAGTAAAAGCTGAGTCTTCAGTAGAGGAGCCCGGATGGCAGCATAAGGAGCCAACATCAGACGCACTGCGGGCCATGTCCTCTGGGCCTCTCCAAGTCAGCAGGGTCATGGGGCATGTGCAGTTCCAACCATTATCTTTCAGTGATGAGCATAAATACAAAATATCCTTATGGACACTTTCTTCCACATAAGAATACTCTGCTGTTTGGCCAACCATAGTGTTTTAGACCTGTGTGCCATGCTTCTGAGGGAGCGTGCTTCGGGCCAAATCTGTATGAAGCTATTCACATATTTATGCTTTCATGTCAAATAAAGCATGTTTAAAATCTGTTTCTTGTTTAATGAATTCACAATATGGGTTTTTATATTTTGACCAGTTGAGCAAGATCAGCTTTCATGGTGGCAAGGGTTCTCTTCTGTCAAAATCAGCATGGAAGGATGCTTGTCCAGAGAGCCTGCAGGTGTGTGTGAGGTGAAGAGCAAATTGTGTGGTAGGCCAGCGTGTAGCACCCACTCATTCACAGCAAGCTGGTCATGTACGGATAGTTAAGAGGCAGTTCCTGAGCCCAGAATTTATAACCTAGTGCATCTGTGCAAATAATTACAATGAGAGCTGCAAACTGCTAACTCAGTTCAGTGAGAAAGATGTTGTGTCCAAGAGAAGCAAAATTGCTTGAGGCTGGTTACACCAAGGGCTGCTCATGAACTTGGCTTTGAAAAGCCAGCAGATTCTCCAGCCAGAGGCAGACTTAAGACCTTCATTAAGAACACAGGCAGACCTGGGGCAGTTTCTTAACAGCAATTTCCTGTTTATTGATGTTTGACGTCAGCCTTAACATAATGCTGGATCCCTTATGCTGTGTAACACAGCTTGGTAGATGTATTCTAAAATATTACCCATTAGCTATTTATTCATTAAAGCTACTTATTAAAACATTTATCAGGGGTTTCTATATACAAACTGTGGGGAATACAAATAAGAAAAAGATGCAGCCTGCTATTTACCTCCTCCACATACTGCCTGACCACAGACTGGCGTGATGTTGCACATGATACAACTCATTGATTAACTTAGCATATATGCGCTTCTGAGCTAACCCTGAGCTCCCCATTCTGTGCAAAGAGGTGAGAACACTCATTGTGTTAGGAGCGTCAGGCTGTGATATCTTCTGACTTGGAATCCTAGATGTTTTGTGAGTCATATATTTCTCTAGAACCTAAAGAAGTTGTATTTTTTTGTGCTAGAAAAAAAGTAAACATCCCCAGAGCCGCACCTGGCCTTCCAGATGAGGTGTTCTGTGCTCGCTCGCTCGCTCGCTCGCTCACTGCGTGGCTCCCTCTTGCAAAGGACTGGGCTGGAGTGGGGGACATTTTGGTTTTGTGACCTCTGCAGTTGACATAGCTTAACATTTTTGTGTAATTGTTAACCCAGAAACGTGAAATTCAGTATGATGATAGTTTTTAATGTTAACATAACACATCAGTACAGCATTAGCAAAGTTTAAACGTTCATCTGGTCAAGTCAATTTAAGAAATCGCCGTGAGACACGTGAAGTACAAAGTTTAGTATCTTCTCTACTCTGTTTGCTTTATTAAGGCTTATGCCTATACAGGCTACTCATAACATCTGGAAGCGAAGCAATTTGAATTTGTGCTCTAAAAGTGAAAAAAAATATATCCTAATTGTAGACTGCAATGTAAATATCCTAAAGAATAATGATCTGCTATATATTTTTAGTCCTCTAGGCATTCTTTCAAGGCAGTAAGGACTTTTTTAGAGTAAATAGGTTTTTGGAGAGTACAAAGGGGAAACATGTGGAGCACATTCCTCAGCTTCCGGAAATCTCCAGCTGAGAGTGACAGGCCAGAATACTGAGAGCCTCCAAAAGAAGAAAGAGCAGTGGGGTGGGTCACGCCCTCATCACCAGAGAGAGCAGCCCAGTGCACCCACGCCGAGGACCGCGCAGGACCGCGGAGGTTAGTGGTAAGCGCAGAGAGCTGCCTTCTGCCTGCTGATCCTCAGGGCTGGAGGGCCTTTGAGGCAGAGCCACCCTCTGAGGTAAAAGATGCAGCTAACCCGGAAAGGTGGGAAGGGCCTGTCAGATGGTGGCACACGGCTAAGAACTCGATTACACATGTTGTCTTTTTCATATTAGCTTGACTAGTAAATTCACTTACAGAGTCAGCTTATTTTAGCATCTAACTTAAAATTAAGATCACTTTTCAAACAACATCAGGTAGCTGTAACTTCATCAAGTAAAATTTTTGAATTTTATAAGAAAATGCACACATAAAATTAAAAACAGCCAAAAAATTTAAAACAGCCTAGTTCCAAAGAAATAATTTATATTTGCAGCACAAGTATGCCAGTTTTGGTTAGTTGGACTTAAACAAAATGGAGTGCTCCAGACAATAAATAAAAACCGATTGATCTCTCCACTCCAAAATGCATAGCTGGGAAGAACCATTCAGCAGCAACACAGTAGGAGTGAAAACAATCTTTCATTTGAGATGAGGAGAATGAATGAGTTGGAGAACATGGTGGAGAACACTGCTTGCCAAGGTGCAGGGCACACATCGTGCTTCTGATGGAAAGGAGTGACAGCAGGCCAGGCGGCATGTCACCCTAGCACCTCTGCTATGCCATCATATGTACAAGGGACTATGGGCTCGCGGGGAACTCTAATGCCTGGTTGCCATCAAAATAAGATCAAAAAGAAAGAAGCAGTGAATGAAAATGTTTCATGACTTTACAAATGTGGTGAGAAAGATCACTTGGCTGGTCCACGCTCATCTTTCTGGTGCTTTCCTGGTCATTTTCTCACTCAAGCACTGCAGCGTGCTCTCCAGAGAAGCTGACTTCTCCTGGTTCACGTCTCTCAGTTCCAGCTCTGTGGAAACTTTCTTTTAATGTAGACCATGTATGCTCATCTCCTAAATTTCCAGGTTTCCTCTTTTTCTCAACCATGCCATAGCTTGCCTTTCTGTCCTCCCCTGCCACTCCACACTCTGCAAACTCTCTCCTCCCTTGCATACTGTCTGACTTCAACACCTACATCTGCGATAACAACTGGATGACTTTAATTGTATCCAGGGAGTTAACTTTCAAAACAGATTGGGAGTACTCTGTGTCTATGAGTAGGGAACTATAATTTCTACCCCTATAGCTCAACTCTCCCTGGAAAAGACCAGTGGCCAGGGCACCATGAAAGAGCATACCCTCACACACACTTGCCTGCACCTGAGGCCCAGATGCATCACGGGTTGCAGCTGTACATCTCAGTCAGCTGTCTCCTCAAGAGTGGCTGACAACAGACCTGTAGACACAACTCTTCCAATTAGAAACCTTGTTTCTGTGAAGCAAATATGTGCATGGAAGGCACGTGGTGTCTACTTCAAGCATCATCATATGAACCCTCAGAACTTCCAAAGCTGGTCCTGTCTTTGCAGGGCTAAGTGCATGCAGGCTCATCTGAGAAGAGAGATAACTGCAGAAAAAAGCAGCCCTGAAAATAAGAAAAATTATAGTAGTTTAAAGAATCTGCAAAGGAAAGGATGCCATACCTCCTGATGTATGTTATTTAGTTGTATGCTTTTGTTTCCTTACTTAAGAGTGCTTTCCTGGAGAGGAAATTCTAGAAAAGTTAAGTAAGTGCATGATAACTTTCAAAGAACTATTGTAACACAAAATGCATTCTGATATAAGTGCTTCAAGAAATAACAATTCAAATGTAAAATTTTGGTCTTAAACACTGGTGAAACTATAGGCTTTTACATATTTTAGAAAATCATCATGTCCCAAAACCACATCATGTCCCATGCTCCAGGCAGACTCATCACTGAAGTAAAGCAAGCTTCATCTTTTATGCTATGTCTGATTGAGCCGTTCATTCGTTCTGTTCCACATTCTCTTGCCTTCCTAAGAGAACACTTGGGATATACTTTAAGCATAAAATATTTCTAAATTCTTTTGAATGTTGTGAGTCTCACCTCCAGGGTAATATTCTATATGTACAAGATTATAGAAAAATATGTAAAACAGGTGGCAGTCAAGAGCAGATAACAGTTGGGACTAAATGTCTTATTTTGATGTCAGTTTGTTAAATTCCTCATGCATTTTAAGTTTTAAATATTAATCTGCAATGAGGTTCTTGGAAAATTAGGATAAAAGGTTTTTCAAGATACATATATTAAGCAACCAATGACACTGACATTCAATTGATGGAGAATCCAATTATGTCAATTTATAATTATATAATGACAACTAGGACTGGTCAGATAGCTCAGTGGACTAAAGTGCCTGCTTACTGGCATAAATTCGATTCTCAGAGTGCTAATCCAGCCTTGCCCCCGTGGCATGCTGAGATGGCAACTGAGCCTGGGTGTGGTGTGTGTGTTTGTAATCCCAGCACCTAGGAGGCTGAAAACAAGAGGACGATTACAAGTTGGATCTGTATGGTGAGACCCTGTGGACCCTATACTGAATACATAAAGAAAAAGATAACTGACCAGGTAGTTAAATCTGTGTCACTGGACTTGAAGTCAATGCATTATTTTGGAAAAATATAAGATTGCTACACATAAAAATTTGGACTTCTAGTTTCAAGTATAAACTAACTGAAAAAAGGACAACCGTGAAAGATATAAAGGTCTTATCCTATAGCTTTAACACTGATGAATATAACTTTCTACTCTTTTAGTTCATTTTTTGAAGGTTTTTTACAAGAGGTTTATTCATTACAGTTATGAAGAAATTCGAGTGAAAAGGAAAGCAAACAGTAGCTAACGTTTGGCGGATTTCTGGCACAGATTAGTTACACAGCCTAGGGGGTTCTGCGTGGCATATTTGTATATGCATATAACGTGCTTTGATCCTGACCACTCCCCCATCTCTCTCCACATTTTAATTCCTTTTTTGAGGTTAAGAAAACATTTCTCCTACTAAGCCTCAACTCTGAATGGCCACCTAAGGAACATTTTTAAGAAATATAATCTACTACAGAGTTCTCCAAAATCCAAGCAAGTCACACAGCACAAGGTGCATATCACACTCCTGAAAGTGAATCAGATTCACTCAAATTAACAACCTAGTCAAGACTAACCATGAACATCTCTTCCCTTGCTGTCTTTGGAGCTGCAAACATTCATCACAGGTAAAACCAGGTCCTAATTTGTGAGGGCAAATGCACTGCAGAGCCCAGGCCTTGCCTGAGGTCCCACTGTCCAGATTTCTAAAACTGGGTAGTGCTGGCCCTCCCAGGGATGGGGTGTCTGGGTCTCAGTGTAGACGCAGCACTAGAGGCTGTCTCGCCATAGAAGCCTTTCTTCTGAGAAGGCTTGTACTCCTGTACTACTCTAGAACATGCCATTTTCCTTTTAGCCTTTCCCTCTGTTTGAATCTTAGACTTGGACACCAAGTTTTATGACCAAAAGTGTAGGGCTACATGTGAAAGCACATTAAGCATGTGGACCACAGTCAGGAAAACTGCTGTCTTCAAGGGCCCCTGAATCTTTTCACCTGTGGATATTACACTTTCAGCCATCCCATCCTGGTCAATTTGTAAATTCCAGTAGTGCACTCCTTGTGTGGGAATGGCTCATCCCTTCATTTTTCTCTGTTGGTATCAGAGAGGAAGCGGGGAAGGGATATATTGTGGGAAAAAAAACATGAAGGTGAGTTATGGACATGCACCAACTCCTCACAAGGAACATGAATATCGTGTGCCACCAGAAAAGGGGATACCTACCAGTCTTCCTCAGTGTAAAGGTCTTTGTGTAGAAGAAATTCTATCAGTGTTTTCTGTGCTTCTTACACATTTTTTTTTTCTAATGTGTTAATGCTCTGGTTACGTCAATTGTCTGTGATGAAGAAGTAAAGTAATACTTTACTTCACAAAGTTGTATTCATCGCTACAGCATCCAATTTGCAATGGTCATGAATTGCTATTAAAATTGTTAGCAATACTATCCTTTATTTTTCTTTAGCCCCCAACCCATGCATTCCCAAATGTTTTAGGGACCACCCAACTCTGGGTGGCTGCAGTTCCCCTCTATGGTACACTGCCTCTGGGAATGCCAATGCATCAGTTTCCTAGGACATATTGTGGGCCCTTTTTCTCTGAGACCTCCAATCTAAAAGCTCAGAGACCCCAACTTAATAAACCTTTATGAAGAGTAAGGTAAAAATCTGAGCAATGTCATGCCCTGTGAATTTAATTGTTTTGACCAATCAAGGCATGACCCCCCCAGTCATGCTGGGAGGAAACTCATCTGAGATGTGCGCTCAGCTGAGGCAGCCCTTAGGGAGCAAGAGCCTTGCCAACACCACAGGAAACGCTGGCCAGGCCCTCTTTTCTGAGCCTGGCAACCTGCAGGGGCTGTGGGCTTTCTCCTTGAGGCCCATGTCTCAGTGGAGGGGCAGCTGGAGGCTCAGCAAGCAGATCCTGACTGATGCAGTTCAGGCAGCTGCGCAGGAGCTCAGCCTCGGCTCAGCTCCATCCCTGCTCTGTGGACTTCCAGACCTCATCCACCACAAGGCTATTACCGCCTCCTAAAGGTTTTGTGATCTGACCTGCTCTCCTCTGTGTGATGTGTGTCCCAAACCCAAGACATCCAGGGTCCACTAGTTGATTTGTTGGAAGCTCCAGTGTTCTGATTTGTTTTGTCCTATGTCTCATAATCTACCATCTATGGATAGGTCAGAAAGAGGTTTCTGAAGTACAAAGCTAAAGTACAAATACGACCTTCTTTGCTTGAAACTCGCTGGCTCACCTCACCTGCTGGGGGAAGCAAATGTTTCAACCAAGTGTCCATGCAAGGTTCTTACGTACAGCCAGAGGAGAAGGTTGTTGTAGCCTGGATGATTGCTTTCTTATTCTTTTTCTAATTCATAAATTTATTTATTTATTTATTTATTTATTTATTTATTTATTTATTTATTTATGTGTTACAAGGTCTCACAATAGAGCCTGGACTCGTAGTGATCCTTCTGCCTCAGACCACCCAGCACTGGGATTACCAGCATGCTCCACCATTCCCGGGTTCCAGGGATGGCAAGGCATGCAGGTCTCAGGATCAAACCTTGGCCCTTGGGCTGACCAAGCAGGCACTCAGTCTGCTGAACTATCACCCCAGTCCTGTTTTCTTATTCTTGCCCTACCCTCACCTGATTCCAACTAGAACTGAAGAACAGATAATAGCAAGAGCTCAAATGAAATTGGTAAGCCAACCAAAAAACAGAGAGCTCTGAATTTCAAGTAGCATTGTCATGAGTCCCCAACTTTGCCCTCAGTTCATGCAGGTGTGCTGCTCTTTCTCACCTTTTGGTGTAGTGGAATCAAGTAATCATCTGCTATTCCACAAGGAAACCAGGTCAGTAAAAATACATGAGCACAGCATTATTACCGATGCAGGAGAGATAGTGTTTCTGTTGTGACTGTGAATTGCCCAGCACAAATTGATCCTGGAAGAGAGGTGCTACATGGCAGGCAAACAGCGTAAGCTGGGCCACCCCCAGTGGGCACTGGAGCTGCGAGTGCCACAGGGTGAGGGAGTGTAGACCAGCAGTGCCTGCCCAGAAGCCACCTGCAAAGTGAAACTGAGAAAAAGAAGGTGAAACACTGGGGAACTTGGAGAGGCTCCTAGCACAGGGAATGGAGATGTGAAGGAGCACAAGGGAAGCACACTGAGGACAGCCCAGCAAATGGATGTGGCTTGTTCTGAGGACCTGCAGCTGACGGTGTCACAGCAGCAGCAGAGGACATACACCAAGCTTGAGTCTCTACAGCCAGCACTGCGCACTCCAGGTAATGATGTTTACTGATCCTGGAACTATCTGAAAGTAAATGACCTGATCCCAACATACACTACAAAATGACAAGTTACACAAAGCACCTAGCAAAGGACAAGGACATACAAAGCGTGCTCAGTAATCCCCTGATGAGTTCCTGTGAGACAGAGGGAGAAAAAAGTTTAGGTGACAATATTGCCATGGTTGTAAGAGGAGGGAGCAGGGGGACAGGAGAAGTGAGAAAACTTAGCTAAGGGCAGAGTCAAAACTTACTCCTAGAAATTTGGATCCCAGTGGCATTGCTGTAACTAGGGATAACCCTTCTGTTAGGAATGACACAAAATAGTTGCTCGAAAATAAGTTGATTCATCAGAAACAAAAAAAAAGTAGCACTAGCTTCCAATTGGTCTATGTGTTGCTTTGGGTTTCTCTGTCTGTTTTGCTATACATACCACCAAGGCTGTGAAGGCCAGGTTGAAAGGAAAGGCACAGCAGTACTGGATGGGGAGCTACACAGAACTAGGCTGAATTCTTCTTAGAAGTTCAGTCAGGGGTTTAAGAGACTGTATTTTGAAATTGAATCAAATACATTGATGCTGGTTAGGGAAAGTTAGTAGAAATGAGAACAGGAAAAATATACAAAAGACTACGAAGTGAAGTTTACACAGAAGTCAAGAGCCAGTGGACAGCCACAGGCGGTGGAAGGCAACTGAGGACAGGCTGGAGAGGAGAGAGTGGAGAAGCCGCAGCACGGTGCTTGAGCACTGCACCGGAGGACTGGAGGGCAGGTGGCTTCCGCAGCCTGTGGGTCCTCAAGCTGAGTATTTTGCCATCTAGGTATAGGCCTCAGCATAGCGCACTTAAGTTGTGTTTCATAGCTACACATTCATATGCATTGAATATGTAGTTCACTTATTCATAATATGCAACTGCGTTTATATATAGCTATGTAGTCACATGTGAGTACATATTTGTATACTCACGCACACATATATATGTAATTTGTTTTGTTCTTGATTCCTTGGAATATGTAATACAATAAAAGGAAGGGAGGGAGAGAGACAGGAAGGGCTTCAGCAAGCTTGAAATCTCATTAACAAAGAGGGAGAAGTGGAGGAGGGAAGGCGGGAGGGAGGACTGCCAGTTGCTTGCTACTTTTCACTCCCTCTCAGGCCAAATGGAGCCAGCGCAAGGGTGAGCACAGGGTCACGAAGCCGAGTCCTCAGAGAGCGGGGCCTTCTAACTCAGGGGAAGATGCAGGCACATCGTCATCTTTTGGTGCTTTTGAGAAATTAAGATGCTATTAAATTATCTACAGTGGGATCAGGAGGCTTTATATTAGGCGCATGTAGCTAAAGCCAAATGTGCCTTTTTCAGGAGCACTGAGATTAACAGATTAGCATGTGTTCCACATGACCACTTGCACTGTCAAGAGAATATAAAAGAAGGTTTCCAGATCCTGCAGCTGAAGCAGATGTCAGTGGATCCCTCCATGAAATGAAGTTAGCTGAATGGCCTTCTGGTGCCCCTAGGGCTGCTTTATGATGCATCAGTTTAATTTTTAAGCTGAAAATTATAGTTTTGGGGTGCAATCTGCCACAACTAAAGAAATTTGTTGACTTGTTTGAGCCACTGAAGCCCAGCAGTATCTCCTTCACTTTGTCTCCTGAGGTGCAGCACTAGCTGTTCCTGTTTTTTACATGAGAGCAGCAAAGGCCTCCCATTCACCATCTCTGGTTTTAGAAGCTTCAGGAGAGAGCAGCTGGCAGTGCACATTTGTTCCGTAAACAAGCGCGCTGAGTACTCCACAGGTGTCCTCACATGTCCTCAGGGGACGCAGGAGGACACTTCTAAAACAGTGAAAACTGAGCTCGTGAAGTTTCAAACTGTAGTGGACACCTTTGCTTCAGGAAACCATGCTGAAAGTCTGAAGAGGTTAGAATAACATAGTTTGTTTTTTTTTTTTAACTTTTAAATTACTTCACTGCTTTTGTGAAATTACACTTAAAGTGGTCTCTTAATTTAGAAAAAAAACTGATAGAGATATGCTAGATATATGCTTGCATGTATTTTTTTAAATATACATACTTTGGTACTCATCTTTTGGTGCTTTTGTGAAATTAAGAAGCCTTAAATTATCTACAAAGTGTAGATTAAATTATCTTGTCAAAGTGTAAGATATGGAGCAAGGTGAATTTTTTTACTTTTTTTTTGGTCTTTTTGAGACAAGAGTCTCGCTATGTGGTTTCAGGTAGCCTTGAATTCACTTTGTAGACCAATCTAGTCTCAAACTGCACGACTCCTGCCTCAGCCTCCTGAGTGCTGAGAATACAGGTGTGCACCACCCCATCCAGCCTGCACTTTTTTCGAGTTTTGTACAAGCTTGCAGCACACAGTGGTGCCACCCCTCCCATGGTGTCAGAGCACGCACAGCATACACATGTCATTGCACTTCCCCCTTCCTCTCCCTCCCTTCCTTCACCCCATTGGCAAATGATGTTCATCTTGCTCCCTTTTATCTTTGTTTGTTTTCCTCTGTGTGTTTGAGCTGGGCATGGAAGAGAAAGCATGCAATATTTAAACTCTTGTGTTTGACTTATTGCACTTAACAGTTGGGTCTCAAGTGTCTCTTTTCCTGCTTTCTGGTGGACTACAGTTCATTTTGTAAGACCTCTCTGTGACCTTTCTGTGATAGCGTGTTCTGCTCCCCTAGAAAATTCTAAAACTCATTTGACCTTCGTTTTTTTTTTTTTTGTGGAACTGAGGATTGAACTCAGGGAAGAGCTTATTCTACTGAACCATCTCCCCAGCCCCTTGCCCTTCTTTTATGACTGCAAATTTTATCATCTTTGCACTTCAAACAGCTGGAATGTTGTTTTACACATTAATGGGTAGCCCCTCTTTCCCATCCCTTAGCTTCCTGCTCTGTCTTAGGCATGTCCAGGTACTGATCAAAGGCATTCTTCATTACTGGTAGGATCTCGCCCTGCCTGCTGCATTGGTTCTGTCTCTCTCTTGCCCTCTGGCTCGCTCTCTGGCTCTCACTCTTGCTTACTGGCTCTCTTGCCCTCTCTGGCTTGTTTACTCTCTCGCTCTCACTCTTTAGCATTCCTTTTACCGCTTCCTTACAGGTTCCACCTCCACGCTGGTATTTCCAACTTTGTTGTGTTTTCTACTTCTATCATTATAGTTCTGCACCTATTAGCTACAGCTCTGAGAGATTCCTTCTTACTGCTGTGCTATCTGCAGAACATCTGGTTGGAATTTTGTTCTTTCTTCATTCTATATTTTCTCTTAGGGCTTTGTTTGCCATGTGAGTTTTTGTTGAAAGACACATTGTGTGCAGTGACAGCAACTAGAAACAGTCTGAAAGTGGGAAAATATGTTTTCCAGGCAGGTAGTTTGGATGTGCATAACATTTGTTCCAGCTGTCACTTCCAGCAGCTTCAAATCTAGTTCCTTCATCTTCTTTCCCTTAAATTTCTTCCTTGAATGGAGTCTGTATCCTGCGGTTCTTCCTGCTGCAGTCCTCTTTTACTGTACTGGATCCATGTTCATTTGATTATAAGGTGTGAGGGGAGGATATTCTATGATTTTTTGATACAGGAGAAACCCAACACCAAACCCAACTTTCAGACACAAAGTGACCAAGCTCTTGATCTAACGCTGCAAATGAATTTGCTGACCAGAAGGGAGTCTGCAGAGTTCGACTGGAGAAAAGGAGAAAAGAGAGCTCCTGGGTTTCCAGGAGGGTCTTGAGGGTAGTGGCCACCCTGTCCTTGTCAGGGAATTTTATACAGAAAAGTCACTGAGGGCACAAGAGGGGTCAAATTACAACCAGCCAGATGCATTTAGAGGTAGAGCTAATAGGCTTAGCAGGAAAATGAGCCACAGCCATGGTAACAGAAAGGGCAGACACCCAGGCAGGGGGCCCACCGGGCACCCATTCTGCACCCTCTCCATTTATTTTTTATGAAAACTTATCTCCATAATGTATTGTTCTCTTTAAAATAATACTATATGGTTGTCATATTTATATTTTGTTATTTGATAGTTTAATGATGCAAAATGGAAAATTTGTTATTTCATTTTATAATGAGTTTTTTACTGATCTATATAGAAATACTGTATATTTTTGCATGTTGTGTTCATATTCTGTAATTTTTTAATTTTTGAGAATTTTATTAGTGCACATTTGCAGTATATAATGATTATACTTATCTTGGGGAGTTCATGCAGGACATCTAATAATTTTATCTCCTACAATCTTGACTCTAAGCAAGTTATCCAAAAATTATTTTGGGATTGTGAATACATAATTATATTGAGATGGCAATAATCTTATCTTATGTTTTCCAACTATACTTGTTTTTTATTTCCAACTGTACATATCATAATTCTTTATTCTTTCTTGCCCTGACTAGAAACTTCTACTTTGTTAAATATGCAAAATAATTTTCAGTATCATTTGAAATCATAAATTTTGTATTTTATTAATATTGACTTTAAAATATTTGATTTAAGAATGTTTCCACTGTTGATTTCATGTCATGTGGCTGTGACTTCTGACTGATTTTAGAAAGTTTCACTACAGCTTAACTTGTCTTAAATGAATTGATCTTTTTACATGTCTCTCAATTCACTGGAAAGACTTTGTAAAAATATCACGAGATAGACTTGGCTGTGGGTTTTCTTTCTTGTAATATCCTCGTGGGGTGTGTAATCAAGGTATCCTAATTCAAGAAATTAATTAGGATGAGAGAGGAGGGTGGAAGCTCCCTTGGACCTTGGGAGCAGGAGCTGCTTCTGAAGCAACTTTAGAACTTGGTGTTCTAGCTTTCAGATCTGTTTGTAATACATGCAAAACCCACAAAACTTGAATAGTCAGAAGAGGATGCTCAAATGTCCTGATACAAAAGTAAAGAGAATGTTGTAGTTTATGCATATAATACAATCATTGGTATAATCATATTTCCCCTTTAGCTCTTTTAAGTTTGTAATTTCTAATAAATCATACTTGAATCCTGGAATAAGAGAAATATCTTTTTGATGCGCTATTGTTATGTACATTAGGTGATCTGCTATGCTGACATTTGGCTTGGCCTTCACTGTTCATGAATGAGAATAGCCATAATTCTTCTTGCAAGTAGTGGCTGGTTGATTTTTGAACTAAAATATTAGTTATACAGGGAGTAAAATTGAATATGGCACATTCAATTTTTAAAAATTCTCTGAAAATGTCTTTGTAATACTAGAAATACTTTCTTCTTTTATACTCAACTTAATTGATTCATAAAACATCTGACCTTAATGTATGCACTGTGAAAACTGTGGTGGACAGCATTTCTCCTTGTCCAGTTCTGATCTCCACTTTCCTGATCTCCACTTTCCACCTGGCTCCTCCATGTCTGGCATGGCTCCTCCACCTGGTTCTTCCGTGTCTGGCACGGCTTCTCCACCTAGCTCCTGCACATCTGGCCTGGCTCCTCCGCAATGCGGCTGGCCCTGAACTATCTCTGCTGTGCCTGAGGCCCTGGCCTCTCCTCATTCCTCTCCTCTCTCCACCACTTTCTATGATGTCAAAAACAAGATAATGCAAAGCGGTTCATGCAGGAATGAAAAACAAAAAAGCAAAAAAACTGCTCCTTATAGCAGTTGGAAAAGAGCCTTGTCGAGCATTTTTATTTTTTTTTCAATGGTGGGAACCAAACCACTAAGCAAGGTCACTACCACTGGGTCACATCCACCTTCCCACCCACATTTTTAAAACAGAAAAGTAAAAAAAATGTATAAGGTAGAATATCACTGAGACACAGAGATGCTATGTCAAATATACAGAATAAGCTACCTTTTAAAAGTGTCAGCTTATGTGGGTGAATGGAGTCTTATGAACAAATATATGACATAAAATAATTTTTAAAACTTATGGCCAAAATACTCCGTTTAATACTTTTGTGGCCTGCTCAGCCCACACTGGGGTGGGGCTGGCCCGGCATGTGATGCCAGGGACCCCTGAGCTTTGCCTAAGCTCACCTCAGTGCTTCAGATCGCTGAGCTATCTCACTGGCCCTTCCATATAATTTTTAAAGATGGAAATATTTAGAAGGAACCTGAAAAACAAGTGTGGATATGGTGTGATAATCATATAAAGAATACTATATCTATATCTATATATATAGATATATATACTTATTTATTCAGTGATACAGTGAAACACCCACATTAGCAACCACCCTCCGTGTGTGTAGAATCAAAATTTGCTTTTGAAGTGGACCTCTTGTTGAGCTAATTATTTTTAAATTAGTTTTTATTTAAGCTGCTCTCACATAGCACTGTACTAGCTGAATGAGAATTTCTTGTCTGTCTATTCACTTTCATGATCAATAGCTAACTCAGTCTGTTGGGGAGGCATCTAGAGTTCACTTTCTCTTGGCAGGGACCTGGTGCTCCGGTGCAGGCTAGGCAGAGAGCCACTGTCCATGCTGTGTCTACCAGGAGCAAAGAATCGATGGAAGCATGTGCAGGGACCGTGTGTGTACTCACAAGAGAGTAATGGAGCCAACTGTTTATATCGCCAAATGTTCTGTTTCTGTGTTTTTCTTTTAAGATAAAGGATCTTAATATATGAGTTGTCTTTTCTAAACTGAGACCCTGGTATTCAGGTCCGAAGTCAATGTTAACACTTGGGGCTACACAAGTGGCTCTGGGTTCTGGTTTGACTCCTTCTCTAGAAGGTTCGGTGCTCTCTCATCTTTCTCCCCAGTGTTCTCCTTCTGATTGTATTCTTTGCTATCACTTGACAGTGAATGGAATTATGTACCCATTGAAGTGGGTTTTTTAAAAAATTTGAAACCAAGTATAAGCTAAAAGAGATCTTGGCGAGAGCTTAGGGATGCACAGCCATCTCTGCAGCCTGGCCTCAGAGACAGACCCTGAGGACAGCGATGTCCTAGGTGGGCTTTCCGTGCTTGCAGCGCCTCTTTGCTGGCAATCAGCAGCCACCAGGAACAGTGCTTTCTACACATATGACATCATTCCTGCCACTGAGCTTGTATTTTGCTGCTGAACATCTGCATCAGAATACATGAAGAAATGCGTCTCAAAACACATGAAATAATTCTTTTGAAACATGGAGACTTATTAAAAATACAGTAGGTTTAATAAATTCTGAGACTTTTGTATGCAGTTTCCAATTCCTTGACACGCTCATGCTATGAATTTAATTCATACAAAAAATAATCTTCAGGTAACCCCATCCTTTCTCTTTATTTTCTTTATATCCATATTTTGGTCGTTCTTATATTAGTAGAATAGGTCATACAAAGCAGAAACTCACCTATAGACATTCAATAGTTTTTTAAATTAAAAACTGGAAATCACCAGTTCAGTGAGGGGAAACCCAAAGACTGAGGGTTGGTGGTAAAGACACACGTGTTACAGGGCTGCCAGCCATGTAAGCTGAAGAGCAGGGACCTCCTTCCGGGATGCACCAGAATATGTACGTGGACCATGGACTGGGTGAGGAACTTTCTGTGGTCACACGAGCATATGAAGTAACTTTATAAGCAAGTTCATCCTGCATTAAAAGCCATAACAAAGTAAGATTCTTGTGGGAATTATAATAATTTCAAGTAAGTAGGCAGCCAAGATTTCAAACAGTTAGTGGATTCACCTATGAGCAGCTTTTTAAAATAACTTTGTCAAACTTCTAAAAGCTAGAGTAGATGCCAATACTTTTGTACTCTAAGGTCTGTCCGCTTATGTATTTTCAGGGGCAGGTATTGCAAAATGTCTCTGGAGAAAAAATAAACAGCATTTTATTTCCTTACAGAACATAGATACCACGATTCTTTTAATTTGGAAACTAACTGAAAACAGTGGCTGCTGATTACTGATGAGAATGTTTCCTGGAAGGATATTTATAGAAATTTAAGTGTTTTACTTAAAACTGCTTTGCTGCATCATCTGTAGTTACTGTGAGATCACTCTTTAACTTTTTACCTCTGAAAATTGACGTCATAAATGTTTTGCACATCCTGTAAGCAAAAGTTTTCCCTGAGAATTCACTCCAGGTACTCACAGACTTAATCTAAGCAGACTTAAAAGTTTATACATAAAAACAGGGATTTCTGTTTAGGGTGGACATAAGCCTTTGAGAAACTCCTAACTTCTGGAGTATGGAGACGTTGATAAAACCCTAAATGGGGCAGTTGAAATCAACAAGAAAAATAAAAGCATCCCTGATAGTAAATAGGGGCATATCTGAATTCAGAGGCCTTCTTTAGAAAGAAATCATGTACCATGTTATACAAAAAATAATCCAAATAAGTGAAAATGTACATGCTAGGCAGGTGGGAAAAGTGTCATTATTAAATAAATCATTCCTAAATTAGTCTATGCATTTTGTAGAACAAGTGTTTGGAAGATGAGGTGATACATATATTTAGTTGAGATTGAATTTGTTAAGTATACAAAGTAATCAAGAAGAAATTGATAAAAATGACTAGTAAAGATGTTGTATTACATCAGATTTAATTCTAATATAAAGCTATATTCAATAAGATCCAAGGAAAAAGATATCAAAGAGAAATTTCAAAGAGAAATCTGCATTCCCATTAGAGAAGCAGCTGCCGTAGTCCACCGCTGCACTCCCGCCTGCAGCGGGACCCGGCTCTGCATTAAATGCTTGTGTGTGTGCAAGCAGGTAAGAAAAGGCAGTTCCTCTCCCCAGGCACACTATAGAACTTCAATCTCTTTCCTCTGTGGCTCCATAATCTCCTTGTTCAGAAAATTTGGAGCTCACCTGAGTTTCATGATGTTGCAGTACAGGTTCACCTATGTCCTGAGTCTTCGCTGACCTTGACAGGCTAGGGCCAAAATGTTGGCTGGCCTTTGGCTCTTCTATTTCTCCAACTCTGACTTGTGAACTTAGGTTGTTAACCATCCAGAAGAAAAGCTGATTAGTATCCAGCAGCATATGCCATTCACTTTGCCTTATCTGACTCAATTGATTTTAGTTGTTGTACATTTCCATTTGTATTTCTGCTTTTTGCTTGTTATACTAGGGAGATTATAGGGGAGAGTCAAATGAAGAGAAAACTTTCTCTCAAGCTCTCACAGAGAGCAAACTGGTCAAGCATTGGCTGTGACTCATCCACATGGATGACACAGACAAAGGATCTATAGAATAAGCTACAGGACTACAAGATAAATCCTGAGAGGACTTCACTGACCACATAAGAAATATAAAGTTCATGTGTTGGTGTATAAGTCTTGATCTATCTAGGTCTTAACCATCCAACAGAAAAATATAAAATGAAGTATACATTGTGGGGCCATAATGTTAAGCTGAGCTGTAAATGGCTATGGTCAACAACTTCTTTGAATAACTCACTATTGTTGTGGAATGCTGGACTGTGTTGGATTGTGTTGTCGAGTTCAAGCAACTCAGTTAATTGACTGACAATGGAATGCCCACCTTTGACAGGTGTAGACAAAGGAAGGGGTATAGAAAGAAAAAATCACGATGTGTGTGTATAGACAGTACAGTTGGGATAGATAACGCTGTGCTTCTACATAATCCTATGAGAGGCAAGATCTGCACTAATGGTGGTTGGACAGGATATTATGTCGGCTTCTAGTACTATGGTCATCCACTAGGAAAATAATTATTGAATTTTTGATATAATTTAGTTATAAAAAATAAGATAAGTAAGTAGCTACACTCTTAATTTACTGATAAATGACATCTGCTAAAATAATATCTGTAAATATAATAACATGTATGCACCTTGTATGATACCAAAACATTATGAAAACAGTTTGCAGTGTATTAATTTATCGAATCTGTCTTGTTAAGGTGTCTTGAAATTGTCTGATTGATATTTGTACTTCAATAAAATAAAAAATAAATAAAAAAAAAAGGCAGTTCCTAATGCAACCAAATAAAGAGAAAAGGATCCTGACACTGGGACGCAAAGGGAGAAACGGTTTCTCGAATGAACAGACAGACTTTTCCTTTCATTATTCTCTGAGTGGCACAATGCACCTACCCCCTCGGTGTCCAGGTTGTGCTAAGAGTTACACAGAATGGACAGGTGGTAATGCTTGGGGAGGATGTGCGAGTCGCATGTCCGCAGGGACTGCAGGGTCCGTGTGGCGCGAGGCCTGCTCACGTCTTCATTGCATGACTACTGAGCTCCTTAAGTGCTACTGAGCTCCTTAAGTGCATCACTCCAGCTGAAGCTCCAGGGTCCCGTGTCCGCGCCAGCCCTTTCAGCCTTAGCTGATGTCAGCTGCAGCCTTGAAGGTACACTGCGAATGCTCGTGCGTGTGGTCCCTTCCTTCCCGGCCTCACGCCATACAAGTTCCGTGTGCAGTCACTTCACGTTTCGCACGCCCGGAAGCGTCTCCCCAGTCCGAATCACTTCCACTTGTTGCCTTCCCAGTCACACAGTGGCAGGCTGCCTAGTTTGTTCTATGGCTCATCTTTCCTCCCTCACAATGTAGCCCACAGGCTCCTCCCCATCCTGTTGAGGCTCTTGTCCCACTCAGCTGAACCAAAGAACCTCCTAGTGGCCCAACCCCCGCCAGCTACACCAGCACCCTGCTGTTGGCCCAGTGCCCTTCTGTCCCTGCTGTAGCTGTGCCCTCAGTCTGCAATGAGCCAGTTCCATCTGGAATACTTTTCCGGAGTATGCACTGGGCAGTGTAGCACCCTCCCTTCCTGCAGTTCTTTGCTTAAACTTCTCAAAATTTCCTCTTCAGCTCCCCTGCCCATTGCCATAGCCCTGCATTCTTATGCTGTGTTCTGCTGTATTTTGGCTTTGTGTCTTTGCTTCATTTCTCACCTTTCAACATTCTCTATAGTGCAGTGTGTATGCTTCTTAATCAGTTGCGTGAAGACACATTAACTTTGTTTTACATTTTCAGAGAAAAATTTGGCAGATTTATGCATTCATTTTATTTCCCAAATAAGTCCATAAAGGAGAAAATATAAATTTAAAGTATATATCCACTGAACCAAACAATGAACTCTGAAAAGAATATATATATCATATCTTACTACCTAAGGGATAATTTGCCAACATCTAAGTAAATCTTAAGAATGGGTGCTAAAAGGTCCGGGGCTGTAATTCCGCGGCAGAGTGCTCTTCAAGCACACACAGATCCCTGGACACAGTCTCTAGTACCACAACTGGAGTAATTGATGAGAAAATGTACTTTAGTAGAAAATGCAGGCAAAGGACATGAAGAATGTTGGCCACACAGTTACAAAATTGAACTTGTGAAAAACCGTTCAATTTATCCAGTAACAAATTCAGTACAAATAAAAATTAAAATAGTATCTCAGTTAGACACCAACATTGTGTGCATTTCTTTTTTTTTTTTGTGGAACTGGGAATTGAACTCAGGCCCTTGCACTTGTCTGGAAAGCGCTTATTCCACTGAGTCATCTCCCTGGCCCTTGTATGCATTCTAAGTTATAGTATTTTCTATTGGTGAAAAAAATTGATGAATATTATAAAAATCCAGGGAGTATATAAGTAAAAAATATCCTTTCTGATGGTAATGTTATATATAACATTTCAGAACCCTCTATTCTATCTTTTTCATGAATTCTACCCTACATATGTGAACAAAATAGAAGAATCCCCATCATATTTTTATAAAATAAATACTCTCAATCAAAAGTGGAGTTAGTTGAATTCACATACATGTTTAATAGCCATACATGTAATGCTAGGCTATGTTGAACCTACGGACCACATCTGCAGAGGTTTCAATAAGTAGAGCCTGGTGTGGTGGGCCTTCAGGAGACCGAGGCAGGAGCTGGCGAGACTGAATCCTGCCTGCACCGACAGCTTGGCAACTTAGCAAGACTGTCTCAAAGCAAAGTGTACAAAAGGTGGGCTACAGCTCGATGTGAAGGCCCTGCATTCAATCTTTCCTACCATTGATAAAGGGTTTTTAAGTAATAAGAGTGTTATTTGTATTATACTAATCAAAATAAACATGCGCCTTATGGTGTACATAATGTTCGTGAATATACATGTATAAGTAGGTACATGTATATGTGCGTATTTATATATGACAATGATTGATTTTAATAATCTATACTAAATTACACTGTATTTTAAGATTACATGCAATATTTCTTCTTTGTGCTTCATGATATTTTACACATATTTCAAAATAATTGTAATTTTAAAATTATTTAAAAATAAATTGTACAAAAACTGTCTTGAACAGTGAGTAATAAGCACAGCGCTTCGGTTGACTGTGAACATTACTGTGCCTGTCAGCCCCACTTTGTGTAGCCTGCCTGCCTAAGGGACTCCAGAGGCCCTGAGAAGTTGCTCTGATCATGTTTCAGGTGGGAACTCGGCAGGCTAACTGTGGGCCTGTGGAACACGGCTTATGTAAGTGTGGATCACCTTTCCTAGCAAGCAGAGCTTGTGTCTGTGCTCCTAAATTGGCCAGTGCCCTGGAAAGATCAAACAGCTTCAGCACAGCCACCTACAAGGTAGTCCACCTTGCAAATTCAGAGTCACCATCCTCTGCTGCTGACGCTGCCTCCTCACCACCCTCCCTCTCATACTCTTGCCTGAAAGTTGGTCCTTCCGCTGACTGTGCCCAGGAGCTTTTGTCACGTGCCTCTTTCGTGTGTTCTTCCTCTTTGACTTAGTCTGGTCAGGCTACCAAAACAAAATACTATAAAAATATGGGTTGTTTCTAAGAATTCTGGAGGTGGGAAGGTGAGGTCGACCCAGTGTCTAGGCAGGACCTGCTTCTTGGGTCTTTGAGGGACCTGTGTGTCTTCTGGTAAGGGAAGGGAGAAGACACACGCTTGAGCCCAACTGCGACAGCGTTAATGTTGTCCTTCTAGCAAAGGCTCTCTCTACCTGGTCACCTTCTGAAGTCTCAACTCCCAGTGTCACTGCATCTGTGGTTAGCTGCGATACATAATCTGGAGTGGACGCACACACGTGGGCCACAGCATCCCTGTTTGTCCCCAGGAATAAGGAGTTGGCTCCCCAGCCTGCCTTGACATCACTACCTCACAAAGGACTGTGGCAGCCCACCTCACACATGGTTTGGATTGTGCTTCCTAAAACAAGGTGCTAATCAAGTCACTTAAAAATATCCAGGTGGCTCTCTTTAATATAAAAAATAAAATAGAAAAATAAAATCAAAGCACAGTCTAGCTTTCCCCTGTCAGTTTTAGTGTCTGCCCTGGGACCCTGTGGCACTCTGACTCAGCGTCAAAGCTGTGGAGCTGGGTGGCTCAAGCTCACTCCAGATCTGTCACCTGTGCACTGTCTCTTCATTGCTGGAATCAGACTGAAACACACGTGGGCACATCTATTTTTCTAAATATGAAGAATAAACTAGAAATGGTTCAATACTATGGATATAAACAAAATAAAAAATGGTATTTTAGATTATGCTAAAGCTTTCTTGGGTAATTTGTAAACAGTTCCATTAGAAAAAGAATTAGAAATTTTTACTTAGTCTGAAAGATTTTTATAGAAATACATAAACATAACTTGATTCTGATAGCTATTTTCATCCTTAATTTTAAAATTAAAATCATGCTACAGTAAATAAAATCTGAAAGGGATGGGTTGGGAAGATGGCTCAATGGTCTAAACAACTGCCTGGCAAATGCAAGAACCGAGGTTCAGTCCCCTGGTGCCGTGTGCCATGCCAGCCACCGAAACCTGGTGTAATCCTCGCATTGGGAGGCTAAGATAAGAAGGTCACTAGGAATCTGATTTGGGTAGTGAGACCTTGTACCAAATAATAAGTGAATAAAAGATTTAAAAATCTGAAAGGTACAATGGAAAAAAATCAGTTCAAAGGCAAGAAACAACCTGGATGAAGAAAAGGAGAAAAGAAAGAAAGAAGGAAGGAAGGAGAAAAGATCAATTTATGTGTACATACAGAATAGTTTGGACAATTGTACTGCTCATTTCTGTTGGTCCAGGAAAGGAGCAGTTAATCCTTAAAGTTTGTAAATTCTGGTTTTTAATTTCTTATAACTTTTTGACCAATTTGTATGCATACATCTGGTACTCTGAACAGCTAATTTGACAACAGCATTATGCAATATAACAACCATAGTTGAATGTGTGATACTTTGTTTAGAGAAATTCTGTATCATTCATAATATTTTTAAAATATATTTATTCTCTTAAAAATTAAGAGGCCTTTGTGCTAACATTAGTTTGACTTCTTAAGAAAATAAAAAGCTTAAATGGCACACTGCTAGGGTTTGTGTCTAGTTGTCCTGCAAAGCCTCATGCAGTAGAGGGGCCACTTCTGGAGTTTGTGATTAATTCATGCTCCAATGTTGGGATATGGGTTCTAGTGTTGCACCCACCCTGGGGCAGAGGGTCTGAATAAGATACAAGGAGGGGAGAGGTGTGCTGGCTGCCCAGGTCATATCTCCTCCCTCAGCTCTTTCCTGTCTTCCACCCCCTTGATTGGCTGTCCTTCACCAGGTGTTGCTCTGCCTTGGAGCCAGCTGAGTATGGACTGAAACCTCCACCAAGTGTGAGCTAGACAGACCTTTCTTTCCTTAAGTTTTGAGTGTTTTGTCCCAGCAACAGGAGAAAAGTTGCACACACACACACACACACACACACACACACACACACACACAATTTAAATAGGTAAGCTGGGTGAATACAACTTGACATCTTACTTAGGCAGCTTGACATAATTGCTATACTTTACTGGCTTGATCAAAAAATCACCAGTGAAAAGATCTGTGCTTCACGGTAGTGTTATTATTCACGACACATAGTGGTAAAGACAGCCACACAGACAGCAGGCAACATTTCTTGTTTTAGTAAGTGTTCTAAAGTAATGCCAAGGGATCACAATTAACAGCCATGTTTTCTGCTGAGGATTCTGCTCTACATAAAAGCTATGGTAAAAATAAAAGTAGACAGCTTTGTTATTTCCAGTGGGGATTCCAATTTTTAACCTGTAGTTATCAAACTCTTCCTCCATTGACTTTCTGTGTTAATCTGGCCTTCTTTGACACTATACATGAGTGTGCTATTCCATTCCAAGACATGATTCACTTACATTGAGCCAAGTGTTCTGAAGGTTGATAATTTTACCTGAACAAATCCAGAGCTAGCATTATTTTGGCAAAACATGAGAAAGTTGTTGGAGAAAGCTTACAAATTCTTGGTCGGGGTCATTATGGCTATTGGTGGTCTCTCTCTCTCTCTCTCTCTCTGCATGTGTTTGTCTGTGTGTGTGTGTGTGTGTGTGTGTGTGTTTGTGTGTGTGTAAGGACCAGGTATATAATCATTAACTAGCTATACTATATTATATTAAAATAACAATCATGCAGTGACAGTTTATATTCAATGCCAAACTGGCCAGTTTCAAACCAGCATTCTACAGGTGAATATCTGTGTTACACTACATCCAAGACAAGAGTGTATGTGCACAAAAGCTCCTATAAAATTAATTGTGAAAAATGCTAAAGGAAATATTTTAAAAAATTAAGAAAAGAAAAGGCTTGATGAGTTTTCTAGAAACAACATCTCAAAATAATAAAATTTCCAAATGAAAGACACCTGTTGAAAGAGATTATTATTCAAAAGAAGATTAAAATAATAAGATGAGAACTTGGCATCATGGACAGCAAAGATCTGCAACATGTAGTGAGTTCTGATATGAGCGTCTCTCACACACAGGAGAGAAGCATATCATTTGGTGCCTAAGCATTGTCACTAATACAAAAGTCAAAGTTTAACCCCAAAGAGAAGACAGATTATACTGAGAGTGAATTGACAGCAAAAATGTATGCTTGGGTTTTTTGTGAAGGTTTTAGCAGTTTCAAAGATTAATTTTAGATTTGCAACTAATTTCTTAGACTATAAAAATCCCAGATATGTCTATCCTAATTTTAAGTATGTAATATTGCAATCAAAGAAAATGCAGTAACAGGTGAAACTCAGCATTGCCATATAATTTTGGGTAGTCAGCAGCAGAAGCAGGAACACTGATGAATATGACTACATTATCATGATGACATCGATTAAATAAAAATTACAAAGGAGGGCAAGTGAGAGCAACCATACCTGCTCTGAATAGAGAAGGTTTCACTGAACATGTATGAACATGTACTTTGTCTTCTCGTGTAACAAACTGCTTTGACATCAGAAATGAGGGAAGCCAGGAAAACGTTCTAGAAACAACATAAGCATTCCCTGCTTTGTGGATGATGTGAAGGGCAGTGTCCTCTTGAGTGAGACCTGTCTTGCAAAGTCAAGTGCATAATTAGAAGTAGCCTTTGGAAGGAACCTAGACACTGTCAGGAAGAGAAGGATCACACCGCTTGCTCCGTGGGAGTAAGAGGTCACCAGGCACCAACAGTCTCCTTCAAGACTCTCACTCCATCCTGCTGTCCTGCACTCTACTTTGTGCATACATGTGCCATCCAGGGGTTGACCTCTGGGCCACTCAGTCTCTGTGTTAGGGCTTAGATAGTCCCTGAGTCTCACATTCTGGGGATGAGGCTGAAGCACTGGCCCTTTGGGCGGTGACCTGGGAGGGTGTGTTCTGCCACAAGAGCCACTCTCCTTTGGTGTCTTCCACCTGGACCCACCACATGGGCAGCTCCCCAGCCCAGGCCCTTCCACCATGGGTTAATGCCTCGCAGCCCTTTGACCATGACCTGAGTCCCTGCGACTGAGAATCAAAATGAGTGTCTCCTCCTGTGACTGGCAGGTGCCAGGCATCGCATCTCAGCAATAGGACTGCTTGCTAGAACTCTCTAGATCCCAAGGAGGACGCTCAGTTATACATGAAGAGGCTTCCCTGTACAACCTGGTGCAGGGAGCTGTGACTGGGGGAGCTCACGTGGCCTTTGCTGCATCCTCATCTCAGGGTGAATCAACTGTAAATCAAAGGAGCTGATATGAGCCGGGCGTGGTGGCGCATGCCTGTAATCCCAGCACTAGGGAGGCTGAGGCAGGGGGATTGTTGTGAGTTCGAGACCAGCCTGAGGTACAAAGTGAGCTTAAGGCCAGCCTGAACTGCACAGCGAGACCCTGTCTCAAAAAAAGACAAAAAAAAAAAAAAAAAAAAAAGGAGCTGATATGGCCCCAAAATGACTATTTTTAAAAAGTCAACCAATAATAATTAAGAAACAAAATGTCTCTCTGATGAATGCAGTACTCCTCCTTCATCATTTTTCTGACATGAAAAAACATCACAGCAATTACATTCTGTTCCACTCTCCTATTTGATCCACACGGTGAAAGGCTGCTGTTTGAGCAGACTTTCTTTCTTGGTGAGCTGTAAGTGATGCTCTGTAACAGAAAGGCTAAAGAGCACATCACAGAGGCCCGCTCCACATTGTTTGAATACCAGTTAAACATTACCCAGCTTAGAAGAAGCTCTTCCAACTGCTCACTAGATACCTCTAGACATACAAAAGTGTATGAAAACCTACTTGCCAAAATCAGAGGGAAGCTTACACAAATAAAAAGATGCTGGAGATAAAGCAAGTATAAAAGTCTGATGCTATGGTTTAACCTGACAGCTGTAACCCTCATCATCAACATGAGCACTCCAACCCGATTATCAAAGTACACAAATGTATTCTGCTAAGTATCCTGTCTTAGGCAGCTGAAGTTTAAGACACTCTTAATCACTGCAGAGAATCCAGCAGCACACCAAGTATAGCCTAGGGCATTGCTACCAGCCGGCACTGCAGAAGCCTTCATGTCACTGGGAGTTTACGAAACTCAGGGAAGTAGACACCGCTGCATGCACGGTATGAAGACAAAGTGTCCTTCTCTCTACTTGACCCCTCCTCCTCCTGGTGCTCGCCCTCCTCCACCTCTCCTCCTATTGCTCCCCCTCTTCCCTTTCCTCCTCCTGATGCTCCCAGTCCTCCATCCCTTCCTCCTAGTGCTCCCACTCTTCCACCTTCTTCCTGCTGTGGTGCTCCCACCCCTCCCTCCCTCCTCTCCTGCTCCCATTCCTCCACCCCTTCTTGTCAGTTTGTCATTTCCTTTCCGTTCCACCTCACTATTCGAAGGCCACTTCCCCGAAGAACATTGCACTGGAAGCAGTTCACCAACCATCTAGAAAAAACATTTCAAAATCACAAAGGTCTTATAAATCTATTTAAATTTAAATACTTTTATTTATAATAGTATTAAATGGAGCTTTTAAATCTTAAGATAACATTTATAACAGGATCTGATACAGTATCTATTGAATTAATTACAGATGATTTTTAAAAACCTCAACAAGGACAAAATTTTGACTTATTTTTTGCATGTATTCTAGTTAGCTATTTACTAGGTGCTAAAGAAACAAATCCTACTAAATGCATGAAATGGTAACACACATTTAACGAAATCCTGTCCGTGTGCCAGACGTTGCCCTGCTGACTGTCTCCGCGGCCCTTGCGCCCTGACCTTGTGCTAGTGTCTGCACCTGCTCGCGTTCTGCACTGTGAGAGAAGCACACTAATTGCCCTTCCTATGATGAAGGCAGAAACTGAGTGACAGGCTTATCTGGTCAGCAATGGGACTTTTAAAAATCATCTTAGAAGCATATAAACAGACTGCTCTGAGAAAAATTTGTTTCGTGCACTTTTTATCATGGTTTTGCAAGGGTCTATTTACAAAATGAATGCTTTTGATGTAAAAATTAGGTTAATAATTTGTCTTTCCAAAAGAGAATAATAAGCATTTGGAAAACATTATGTTGAAAGGCGCACTGGCTAGAAGTCTATTAAGTTGAAGGGGAAAAAAGAACATAGTATTTGTTCTGAGAAATCTAAGTACTGCTTGCTTTGTTTTGTCTCTCTGCTAGCAATTAATGTGTGGCTGTTAATGAAGGTGCTGGATCTCATTTGCTTCATTCTGCCTTTACCAAATTATAAAGACTCAAATCATTTTAGTGGAGGAAAAGGAGCAATTGTCTGGTCTTAAGCAGATTAAATAATTTGTTAGCTGCTGTTTTCCTTAGGTACTAGGGGAGTATGCAGGAACTGAAACCCAATTTCTACATTAAAAATTCAGACAAGTACATTTGGCCTCATGAGTTTCTTCCGTTACCACAGCCCTGTGCCTTCTCTCACCTCATTTTCTTGCTCTTTTGCTTTTGAGTGGTTAAAAATTTCCTGCACTTAAATCTACACTCTCAGAATAAAATATCTATATTAAAATAATATCTGGTAACTACGGATTCTGGGCTTCCACACAGCCATCTCTAGCCCCGAAGGGCATATGTTTAAGTAATAAAAAGCACAATAAAACCCGGGAGCCCAAGGAGGGTCTCCTGCCACAGCACTGGCGTGTGCTTCCAGGGTGGAGGTGCCGTTTATAACATGGCTCACTTGTTTCCTACCGCGGAGGCCAAGTTTCCACTTATTACATGTCTCCTTGCCTTAGTAGTAACGTCCAGCTTGGAGCCCTGCAAGCTTTCTCCCCACCCCTAAATTAAAGCAAATGATATCCACTCACTCCACTACCAAGTGTGCTAGAAGCCACTTCAAAGACTCTGCTTCAAAAACTGAACAGTGACCATTACTTCCCTAAGCCAACATCCGTCTCACTTATAACGAAGCTGATGTCTCTGAGATTTCCCCTCTATGGAAACACAAAGGACTTTTTTTTCCAAAACATTTTTTCTCCTCCTCTAAAGTTAAAACTGCTTATTTTGCTGTGGCTGCTGCTACTATGAGGAAGGAGACAGGGGTGAGTACAGGGCTCTGGGGCCCCCTCCCATGGGGTGCATGGAGCACACACTTGTGTCCTTGCTGTGACTTTGAATACCACATCCTGCTATCCTTAATGAACTCCTTCATGAACATAAAGTTCCAAAACAGTTAAAGTTCCCCTCAGTCACAGATGTGCCGAAGTAGCAAGGGCTGCTTCTTTCCCAGGATGTCTGCTTCTTACAAACCATATGGCCATGAAGGGTGAGGTCACGGGCAGCAGGACTTTCCCACTTCTCTCCCTGGTCTCTGCATTGTGAGCCTTTCCCCCACCTCTGGCTGCCTCTCTGGACTCCGGCCCACCACTTACCACATAAGTGCTGTCCTGCTTCTACCCAGCATGTGCACTCCGCCCTGCGACTGCAGCCCTCTCATTCCTGAGACCCCTGCCTGCTACAGACATATGTGGCTCCTGTGACTGAGGTCACCCAGCACATGGTCACAGATCTTCTGTCTTTTCAGATCTGCAGTGCAGTGTGACATTGAGCCCTGAACCTACTTGAGGGCCTCTTGAAAGTTGTGAAGTATAATGAGGACATGGATCTTCTCAGGTCACAGGCAAGCTGAGGCATGTGCACTCTCCTTCTTCCATGGTGGACTTTTTCCTGGTCATCCTCTGACTGAGAGAGTGGCCATCTGGGGAGTCCCAGCCTTGCACAGGTCTCATCCATCTTAGCTGGGCCCAGGGCTTCTCTCTGCTTGCTGGGTGGCTACCCCAGGTGCCCAAGGAGTGCAGCAGCCCCTATCTCCCTGTAAACAAGTGAATGCCATTCACCTCAGCTCAAGGCCTGGAGCTCTGACTTTTCCTCCCAGCATGTCAGCCTTCCCTCAGATCCTAGGGCCTCCCATCCCAGCACTTTGTGCCCAGGCGTGCTGCGCTGGCTCACAGAACTCTCTCTCCAGATGGGCACATGTGCACGGTCCTGCCTCATTCTTGGGTTTTATTTGCATTTAAAGCAGTATCTAAGATGGGCGTGTGTTTTGAGAAATTCATTGTTCCAGGATACTGTCCTTGTAAGGACAGGAGCACCCTTGTCTGACCCAGTATGGCAAAGTTCAGTCCTGCCACATACCGCTGCTCAGTAAAAACAGGTGAATAGTGGACATGAGAGGCAATGCTGGCAGAACGAGATACACTGCTAGCCAATGGTTTCCAATAAGCAGAAAGAAGACAATGCATCATGAGGCTAGAGACCTGTGTACCTGCGATAGAGTGCCCACCGAGCACACAGAGGTCTGGTTCTTCCCAGAGCAGGTGGGAGTGCAATGAACTCCACACGCAGCCCAGGAGGCACTGTGCACTGGCCGTTGTGTCCCATGGGCGCACACTGTTGCATGGACCTTACTTCCACATGACTGGCAAAATGACAGGCCTGTCCACAGCTGGAACACAGACAGAACTGCACTGTGACAGCAGAGCAGGGCCCGCAGTGCTAGAGGAGGGTGGTTTTCAGCCCCACAGCAATCTTGTGAGCTCACTGTTGTACCTGCAGAGCACCAGTAGCTGAAACTTCAAGCTGTGACAGAGGCTGCACTTCCTCGGGTGGGCCTGCCTCACCACGAAAGCTGCACAGGGTGCCAGCATCACTATCTGCCTGGCCATTTTCAGGAGCTACATGGAGCTCAGAAGAGGTGTAGGTCCAGATTTTACAGTTGCCCTTCATCCCTGGGAACATAACTATAGCCATTAAATAACACATCTGTTACTAAACTGAAATGTTGCTCTGCTTTCAGACTACATGAGCTGCATCCATACAAAGAAATGGTGAGGCTTGGGGGGAAGCCCAGGACCACATCTGGGGCCTGCAGAGGAAAACTTCACAAGTTATAACTGTACTTCAGACTTCTGAAGGAGGACCTTTGCTCTATTTTTTTTACAAACTAGGGTAGCTAGGGAAAGAACATAGTAAAATTTCTAATGCTCAAAGACCTGTGATCACTTCTCCTCTCTTGGATTGCACAGAATGTCCTGAGCTGGCCTTGAGGCCAGGTGAGGATTTGTGCACATACAATAGAAGCTCAGGATAAGCTCTGTGCAGTGTAGCCTGCCTATGCTTTCTGGCATCTGTCATGCGACTCGGCACTGCAGGGCTCTGAAGCTGACTTAGAGCCTCACCTGGGGGCCTCCGACTGTCTCCTCCTTAGTTGTCAACACCTTGAGCTCCAAGGATATCAAATGAATCTATTGCTAGCTGTTTTAATTTTTAAAAATCATATATAAATGCTATGCATAAGTATTCATTTATATAGATGCATCTAAAATATTATAATTTGGTAATTCTTGACCCTCTGATGGTCTAAATTTATCATATAATAGAATATACTTGGTTATCAAAACAAAATTGTGTTTGTAACATCAAAAGAAAAATTCCCATTTGTGAAAATAGGACTAAAGTGGCCAATGTGAGGAAACCCTTTACACCACGTAACTTCAGCTGTCTCCAAATGACTGTCACAGAGCAGCACCTTGATAGAAGGACCATCCCCCACAGCTGTGGCAGCATACTCTACTTTTTCCACTTCTCAAAATTCCAACACATTTGAGTCTAGTAAATTTTATGGCTGAGCCTGCAAGACTTGGCCCATAGCTCTGTGAGGGGTAATGGTTTAGCATTAACAAAATTATAGGTTGTTTTTTTTTTCAGAACTAGGGATTGAACTCAGGCCCTTGCATTTGCCCAGGAAGCACTTATTCTATGGATCTATCTCCCCAGCCCCAACAGAATTATAGGTTTTATTAAGTAAAATTAACACTAATGAAAGGCTTCTGTTGCCCTAAGACATATAGAATTTGTAAATAATCTTGAATGCCTGAAATGTTTCATATCATATCAATAACATCTTAACGCATATCATATAATACGTAACATTTTATCAGTATTGTCCCACTGAAATTCTCAACTTGTTCTATGATGAATAAGGAGACACACACACAAAGAACCAAGACTACCTGCAGGGCTGTGAGGATGTTCACCAGGGCTTGTCCATATGTGTCGTGACAGTGCACCGCTAGCGCAGTGGGTGGGATTTCCTTCAGGACGCTCTCCAGCACCCGCCTCACGCTTCCTGGAGTGCCCACGCCGATTGTGTCTCCCAGGGCTATCTCATAGCAGCCCATGCCGTACAGTCGCTTTGCTACCTGCCAACAAGGCAAGGCTCTAGTGAGACGCAGACTCAGACTCTGTGTTCCTCAGCAAATGTCTTCTAGATGTAAAAAGCACAGCCAAATTAATCTTAGGAATGGAAAACATGGACTAATTTCCTAGTTCTTTCCCTCATTCATTAAATCCTAATCTAGAAACAGTTGAATGAAATCACTCACCATAAATATTCAAATTGGCCCCAGAGTCACATCTATTTAAGATCCATCTGTCCACTTGTGAAATGTGAGCTTTGTGTCCGATGTGGGTGGCCACGCCCTTCACCACTCTAATCAGACAGCAGCAGTATTTACTTTGGAAGTGATATGGCCTGAGGCCCTGGCTTAGAGGTTGAACAATGCCAGAAGCAGTCTCAGCTCTGCCACCAAGAACTTTAGCCATTGGTAGAGCCCATCACTTTCCTGACCTGGTTTTCCTGGCTCACTAAGGGGTGCTTTCATGCAATTCCTTCCAGCCTGATGGTCAGTGAACACGAGGGCTGCGTGACATCCTGACTGCCAGAAAAGGACTGGATTCGGTTCCTGTCTGTACATCTCAGGAGATGCCAGATGCTATTTAAGTGTCTAATCCATAGAACACAGAGAGTGAAACATCCTCATTTGGCATGTTTTCTAAGGTTTAATAACTTTACTTTTTTTTTTTATAAAAGAGTTAATCAAAACAATGTTAATGGCGTACCTAGTTGTGTATTGGAAACAAGAACGTATAAAGGCTGGAAAGATAGCTCATCAGATTAAGCACCTGCTCTGGCAAACACAGGAACCAGTGCTTGATCCCCAGTCCCAAATGCCATCCTGCCCCTGCCCCAGGACATGCTGAATTGGTGACTGAGTCCGGGCATGGTGGCACACGCCTGTAATCCCAGCACTGAAGAGGCTGAAAACAAGAGGATCACTACAAGTTCGAGCTGTAGTGAGACCCTATACCAAATACATAAAATGAAAAATGATTAATAATAATAATAATAACAATAATAATAGAATGTATAAAAGCTATTGCATACAAAATCTGGCCCTCATTCATTCACTTCACATGCACTTCCTAGCACTCCTGTTTTTATACCACACCTGACGCTAGGTATGGAATGTAGCACAAAATCAAATACAGACACTCATACATTGTTACAGATTAGAGTCAAGTGAGAACAGATTTTAGTCAGCCCCACTGAGAAATACACAATGATGAATTCTGGAACAAAGAAACAGGGTTCTATGAGCAAGTAGCAACTGGAATTGAGCTAGATCTGTCAAACAGGAAAGTCTAAGTGACAACTTGAGATTAAAGTGAAGTTGTTGAGAACGAAGAGGCAGGGTTAGAGAGCCATTCCATGAAGAATATCAGATACAAAGGTCAGGCAGCTGGAATAGGAAATTCAAGAGCACTCCAGGAAGAGAGAATCAAACATGAAGGTTGGTGAGGTGAGAAAGCAAAGCCCACTGGGGAGAAAGTAAAAAAGCAGCCTAAAGCCTTGGAAACTGTAATCACAGACTGATGAAAATAGTAATTACAGAAAGTACAGTGACTTCTCCACAAAATATATTTGCACAGCACAAAGAGCCCATTTATAGTGGCTACAGATCACGAATTACAATGCGTCCAGTTGACATATCAGGAATAGATTATGGAGGCCAGTGGGGCAGGACAGGTGCAGAGGTAGGAGAGTAATGAACTTCAGGCAGAGGGGTACTCAGGTTACATGGGGCTGAGCTGTGCACTGTAATAGACACCCCTGGAGATCCAGGCTAATTCCTAGGTCTTGGGATCTTTTGCAAGGAAAGCACGAGCCAGCCTGAGGCTTGGTACTGCACAGCACATCCAGCTCTGAACAGCACTGCACGACGACCTAGTTGTCATGGAGACAACTGCAGTAGCTTTCCAGGGCATAAATGAGTGCACAGGTAGGAATGGCTTTAACTGAGCAGGAGTTTAGGGTGAGCCCCTGCTGAAGCCTACCCTTTCACTCAAAGCATGAGTGACGCTTTCACTCTCCATGGATGTCCCACAGCTTGAAGCACAGCTTCCTCCTCACCTTCATGCCCTGGTGCAGATCAGCACCCACTCTGTACTGGGGCACAGCCAAAAGATTGCGGGATGGCTACTGGAAAGTGAAGAGGCCATGTGCTGCCTGACAGCCAGGAAAGAGTGGGGCTTTTCATCCTCTGCAAAGCTCAACAACTAAAACAAGACTTAGCTCTCACTTTGAAATTTTATAGGTGAAATAGAAGAGTTTGGTGCCAAAATAAAGCAATTAGTTAAATGAACAAACTTGTCTTTGGGTACAGTTTCCCATTCCACCACTCTCTTTAGTCTGCTCTGCAGAACCAATAAATAGTAAGAGAAACACTTTTCAAATTAATGTGCATTACTTTAGCATTAAGCAAAAAGGTTGGAGATGTATCTTACTTCTGTCACTTTTTGTGGAGCAATGCTTCCTTCATATGGACATCCCAGGGCACAAGACACATACCTAAATTTAGAATAGAGCCATGTAAATATGTATCTGGTAGACAAATCACTCTTACTTTCCATTTTATGAAAATGAAGAAATAAAATGCATCAAGAAAATGTTCTTGTAATTATTCCATATTATTTTATCTCAGGCAAAACAAAAACAGCTTAGGTGCTTAGGTTTTGAATCCGCTTACATTTTTGTTTTTCTAATGACTACAACTTGGTGACATGCTATTTGGTAGCAAAAAAGTGAGAGGTACTTTTCCTTGTGAGGTTGTTTATACCATGGAAACATGCCAACATTCATTCAGTTTTATTTAAATAACTATATACATTCAACTGTTGAATGTAAAATTCTTTAGGATTATTCATAAAATCAGGTACAATACTGGTTCAGGTTTTCTCTGTTTCCATCTGGATGCTTCACCTCATTTAGGCACAGTCATAATCACCCAGAGCTCGCAGAGCTGAGCACAGCTTCAGAGGCACCCCATTTCCCTCTTATGAGTTTGCTTAAATCATTCTAAATGGAGGAGTACCTAAGGCATTTAAAAGGCTCCAAATAAAGACAGTTGAGGCTTCTTCAGCAGCTCATGCCCATAAAAAGTCGAACCTTTTCTGCAGACAATGATCCCTTTCCATTTTAAATTGTTAAGCTTTAGGACAAGCCTGTTTCAGCTATTTTCATCTCATCATCAGTCGTAGTTCATTAAACTTTGCTTAAGGTTTTTACAATGTCAGTATTGAAATAATACATCTGGATGAGTGGAGCAAATCAGCCAGGTGAAGAAGGAGGGGCGGTGGGAAGGAGGCTGGGGCCTGAGTTCTTGGAGCCCAGATAGAGAGCGTTTTGCATACCAAGGTCCCTTGCCATGTCAGCTCACAAAGAGCCTGCACTGTGAGTGGTCTCAAAACTGGTCTGCTCAGAATCTATAGACACTGTCTGCCCAGGACAGGAGGGCAGGAAGTGCTCAGGGAGCAGACTAACCTGGTCAACTTGACTGAGCCAGAAAGCAGCCTGCAGGCTCTGGGTAGTTGTGCTGAGCTAGGGCTACTGGGGACCGTTTGCAGGAAGGAGAGTTGTCCATGCTTCACGAAACTTAGCAAGTGTCCTTTCAAAGCTAAGCTACATAGAGCTGGGCAGCCAATGAAAGCCGATGAAGCACATAGAACTTTCTGATGTCAAAGGCCTTGCACCAAAGAAACTGCTCACTAGCATGTGGTGGTGTAATCTCTTTTGGAAACTTAGAACCCGACAGAGTTTCTAAATTATTATAGGTGACAACAGAAGAAGATATGGATAAAATGAGCACTTTAGATCCATGAAGAGCCTTGGAAAACTGTGCTCTTATCTCCTTTTCAATATGAGTATTAATCTTTATAAAGAAGATATGACTAATGTAAAATATTACACCTACAACATTTTTCTAAAAGAAAACTGATTATCTATAGCAGCTTAACCGCTAGTCTGCATCTGCTCCCTGTTCTCAGCACAGTCTTTTCCATTTCTACTTTTTCTGGACACTTGAGAAGAGCAGCAGACCCAGCTCAGAGGTTCTGCTCTCACATTTTGTGACCCCTTAGACAGGAGTGACATGCTGTCATTTGGCTCTAGGATGAGTAGGGAAAGCAGCTCACTGAGCATTCTTTAGGTCAGACACAAAGTAAAAACTAATCAGGATCAAACCATGATCAAACAGCCATCTTATTGGACAATTGCATGGTTTATATTCTGACACATAGAGATGCTAACTTTTTGATTCTATGAGTTGATCCATAAGAATTTAAACAGTGATGCTACGGCCTCCCAGCAAAGATTTCTACATTGAATTAATACTCCATGAGAGTTAGTTTACTTACTGCTCATGTGAATTCCTTGTAGAGAAGCTGACATTTGCTGTTGAAAAAACCCAATAAATCCTAAATCTCTTAAAGAGTACAGCAGATTGCTATTTGACACCTTAAAACACCATAATTTAAAAAGATTCTGACAAACTGACTGTTATTTCTTTCAATATTTACCGTTCATAGAAAAAAAGAGAAATTAATTTACCACAGGCTTGTGTTTTGCTTTGTTGTCTTAACTTTTTAAATAGAGATAAATATTAATAAAATAACCTAGGTTTTTAAAAATATATGACAAGTGAGCTACATCTCGAAAAGCTAAGTGAAAAAAAAAAGTGCAATACACACAAGTTACATTGTTCATGCTCACAGGAACAGGGCAGTCAGGGCCTCTCCTTTGCCTCCATTGATATGGCCTGGAATCTTCACAGACTAGGTGTCAGACATTCTGGAAGCTTCTAACATGCAAGACAACATGCACACTTGTATGTAAGAGAAATGTTTTGGGGAATAATTGAGCAACAGTCATCACAATGCTAAGGAAAAGTTAGTCCCTGAAAAGTCATTGTTTTTATAAAAATTTTAATGGCTTCAGTGAGCATGGATAAGATGTGCACTGCACTGTGACTTAACCCTAACAGCAGATGACTTGGAAGTTCTGGACGACCCTTGTGCCTGATGCACGCCTGCACCTGAGGGCATGCTGAAGTGTCAGAGCCACAGCTCTTCCCCCCAGTGGCACTGCGGGCTCAGGACCCATCACAGTGAGTGCTGGTCTCCAGATTGTGCAGAACAGTACAATTTTATGGAAACTCTATGATACTGTGGACAAAGATGGAGTCACTGTAATTTCAGGTGCACAAATAGCTGATGAGCTCACACACTGAGTTGTTGCATTTCTTAAAATGGGTATGGTTCCAGGATATCCAGACAAAATCTGTGTGACAAGGGCTGGGGAGATAGCTCAGTACAATAGTGTTTGCCTGGCAAGTGCGGGTCCTGAGTTCAATCCCTGGTGCCTCAAAAAAAAGTAAAGAAAATTATATTTGTGTGTAGTACAATCCTACAATATGTTTCAGAGATTTGATTGGCTATGAGTTGATTCTATCCAGTCATGTGCTCTTGTAGCTTTCATATCAAAGTCTGAAAGATAAACATTTCCTTAATGATGGAGTAATATTAATTGTTAAATTGTGAATTTCAGATTTTTATTTGCTGAACTTCATGTATTCTTTTCTTGTAAGAGATAGTTAAGATAATAAAAGCTACCTTTATGCAATTTATATTTTCATCTGTCTTTCAACATTAGAAAAACCACACAAACGTTCTGTTTTCTTTTAACTTTTCTTGTAGTCTTACTTTACTAAAGTTGGCTTCACCTTTTAAACACATTATGAAATAAAACTGGTTTTTTATTTTTTCTTTTTATAATTAGAATGTAAGAGAGAAAGCAAATTACTTATATTTGAATTTAGAAATTTAAGAGTGTATCTCCGTTTTTTATTGTGATTATGTATATTTTGTCTTAAAAATAAATGTCCTTTATTTTGTGCTTATCAAAATACATGAACTCAGCTTTTAAATTTTTTTGAAAGTTCTCATGATATTTACCTATTTTAATTACAAAAGTAGTTTCATAACTCCTCTTGGTGACTTACTATGGGGAAAGGACACAAGAGTTTAAAAAGGCAAGACAGTGGTAGTGAGCTCGCTCTGGCCCAGTCTAACTCTGCCGTCCACATGATCTGACTGTGCTCTGGGGCATTCTACTTTTTTCACTCAAAGCTTATTTATTTGTCTTTGTAATTAACTACCATTCCTCCCGCTATGAACTTGGCTCACCTCAGCTAAAGGTGGTACTAGGGAGATCTAAATCAATTTCAGCACTCAGCTATCTTCTGAAAATCCTACACATTCACTTAAAGTAAGTGGCTTGTCCATCCTATCTGCATGTTTATAAAGTAATACAAAGTCAGCTGATGTCCTCCTTCCTTCAATAACCAGGAACACACAGTGCACAGCCAGAGCCCCCATCACAGCACCTGCTGCAGTCGCAGTTGGAAGAGGGCATGAGCCAGGCAGGATTTCCTTCTGTTCCCTCCACCTCCGTCCCTCTCGCTTCTGAGAGCCTCATTCCTTCTCCACTCCTGCTTTCTGGTGTTTGGTCTTTTTGATTTGCAAGTGGCATCAAATCAAAATTTGGAACTAATCTTGAAATTATGTGGTCTTTCCCATTGGGTGATTGATTTGTGTTCCATTTCTAAAATCCTGAGAGAGAAGACCGGGCTGTGAAGTTTGCATCAGCTGTCCTTGTCACTCAGGACTTGGTGGCTCAGGGGCAGGCAGCTTGGAGCCAGATACACCCAGCTCCTTCAGGAAGGTTCAAAGAAGCAGAAGAAGGCCAGCATCCTGAGGACGCGTGCGCCTGCAGAAACGCATGACTCGTGATGGGACTCAGAACCGAGCCCAGCGCTCGATGTCAGTGCACAGCCTCCCAAGTACTCCTGACATAGTGTCACGACCTGCTGTGTTGTGCGCAGGCGTTGGCTGGACATAGCAGACAGGGCAGCAGGGAAGGGGCTGCGGCTGCGTGCAAGGTTGAGCCGGACTCCCCCGCAGCTGGAGGCTCACGGTTCCACCAGCCAGTTCTACTTAAGGTTCCATGGGAAGATTTTCTTTGAAGAGAAGTAGTGCGCTTTAAAAAAATATATTTCAAAAAAACAGATTTGCAAATTAGGTGAGAGTATTCCTTTCCAAAGTTATTATGACTTTTAAAAATCAATTTATCAACACTGTGGTTAAGAGACAACTGCATTTAGAGGCCTGTGTATGGCTAGTCCCAGGCCTGCGTGCTCGCTGCCTGGGCTGCCATCCTGTATGTAGCACAACCCAGGCTAATAATCGTCAGTGACATCAATGGGGAGTGCTGTTTGAGATATGATCAAAATATTCAATGAAAAATTAACTTTGAACATTTAATAAAGGCACATTGCTATGAGCCCCTCTTTGATACTCCTCCCTACTGCAAGTGTACTCATGCTCACCAAGCCTCTCTCTGAAGTAGCTCTGGGGATCCTCATCAGGGCTCACTGGTTCGAGACTTTACCTGCCAGAGGCTTTGAGGGACAGCCAGAAGTCGCACAGCTGCAGATCCACCAACTCCCCCAGTGAAATACACTCTCTCTCTTTTGTTTTTTTTTTTCTTTCTTTCTTCCTTCCTTTCTCTCTCTCTCTCTCTCTCTTTTTTTTTTTTTTTTTTTTTTTTTACAAGGGATCAAACTCAGGACCTTGTGCTTGCCAGGCCAGTACTATGCCAGTGAGCCATCTCCCTGGCTTAGAAATACACTTTTCTTGATTTGTCATTCATAGCACACTGTAAAATGCACCTTCTTTAAGCTGTAGCCCCCAACTGACTGACTATTGCAACCTGTCACACACTCTTACTCATGTGAGGGCTCCTAGCGCAGCCATCTACCCCTCAGGCGAGCAGCTGTCAGCAGGAGCTGTGGCTGTACTTTGATCCTGCCTCACAGAAGGATTTCCCTGGTAAGTGAAGTACAAAAGGTCCACAATGTGTGTATGTCTTAGGAATGGTTGAAGGAACAAAGATGTTTCATAAGTAAGCCTTAACAACAAATATTAACAGAAGAAAATGGGTAGGGCTTCCTAAGTACCCTCGTGCTGGGATGTTCATTTGGCTTGCAGACTTAATGACCTCTTCAAATTTTCCCATACTTTCTTCAATGGAGCAGTTAATATTCTTCTTGCTGAAGGATTCAGAGGCGGCACCAAAAATTGATATCTCAGTGGCTCCAGCAGCAACCTGAAAGGTAAAATTGAAAACGAAATGCTAAAAATTTCAGGTGTAATTATAGAACATTACTCTACAAAAGGCAGGCTTATGTTTAGCGTTTTCCTGCTTTTAAACAGTGTCTTAATTGATCAGGCTGATCTTGAAATTACTATGTAACCAGGCAGGCCTGGAACTTACAGTGACCCTCCTGCCTTAGCCTGCCAAATGGTGGACTTATGGGTGTGCACCACTATGCTTGGCTGTATTTTCCTAAAATTTAAAATTAGAACCTTCTCATTTTGCCACATAAACGTTTTCAAAATGGAAATAATTCCAAAACTGTAACATTCTTCAATTTTAGGAAGAATAGAAAATACAGTGATACCATTCCAATTTCGTTTTGACTTTTAGAAAATACTTGCACTCCAGAAAACCTTTGTTCTCAGAGACAACATTATTTTCAAGCCACTTACTAGCATGGAGGTTAGCAACTGCTCTGCTTTCCTTTTCTTCCTACAATCTAACAGGAAAGTGCTCTTCCTGCTTCTCCATTAGGTTTTCCTGGCGCCTTTTTCCCACCTCTTTACCCATCTTCTGTTGCTTCATAGCCTCGCAGCTGCAGCCACATTCTGTGCCTAGGCCTCCCACACTCCTGCCAATATTTAAATTCAGAATATGAATCTAACTGACTTTCCAATTCGCCCCTTTGTCTCTGGTGTCTTCCAAGGCCATGCCGCCTCAGCTTTCAGCTCAGTTTTATCACCAGCACTTTGACTGGTTTCCTAGATCCTTGTCCCTGACTCATTACCAATAATACAACAAGAACTATTTTGTCTTTTTTCATCCAACATTTAGAAACAGCATTGGTTTCTATGTCTCTATCCAAATAAGTTTTGTACCTTAAAAATATAATTATGTTCATTCTACTAATTGTCAGTACTGTTATTAGAATTTTATGTGACATTTTTATAATCCACAAACAACCTTAAAACTAAATTCCATGATGCCACTGTGTAGGCGAGCCTGCCCGAGCACTAGCGAGCTGACTAGCTTGCACACTCCTACACAGTTAGTTTGGGGATGGAGTGGCGTTTTGAGCCAACATTTGCTCCATGCCATTGCTCAGCCTCCAAACTACCAGGCAGATGTCCTCCTGGAGTCCTTGCAAAGATGCTGGCATTCTGTACTGCTTCAGGACCAGATAAGGACAATAGAGAGATGTTCTTTAATGATCTCTTTCTTTATAATACAACAAAATTACACTAACCGCAATAGAATTAAATTATTCTAATACCATATACATTAGCAAATAATCCAAATAGCATCCCATGATATCAACTTTATGTAATAAATTCTAAATAGAGAAGTGAAAAATATTAATGCTAAAAATGACTACTACATAACCTTTGCCATAAACACACAGGAGCATAGTACTACAAAATTTTACTTCAATTTTATCATTTTTCCTGCAAATGTAATATTAAAATATTATTTATACCATATAAATTTTTAAATCCTACAGAATCAGAAGAAAAAGGGACTGAAATATTTTCCTCCAAGCTCTTCTTGATAGTTTGTGTTGAGAAGTCTTCAATGATTCTGATGGGCTTTACTTTATATGTGCTCTGTTTCTTTTCTCTGCTTTCAAAATTCCTTTCTTGTGCTAAATTTCTAGGATCTTGATTACTACAAGTGTTGGTGTAGATTTATTTTGTTTATGGATGGCTGGAGTTCTACAAGCCTCACTTATGTCTATGTGAGATTCTTTTTCCATGCTTGGGAATTTGTTTTTATCCTGCAAACAGTGTTTTATGTCGTCTGTGTTCACACCTTCTTTGTGCCTGACACCTACTAGTTTAATATTGTTTTTCTTTCTATCATCTTGCAGCTATTGAATTGCCATTTCCTGGTCCTGTGTTATTTTTAAGAGAGCTTTCCTTTCACAGTTGCTAGCTGCACTGCTGTCTTCAAGGTCTGAAAGTCTATCTTCAGTTTTGTTCAAACAGTTCTAGCTTTCAATAGAAGTATTAATTGCCAGGTTATCAGTTTGAGTCTGCTTTACACATTCTAATTCTTTCCTATATTATTCATTCAAGGTTTCCATCATTTTCTTTCTTCTCTTTTTTTTAATCTATATATTCTTTAGATATGATGAGCAATACTTTCGTGATTATTGTCATGTCTTTTTTAATTTTAATCTGAGAGATTATCTCCAATCTGTCTTTTTTTACAATCACATGGAGTTGTTTTTTTTTTACTTTATTTGCTATCATTTCAGAAATTTCAGGTGTCTTCTAATTTCTCCTATGAGAATGTCTCCTGGACTCATTCTGGGTGGGCTGGAGGTCTGAGATTGCATTTTGCTCTTTCGTCTTTTCATTTTTTATTTCATAGTTTTAAAAATTTTGGGTTCTGTGATGATACTTGCTTTTGTGGTAACTATATCACCAGTATCAAGGCCTCCCTAGAAACAGTCTATTCTTCAGGGATGTCTTCTATGTATAGGAAAATCTTAGTTTGTGTCTGTCTGAAATACTACCTTTCCATTTAATTTAGGGTGTGATTCTGGTTGCTATCTGACTCAGTCCCCAGCCACTTTCACTTTGTCCCAGCAGGCTGTGGTGAGGTTATTACACCAGAGCTTCCCAGTATTGTTACGTAAGGGAGAACAATGGATTACAACAGATATGACATCCTAGCTACAATAATACAGTTAGCAATAATGATAGCATCAAGCATAATTTTGAAATTGAGAAACTATAGTAACCATTGCTTTTGTACTTTAGACCACAGGAACAAAGCCTAGTTTATATGATAGAAGTGGTCATAAATTAGGAGTTTGTTCACAAAGTAATTCCCCTTGTTACAGTGGACATGCCCTGGGTTGTAAAAATTTAGGGAGGATGGTGTTTAAGATAAAGTTAACTGGAAAGGAAGTAGAAATAAGGCTAAAGACAAAAGATGGTCATACAAGATATGGGAAATTGGAGAAGGAGATAGAAAAGATCTTTAAGAGAGTTCTGTAATATTCACTCATAGAGTCATATACAATCAGATTGGAGGAAATCTGTCCATACTTTATAGACTAAAAGAGCAGAGATGAGATCTTAGATCCCAGGGCAATATTCTCCATGAGCTCAGCTAAAGACCTAGGTCACATAAAAATACCTTCCACAAGTCCAATTAGAGGCCAAGGGCCACAACAATATCTCATGCAGGCCTGTTTCAAAGATCTGTACTGGAAAGGCCCAAAGGTCAGTGGTGGAAGCTAGAAAACCTGTGTCAGTGAGATGAAGGATCTGGGCCAGCAGACTGTGGGGTATCCACTAGAACCAGGAAACAATGCTCACGGTTAGGACCAGAGCTTTCCTGAAAAGTGTCACAGCCATCCTCAGCAACAGTTAGGTCCTGAGATCCTTGGAAGGACTTCTATTTAGAACATGTACAGAATGTAAAAAGAATCTTGTCCCCCAAATTCAAAGGTCTATGGGGCGAAGGTTCAGTAGAATAAGCACTTCCCTGGCAAGCACAAAGGTCTGAGTTTAATCCCAGGTTCAAAAAAAAAGGAAAGAAAGAAAAGAAAAGAAAATTCAAAGACCCAATCCAGAAATTGGCATTTGAGATTGATATATACTTCTCAGATGAAGAAATACAAAGAAAATAATATATGTGAAAATATTCAACATCTTTCTTTGGTCATTCTAGAAATAAAAGTTAAAACAACTGAGATTACATTTCACCCCAGAAGGAATGGCTATCTTCAAGTCAGCCAATAACAAAGGCCGGATGGGCTGTGCAGAAAGGAACCCTGCTCCGCTGTTGGTGGGAGTGCAGACTGGTGTAGCCACTATTGAAATCAGCATGGAGACTCCTCAAAGTCTGGGATTGGACATCCCATCCAGACCAGCTGTTCCCCACTTGAGTATTTTTCCAGAAGAATAGAAGATGTCATATCACATTGATATATGTGCTGTTATATTTGTAGCAGCACTATTTGTAATAGCTAAATCTTGGAAAGAAGCCAAACGCTGATCAACTGAAGAATGGATAAAAGCATGTGTTTTTATGCAATGGAGTACTATTCACCTATAAAGAAAGACAAACTTGAAGCTTTTAAAGGCAAAGGGAAGTAACTTGAGACCATTTGCACAAGTGAAATAAACCACACTTGCCTGTGTGGCCATATTGCCTCCCTAGTGCAAGAAACTGAAAGAGTAAACAAAAATTCAAAAGGCACAATAGCTAGTGTGAAAGGGAAAGAAATGGCTGAGAAAAAAGAACAACTGGAATGAGGACAAGAAGAAAAGTAGAGGAAACCATATATATATATATATGCTAGGATAATTGTACTAATAATTCTAATATTTCAGTGAAAACAGTTAGTCCTTACAATGTTTGATAAATGTTGCATGCCTATAACTTGTAATCTGAGTATTTCCTTTGAAGATAATATGCAATATAATAATCATTATTGATTTCCTAAAAGTAAAAAAGGAGAAGGAAACTAGAAGAGAAATAGAGAAAGCAATGAGAAACAGATATAATGACAAAAATTAGCTTCACATAACAGAAGGAAGAAAAAAAAGCATGCAAAAAAATTGCAAAAAGTTCATCTATTAGAGTAATATCGTTGCATTTATACATCAAAAACTGTGTAAATTGCACTCTATGTTACTGAAGAGTCACACACAAAATATACTTTCAAAACTTCATCAAAATAGAGAGCTGCACTTCTGTTTCGATCTTTGAATGGCTAAGCTGGAAGAGAGACTTAGGAGGGGACCTTCAGTCCTCAGCCCTCCTCTGAGGGACCAGCGCTGGGCCTTATGCTGGTATAACTACTGCAGTTCTTACACGGGACAAGGCTCAAGCTGTATTCGACACCATTTTACCTTTCTAAGATCTTTAAGATAATAGAGCGATACAATTTTAGAGAAACTAGGCGCACACTTACGGCTTGGTGAAAACCATGAAGATTCGGGGTAAGAACAGGGTACTGAATGCCAGGATGCCGCTGGATTCCCTTCATCACTTCGGCATGGTCAAACATCTGAAATAGATGTGAGGATGTAACTGTCAACCATGCAATCTGATGCTCAGCTGATTTCCATTCACATATGCAAATATATACTATAAAATCAGTGCTTAAAATGCCAAAGCTGTACCAGTATAGCTAAAAAGTCCCCAATGTTACAAGCCAGTATGCTATGCATTTATCCTCAAAATAAAGATTTTACACGTAACTCATTTTCAGTGCCTCACTATAGTGGTTGCTAAGAGATAAGCACATATTCCCACTGGAATGATGAACAATGCGGAGTTCACATGGTATTTGGATAGTGCTGTCATTTCAGTTAGTGACAGATAGAAGCTTTGTACAGTGTGATCCTAGGGCTGCTCTCTGTTCCTACACATGCAAAATTAAGTACAGCAAACTGCTTAGTATCAGATCTTACCTCACACTGTCAAAAATTTATTTTCAGAAACTATTTTTAAGAAATTAACTTTGCAATAACATATCAAATTCACAGAATCTATAAGTTAGGTTTTCAATTTAATTTAATTTGGGGGCAGGTACCAGGAATCAAACTAAGGACCGTGTTTTTCCAGGCAGATATTGTGCCACTGAGCTATATCCCTGGAGCCTAAATTATCCTTTTAAAGAGATAACTGAGATTCAGAACCCATAATCAGCACTTAGAAAAATTGTAACTGACACAGTACAATAATGGCAAATTTAAGAATAATTACTTGTGGCATACACAAAATATATACATACATGGAGTAATACAGAAACAGGCAATAAGCATGGGAAGGTCTGTATAAACACACAGCAAACCTGACCTGGTAACTTGAGTATGAGCATGGAAGACAGAAGGCTGTTTTTGATATACGTGTTCTGGTTGGGACATAAAATATCGCCCCAAAGTCTTGTATGCCTGGAAACTGGATGGGCTGGGGGTGCAGGGCTCCTTCATGGCTGCATAGAGGGCTTGGTCAATATTGAATGGACTGGGGATGCAGGGCTCCTTCATGGCCTCATAGTGGGCAAGGTCAATGCTGAATTCAAGTTAGTGGGTGGGCCTGGGTGGAGGTGCTCCTCAGGCCTGAAAACTGCTCTCAGCGATGGTCCAGCTTTCCCTCACCATGCCTTGGCTGTCCCAGCTTGAGTGCCTGTCCTCTCCCAGGCCTCTCGACCAAGCTGCTTTTGCCTTGGAACAGCTGAACGTGGATGACACAGGACCTCCCGCACTCCTGCAAGGCCCCACCTCCAGCCCCACTCCTGTCAGATGTTTTGTTCAAGCAATGGGAAAGCGACTGACACATTTTGCTTGTTATAGTGATAATGCATTATTTTCATCTTAAAAAGGAAATTAACCAAAGTACACTCCCCTACACATATGCACTTACATGCACATATGCACACTTTAAAGTGTAAAATATTGCAAAATTTTACATGGTCCATTGGCCTTTTCAACAATCAGTTAAAGGCCAGCAGACAAAAATTTAATACTTTGAATGAATATAATTTGGATTAATTAAATGAATTTTTAAATACATTTTAGATTTATAATGAACTCTAAGATGTGAAACAACACTTCTGCTAGCCCTCATTCCTTGCTGAATACTTTAATCCAAATACAGTTATCATGCTGTGACTCTTGCTCACTTACGTCTAAGGAAGGTTATCCACCCCATTACTACATCCTTCACGAAGCCTGCCATATGCATTTACGATGCATAAAAGCCAAGTTTGTCATCACTCTAGATTCATCTGATTTTAATCCGGATGCTGCTACCCTTCTACTGTATCCAAAGCCTTGCTCTAGATCCTGTGGGAAGCACAAACCTGGCTGCATTTTACACTTGCTGAAGCAATGTGCAGTGCAGCTGGTGCATGTGAAGAGTGGATAACTCATACAGACCACTGATGAGAGCACAAGATTGTCGGCATGGAGAGGAGGGAGAGGCTGATGTCACTTACAGGTCTACGGAAGTTTAAGAGAGGAGACTGTAAGCTGTGGTCTGCCACTGCATAGCTTTTCGTAAATGGCCACAGTAACATTTTCCAGCCCCTGCGCTCTTCCCATTCTCATCTGAGAATCAAGAAGAAGATTCTGCTTCTGCCCCATGAAGCTGGGCTGCCAGGCCACACTGTCTACCCAGTAGAGGATAGTGGACATTGTCCTATGCGATGTCTGCAGCTAGACAACAGAAGGGATGTGGCATCCACATGGCTTTCTCTGTGGGCAAAGACACTTTGGAAAAGTCAGCCCCTGTGTCAGGAGGAAACTCAAACTCACCTCTGCAGAGAGCCCTCAGGGCAAGGGGCGGCTGACAGCTGGGGTTCACCTGAATGTGTGACCTAAGCAGTTTTCAAGTGACACTAGGCTCCAGGACACACGTTACACAGCTGAGGTCTCAGACACGGTGCACCAAGCACAAAACTCCTGTACCTTGTCCAAATTCCTAGCCCTGGGAATTAGTGAGTCTGGAAGATGTACTAACAGCACGAGTTCTCAGGGAATTCAGTTATAGCCAATAATGCTGGGGTAGTGAGAGGCAGATGGGGTTGTAATGGAGAGATGAGTGCGAAGGCGGAAACGGCCTTTGGCTGGAGACAGCAAGTAGATTATAAGTAGATTATAGATAAAGATGGGACTTCCACTGGGCTATGCCACTAAGCTTCTCCTTTTACCTAAGATCGCTGAGCTTGACTGAAGGTGGTAGAAAGGCAGACAGTGGGACTGAAAGCACAGAAGCTGAAGTAAGAGCACTATTATGGAAAGGTCAATCATGCAAGCCATGAAGGTCTGTCCAGAGAGAAGGTCGGCAGTTCTCAGGTAGTGTGGACATCCTGCTGTAAAGTGGCCCTGGGAAGAGAATGTTCAAGGGAAGATGATCTGGACACAATGGCTAATACCACCTCGTTGTGCCAGCACCTTCCCTTTAAGACACTTAATATTTGTACACCTTTCAGCACAGTTCTTGCGCACATATTCATGAATTTACCCCTTGTGTTTGGGGCTATTTGCCATGTGAGCTTCCTCTCGCTCTGCCTCTGTCTCTGCCTGTTGTCCCTCACACAAATGAGACTGCTCATGGAATGGTGGTAGGAAAGTGAAAGCACTTCTTTCTAATTTCAAGCAGAAAGGAAAGCAAAGTTACCATGAGCATTAGCATATTGTACAGAAAAACAGCAATGCTCCTCTACTAGAAAACGTTAATTGATAATGACGATGCTTAAAATTAAACATGGTGCCTTAAATACTTCATGGAAGTCATGATATTACCGTCATAATAGCAATGAACAGCTTGTCCCTAACCAATTACAAAGTAGGATGACCCAAATGGAATAAAGGAGAAAAAAAAACCCTAAAAAAGTATAGGTGATTTGGGCACATAAGGGATATTTTAATTCTGTACAAAATTTAATAAAAATCTCAAACCAATTTGAAGAACCTCATATAATAAAACAATAATTTTAGTAGAAATTTTAATCAATAGAACTAGGAAATAGAGATAATTATAACCAAATTTCAGGGTTTCAAACACTCATTGAAGATATCTTAGTTAAATTATAATAAATACTTTAGTTAGAACCCTAAAATGCATGCTTTCCATTTAAAAAAGTCACGTACAATGAAACTATTTGAAAATAGTACTCTTTCTTAATTGGCCTAATAAAGGAACGTAAGTAAAGAGCTGCAAGGTATTCTGAATTTGTTTTTGGCTGGCATGGGATGCCTTCAGGACGGGTCTGGTAAGGCATGAGGGCATTGGAACACAGCACCCTGAGCCTGACTGCTTTGTGTAAGCAGGTACTAAACAACTGAGCTAATGGGCAGGCCCCATGGAAGATATTCTGATAGCACATAAATTTTCTATAAAGTATGGAACAATTAAATGTATTAAATTCTTGCTTTAATTTTTTTCTTGAGAGAGTTTATGTTATCCTTCAATCTTGACATTATTTTAATGTTGAAAGTTTAACTATTATTTGAACAACAGAACTAATTACTCCTTTGAATTACTGTTTTGACATTTTTAACAAAGTCCTTTTACGTCTGGTTTGATTTAATGTATGCTCAAGGTTTTGCTGTTATTCTTTATTTGGGATTGTGAAAAGTCCTCATGGTTTGGTTGGGGTAGTTTTACCTTCTCTAGTCAGAGTCTGGAAACACAAGAACCAACAATAAAGAAACTCGCCTTGGCTCATTTCTCAGCCATCCATGTCTGATAGGGATTCAAATAATGGCACAGCCCTTTGCAACACTTTTCACCATATGCCACATCACAAGGATTAGAACGTAATATTCCTGAGGTCCAGGAAATTCATCTGCAGCTATTGCAGTGCAAATACTCCATGTTGTATCCATAAGTATCTGGACATTTAGATATTGAGCTGGTGTTTTCACTCTATGCACACCATAATTATTCCCATGCACTCAGATTCCCAGTGTGTTCTCTGGATAGTGGCGAGGATGGTGCCTGTGTGAGTCCCAGGTCACTGACCTCGAGGAGACTCCAGCGAGTGCTCCTGGGCCATGACAAGTTCCCAGGATGTACAGAGAATGCTCAAACACTTTCTGTAAGCAGGGCATTAACTTTATGATAGCTGTACTGTAAGTGCTAAAGCATTTTTAAGATATCATGAGACTTGAAAATAAATTTTTCAGAGCCGGTGAGTTAGCTCAGTGGTCTAAAGTGCTTGCTTAGGCAAACTTAGGCAGCCACAGAGACTGCAGTTCGATCCCCAGCACCACATACCATGTCAGTCCTGCCCTTAGAGTAGGCTCAGCTGACCAAAAAATAAAAAATAAAAAACAAATAAACAAATTTGTATAATTTAAGTCTATATTCGATATTCATTGCAAAACACTCTTCACTTATTCGACGTCTACATTGAAGAGCAGGAAGTGAGGTTGCGTAGCCTCACGCTGACCTGGGACGCAAACAAGGAGGAAGAACGTGTAGTTTGTGTGTGCACATGGGCATGTAATGTATGAAAATACATGTACCCAAAATGCAACCAGTACATTTCTACATGGCTGAAAACGCCAGAAAGCACAGAGAAAGTAGAATTGTTCTTTTGTAACTCATGAAAGAATAATGGAAAATATTTAAACGCTTCTATAAAAATGGCAAAAGTAAATAACCCAGAGGCATGCTTTGGATGGAAACATGGGTTTGAGCAGTTGAAGGACGTTTGGACTCCACCTGAGCAGGACTATTCCCATATATGCATATGTATTTCTTTTTTTTCATGGAAGCAGGGATTGAACTCAGACCCTTTGCGCTTGCCAGGGAAGCGCTTATTCTACTGAGCCATCTCTCCAGCCCTGTATTTTCTATAATGAATTCAGCTTTTCAGCAAATTGTTAATGAAAAGAATATAATTGCCCTAAACTGAAAATATACTTATTTATTAAGATATTTCAAATACTTATCGTTGAATTTTTCTTTAGAAATTAATTTTGAACTTTCCCCAATTATCCAAGTCTTTCATTTTCAAGCCCAATTACAGTGGGAATGAAAAGCACCAGACTTTGTCTCTCTTCAAAATAAGATTTGGCAGAGAAAAGGGAAATGAGCATTTACTGAAGAAATTCTGCTCAGCTGCAAATGAGTGCGAGGTGTATGGGTTGCTCAATGAAATGGAATCAATGTGGACTTCTGGTGGCATTACTTAAGAGGTCAAGCAGTCGTGCTGCTTTCCAGTTATCGAGTGGGTGACCACTGACACGCCTTTTTTTTTTTTTTGCTTTTCTCTGATCCAGTGAAGTTAAAAAAGTATAAATATTGTTTGTAGTTTTAAGATGTAAACATGCAGTTCAGCAATTTTTATATGAAAATATCTCATACACTTTTACAATAAATAAAACTTCTACATGTAATTTTAATGCAGTAAGAGACTGATCACTCACAAGATTTCAAACTGCATCAAAGAAGAATATCTTGGGTTTATTACTTTTTCTCTATGTGCGATTCCAAGCACATTCTGCATTCTTTGAGAATATTTGTGTAAATGTTCTTATAGTTTTAAATGGACAAAACAATGTAAGTAATATGAAATTTGAAACTCAATTTTATATCATATTAAAGTGGTCTCTTTAGCTATGAAGCAAGTTACATGGCCACCCTGATCCACAGTTATGTAAATACTATAATAAAGGAGGACTACGCTTTAAAAAGAATATAAGCAGCTAGGCCATCAGTAGTTGTTTTCAGGGTTGGGGGTAGCTTGGTGGCCTAAGTGCCTGTCTAGCAAATGCAAGGACCTGAGTTTTGTTCATGGCAGCATATGCCGTGCCAGCATCAGAGCCAGGCATGGTGGTGCACACCTGTAACCCCAGCCCTGGGGATGCTGAGATAGGAGAATCACTGAGTATGAAATCTGTAGTGAAACCCTGTATAAAAAAACTAAAAGGAAAGAAAAGTCATTTCAAACATTATACATGCAAAATTTTAAGTGAATCATTCATCTTATCCATCCATGAAAGCAAATGGAAATTTTTTATCAGGGTATATTCAAAAACCAATTATAAATATATCAATAATAATTTTAAGTCTCATGAGCATCGTAGAAAAATAAGGTAAAGGCAGAGTCCATGTGGAGATTATGCAAATGTAATTATTCTTTTTTTTTTCTTGGATTGAACCAGGATTGAACTCAGGACTCTGCATTTACCAGGTAAACAGTTATTCTACTGAGCTATTTCCCGGCCCTGTAATTATTCTAAAATAAAGAATGTATGTCAGATTTCACTAGAATACATTTTAGGATAACATCACCAATAATGAGTTACTGAACTGAAAGATTCTTTTCTAATGCTCTGTCATGTCTGGCAATCTTGGCTTTCTGAGCACACCTCCCAATATGCAAGTTATTGCCAAGCCAGAGTCCTGTGAGGTTCAAAACTGTATTTTCATTACAAGTAACTGAAACTAGTTTTGTGTTAAAGCCAGAGCTACTGACAATCAAAACTGGAAATTTATTTTAAACTCCACCCCACCAAGAGAATGGGCTTGGTCTGCAATGCTTACAACATTTCCATATCCCACACGAAGGCCAATGAGTCGAACACTGAAGAGGAACTGCTCCCCTGGTGGACCACCTGCCCGACCCAGAGACCTCTGCAAATCAGCGTGGACACCACGCTTTATGAATGGCTGACTCTGAAACCTGCGTAGACCCTGAGGAAGGAGGCTGTCTCTTAAAGCCTGCTCTGAGCGTCACAGCGGTGCAGAAGGCCACTGCCAGGTCCCCTGCTCCTGGCTGTAGGGCTCATGAGGTGGTCAGACTCCAGGCGCTGGATGAAGCACCTGTCTCCGGCGAGCGCTTCCCAGGTGGGGCCTCCTCCTCCTCCTCTCCTCTGCCCAGATTCCAGAGGTGCACAGCTTCGACTCGCCAGATCCCGAGGACGCCACGCGTCCACTTCTTTCAAACAGCTCACCTAGCTCAGCAGCTACTAACCCGATTCTGCGCTGACAGGGCTTGAGCTGCGGCACCGTGCGGTCCATCTCTCCGCCTGCCGGGAAGCAGCCCTCTCTTTATCACTTGCTTAGCTGATTGATATCTTTCCAGTTCAAACTTAAAACTCTGTTTTCCAAGACATTCTTAACAACCAGGCTTTATTTAGATGTCTCTACATTTGTATAGCTCAATATGCATCACAATTCTGTTACCAAATTTTGTATAATGGCCAATTTATGTGTCTTTTTTCATGACTAAATTAGTGGCTTTTTAAGTAATTTACTAAAATTAGTATTTAATAAATTATTGGTCTGAACGGTTGTTTCTCCTTCTTGATGTTAGCCTGTTAGTGTACTCCTGATGCCGTCACATGTAGTCTTGTTAAGCATTTTTAGCTAACCAATGAGGAAAATGGCTCCTGCAGGGGAAAGCTCGAGGTAGCGGCCATAGGAGTGGGAGCCCACTGTGCTGATGTGGAGTGACTGAGCTGGAGTCTGATCGCCTAGAAGTGTGCTCTCTACCCAAGGCCTCTGTGACACAGATTTCTTCCCCTCCCTTCATCTACCTGCTATAGAATCGTCTTCATTATTACTGAAGATTCTACATATCACAACGAGGGGAGATCACCTAGAAAGAGCTAAGTTGAAAGTTGGACATATTTTGTCATTTCACCTAGCTCCTAGATGGGACCCACATTCAAAATTACTAAAAGTCCTTTTAAAAAGGACAAATTCCTTGGGTCCATTGGGCAGATCCCTATTCTGTTCTGCCCTAGGAGCCAAGAATCTGCCCTTGCTCAGCTTTACACAGATGCCAGACACCCACAGGGAATTGAGTCAGCAGATTCCTCACAGGAGGACCTGCGGGCCCTCAAGCATAGTGGCATCCGCGGGGTCCCTGCTCCTGCCTCGGTACAGTAGAGCACAGCGAACTGTGATTCAGGCCTGAAGTGATTTGGTGCAAAGCCTCTTTTTAAGGAAATGACCCCAAACTATTTAACTTTTGAAAACACCTTAAAAACATCCAGCCAATTGAATTAACACTGATAGGACTGCTCCCAGGACTTGGAAAATCTACATGTATTATTTCTTACATTGTGTCTTGAGATTCTATGTAAAGATTTAACCAGTGTCAGCTTAAATTAAAATTAAAAACCTTCACTGAAAAAGTCTATAACACTTAGAAAACAACTAGGTTGGTGAGCTCAACATCTCGCATAGCAACATCAGCAGGGTAGCCAGGACTTTGTCTGAAATGCACAGAACCCTTTGTGCATGCCCCCCTTGTCACTGCGGAAGCCCTAACAGCACGTGAAGTTGGGGCATGTCTTATTCTTGGTACACTCAGAACATGCCCGGATATATTTATGTATGTCCCTAAATTCTCTGCTTAATAAAATCTCTTAAAAATTACCAGGAAATAGACTTAAACTCATATTATAACCCTTTCCCTTGCATAGTAAATAATTTGTGGAGTTTTGTGTTTGTTTGTTATTGAGTACAAGGATCAGAGCCAGGAGTGATTTCCCAATGAATAAAGTGACAACCCTGTTTGTATTTTGCAAAGGGTCTCACTGAAGTGCCCAGGCAGGCTCCAGCCAGGTAATGGTCCCACCTTAGCTCTTTTCCCTGAGAGACAGTGCCCAGCTGAACTTTATAACATTTTCAAGGATGCATTGCTTTTCTGGCAACAACAAACACAGGAAAACATTCATATCTCTTCCAAATAAATATATAATGTCAGATTATTCATCTATACACCCCCCTGGCCAGGTTGGACATAACTGATGGTGTTAATTTCTGTATTGAAGGGCTGCACACACACACACAAAAAAAAATCCAGACAGAACATATTTAATTTCTTCAGCACATGCCATCGATTACTACAAAAATGTAAATGATGTGGTTTCAGACCCTATAACTCAAAATTCAATTTGAGCAGTAATTCCTCTTACAGGTAGCATTCGTAAATTCAGCAGCTAGAAGAATGAGGCCAAAGCTCCTCCTGACAAGCCTGGGTGGGAGCGCTCCAGCCAGCCATGAGCGGCACTGGCAGGGCAGCCCGTGGCCCTGTCTGCCTCACAGACTCGGCGCAGACCCGTATATCTTAGCCTCAGTAGCAGGAAGGAAACCTTGGTCTGCCTGAAGAAGTAAGACAGTTTTAATAAATCACAGTCTTACAATAATAAACACAGGAAATCTCTGGAAAATTATACATCCAGTTTTTTTTTTTTTTTTTCTCTCTCTCTCTCCCTCCCAATACCCTGTGTTGGCTGCCAAAGCTAAAATGTTCTGACACCACACTCACAAAACTTCTTATGTCTAGAAGCCTTAAAACTAATTTGCTGTGGTGTATAATTTCCTGTGCTGCTTTATTCAACGTTGCCCTGTGAGGGATGGCCCTCCATGCTGCCCTCTGCTGGAGGGAACGCTCTGCGCCTGGAGAGCGCAGCTCTGTCGCTGTAAGCACAGACAAGTCGTTCACTCGCACCTCGCCAGCGTCTGCAAATAGGCATTTTCTTTTCCTTTCCTTTCCTTTCCTTTCCTTTCCTTTCCTTTCCTTTCCTTTCCTTTCCTTTCCTTTCCTTTCCTTTCCTTTCCTTTCCTGTCCTGTCCTGTCCTGTCCTGTCCTGTCCTGTCCTGTCCTGTCCTGTCCTGTCCTGTCCCGTCCCGTCCCGTCCTGTTCTTTTCTTTTCTGGATTGAACTTAGGCCCTTGCACTTGCCAGGCAAGCTCTTATTCTACTGAGCTATCTCAATGGCATTTCCAAGTTATGAAATAAACTCAAGCTACCCAGTGGGTTTGTGGGCTATCAACTGGGAGGCTAGGGTTCTGGACAGGGAGCCAGAGGGCTTGTGGTTCAGCGGACGTTTCCCAGCCCTAAGACAAATGTAGACTGTGAATGAGCTCTTCTTCATTCAGGTTGATGCCTTCTGTGGCCGCCCTTCTGCACTGCCCCTGTCAAAGCAGTCACCTTCCCAAAAGCATGCTGAAGTACTAGCAAAAGTCCTCAAAGCCCTCAGCATAATTTCTTTCCTCCAACTATGTGTGTTGGTGTTTGATGACAACAAGTAGTTATTTTAAATACTGCATTTGATTGTACTCCTTTTATACTGACTACAAATGGAGTCTTTCTTCTATTCACACATTTCCTCCTGTCAGCCACCTCTACCCACTGAAGAAAGGCAAGCCTGGATAGATTGTGAGGCACTATCTCAGTGAAAATAAGAAAAGCCTGTGGCAAACTGAAGTCTTACTCTCCTCACAAGCACTATCAAGCAATGCCATCACACACACTATCTGTGCTTTGGCTTACACAGGTCTGGGATCTCCAGTTCTCTGTGTTAGTAAACACCATAGGAGGCAAAGGCTTGACCAGAGTGCTCAGTGGTAAAAGGCTCGGAATATCCTAGTGACTGGGTTCTTTTTGATTTTTTTTATGTATTTAGTACAGGGCATACAGGGTCTCACATCAATCACAGATTGGATTTGGAGTGATCCTCCTGTTTTCAGCCCACAAGCACTGGGAATACAGGTGTGCACCACTATGGCCAATTTAGCTTCTATTTGATTCTAACTCACTTTCAAATACCTCACTTCAAAACAATGTTGCAAACTGGTGCTGGAAAAACTGCTTTCCATATGCCAAAAACTAAAACTTGAGCCAGGTTTATCAACATGCACTAAACTCAACTCAAAATGGATTAAATAGTTAAACATTAAAACAGAAACACTAAATCTCCTAGAAAAGAAAGTAGGAGGAACTCTTGAAGACATAGGGGTAGGCAAAGAGTTCATGAACAAATATGAAATCGCACTAGTAAAACTTGAAAGAATTAACGACCAGGACTTCCTCTAATTGAGAAGTTTTTGCATTTCAAAGGAAAATACCAACAAAGTCAAAAGACAATCCACAAATTTGGAAAAAATCTTGACAAATAAGTATTCAGACAAAGGTCTGCTCTCTAGTATTTAGAAAGAACTAACACACATTAAGGCCCCCAAATTTAAAGACCCAATCCAGAAATGTGCAACAAGAGGCTGAAATTAAAGACATGAATAAATATACAAAAAATACTCCCCATCACTAGCCATCCGTGAAATGCAAATTAAAACAACACTGAGATATCATCTCACCCAAAAAGAATGGCTATCATAAACAAATCAACCAACAACAAATGTTGGAGAGGTTGTGAGGAAAAGGGAACCCTTCTCCACTGCTGGTGGGAAGGTAGAATGGTGCAACCATTATGGAAATCAGTGTGGAGACTCCTTAAAAATTAGGACTGGAAATCTCATTCAAGCCAGCTATCCCCCTACTGGGAATTTTCCCAGAGGAACTGAAAACATCATATCATAGTGATATATGTGTACCTATATTTATAGCAGCACAATTTGTGATAGCCCACTCTTGGAAACAATCAAGATGCCCATCACCTGAGGAATGGAGAAAAAGATGTGGTATTTTTATACAATGGAGTATTACTCAGGTATAAAAAATAATAAACTAAAAGCCTTCATATTTAAGTGCATGCCAGTTGAATATATACTCCTAAGTGAAATAAACAAGGCACACATCTGTAAATATCATATAGTCTCCCTAGTATAAGAACTCAAAAGAAGAATTAGAAATAGAAAGGTATAGCACAATTAAAAGGAAAGCAAGAACTTTAAGACTAGACAATGAAGAGAGAGCAAGGAGAGCTAAGAAACATGACAGAGGCAAAGCTGTACAGTTATAGGTACAGGATGGGTAAGGCAATGATTCTGAGAATCTTCAGATTTTTGAATCTAGCAGTTAATTTGGAAGGGTTCTCACCCTAACTAATATGCTGATACCAGTGAACTAAGCAACTGAACTGGAGATGGCAATTTGCAATAATAGGTTCATACTTGGAGTACCGGTCATTCTGGTCCTCTGAATAGGTGCTGCTTATCATGACACACCAGTTGCTACTGGGCTGTCTCTCAGGTAGATGTTTTATTAAAAAGGAAAGGGGTGATGAGTGAAAGCAGGAGACAGGAAAAAGAGTGTTATGGGACTGTCCTGCTACAATGCTGTACATGGTTAAATTTCTAAACTTATGTGTAAACATATATTTTTATTCCTATTTTTAAAATATATTTTAACTTTTTAATGTTATATTTTGTAGGGACTTAAATTTTAACATATCAATACTTGATGAAAACTACATGTTCTATATGTTAAACCTAAGATGTTTGATATTCAGATAGATAGTGAGGTTAAGCACAACAGCCTAGGTTGTACAGTAATAACAGTAAGCTTCTCTTCTGGAGGGTTAACAACCTAAGTTTGCATATCAAAAATTAGAGAAAAAAAGGAGGGCTGCAGGGAGAGCCAACATTTTGGCTCTAACCTTTCAAGGTCAGTTAAGACTCAGGACATATGAGAACTTGTACTATAACATCATGGAACTCAGTTGTGTCCCAAATTTTCTGATCAAGGAGATTATGGGGTCAAAGAGGAAAGTGATCGATGATGTAGAGTGTGCCTAAGGATAGTCACATGGAGAGAAAACATTTTCTCAGGCTTTCACAGAGAGCAAATTGGTCAAGCAATGGCCTTGACTCATCCACATGGCTGACACAGACAAAGGATCTACAAACTGCGTTACACCTTCTCAGGATAAATCCTGAGGGGATTTGACTGACCTTAATTAAATACAAAAGCTCCAATTCTTGTTACATAGGTCTTGCTTTATCTTGGTCTTAACTGTCTAGCAGAAAAGTATAAGAACAAAGTATAAGAAGTAAAGCCATATTATTTTGCTGAGCTGTAAAAGACTCAACAACTTCTGACATTGTCAGACATAAGGAAAACCCAATACTATTATTGACTACTGGACTATGTTGGAATATTTTGCTGAATTTACACACCTATAATATTTAAATGGCAAACATAAATAATAAAGGGGATACAATTGAATTTTGTATCTGTAGATTCAAAATAGTTAAGATAGGTATATAGCTACATTCTCTTAATGCAACCGATAGAGGGATCTGTTCTAATAGTGTTTGTAAATAGAATATCATGTCTGCATCTTTTACAACAAATAACCAGTAAGAAAACAATATGCAATGCATTAATTATTGAAACTCTCCTACTAATTTGATTTGAAACTGTCTCATTGGTATTTGTTTTTCAATAAAATTATGGAAAAAAAAAAACAAAATGATGTTGCATGAGTTTTAAGTCATTATTGCTCTTTCCCCATTATCTTTTTTGACTTCTAATCACTGTCCTGGTTACACACTGCTGTGACCATTCACAGCGGCCTATTACTCAACTTTTGAGTTCTTCAAGGAATTTGATACAGTTTGTAACAGAAACACGATAAAATTGATGGATGGGAGAATGAGTAAGTGGAAAGGTCCGAGGCATTGAGGAGGCATCCAGGGGGGAAACCGCTTTGCCAAATCGTATCATGAAGGACAAGAGGCAGCCTCAGACTTTCTATTGTTCAAGTTTAATGGGAATAATGGTGTCTCTAACTGCTCGGGGAGCCTAGACTCCGCAGGTGAGGCAGGGGACAAGTGCCTGCATTAGAGCTACTGAGTAAGTAGTTCTTGCTGCACACTGGGAGCACAGGCCAACATGAGATGCACCTGCTTTCACTGAAAACAGATATGCATCAGCACATCTCACATCAGAGCAACGGAAGGCTTGGGGCAGAAAGTGCAAGCGTTAGGAAACTTTTATCTTGAATTTACTTGTACACATTAATATTTCAAAGAGTTCTTAACTAAAAAATCTATAAGTTATTTTAAAGGCAATCTAAAATTTTATAAAATGTTTATAAAATGCACTGGATTTTTCAAAGTTATGTCTAATATTAATGAAAATCACCTAAAATCCATAAATTTTACAAAATGTTCTAGTAACCTATAAAATTAGAATCCAAATCAGTCTGAGATTGAATATTCAAAATAAAAGTGCTTGGATATTTTTTAAATGCAATAAAATTAGATACCTTATAAAATTCTATCTATAGGCATATTATAAGCAAAATATATATATATATATATATATATATATATATATATATATTATAACATTTTGTGCTTGCCAGGCAAGCACAAGGGTCTGAGTTCAATCCTCAGTTCCACATAAAAAATACTTTATATTATCAGGTGTGTAATAAGTAAAACAGTGTTTATATGTCTCATTAATGTGCAGATCTTAAATTATAAAAAATCTTTTGTCTAATAAGATTTTGGCCTCTTATAATCAGCACTTGTTTTTCTATTCTTTGTGTTCACTGCATCTTATTTGCAGGGAACACCCTGACATTTTGTCAGGCAATTTCAGGTGGCTTCATGTTTCTAAAATTTAAACGCAGTTTTTATTTTTAAAAACTACCACAGAATACAATTCTTCATAAATATTAACAAAAGATTATCTTAAATCATTAACTATTTAAAAAGAACTAGTATGCATTTAGTAACGTACTATAGAAATGATCCCTGATGTCTACTGTGCAGGACCCTGAACTTTTGAGAATAAGATCTTCAACAATCTTAATGCAGCTGGCCAGATGAGTTCACAGTCAGCATCGGAACGCACCTCAATTTGAGCCAGACTTGTGTAGCACACATGACTGTGAGCGTGAGCGTGCAGGGACTGGCGCTGGCGGACATCCCACCTGGCGCCTGCTCCCGGGACTGGGTTCAGCAGGGTCATCAGTGGAGCATGTTTCCAATAAAACATGGTCAGCAGTTCTGATCTGCAAGCTAAACTGCATGATGACACCAAGACATTTAAGTGTCAGAATCCAGCCTTCCTTATCCAAATTGAACCTGTATTTGGGTTTTCACATGATGGCATTGTGCATAGAACTCTCAAATGTCAATATACTTGAATAATTATACAGGCCAAAATTTAAGATAATTTTAGATGTCTGTAAAGTGAAATTTTAATGCAAACAAAATAGTAGTGAAAGATTAGTTTTTTTAAACTGGGGAAGCTCATAGAAAATTTGATCAACATGTAAAATGCATAAAATTGAATAAAAGATATTTTATTATAACATTTTGGTTACTTTTATAAATCTAAGAACAAAGAAAATCCAACATGTTAGTCAAATATAATCAAATTAAATTAACTTATCAAGTCAACTTACTAATCAAATCAACATACTGAGAAGTAGTACATGTTAAACTTGATAAATCTGAGTGCAATAGCTTGTCCGCCTGTGGGGATAGGCCAAAACAAAATTGGATTATTCCGTCTGCTCAAAAATAAGAATGTTTAGTGTATAAAACTGTTAGCATTGCTGTTTTTAGTTATGAGTTTTTGCTTCTCTTTGGAGTAGTGGACCTGTACCAAACACACTGCTGGCCCATGCTCATGAAGGCAATAGCAGTGGCAACACGTAATGTTTGCCCAGTTTTATTTCCAATTAGTTCCAAGAAAAAAGTGTGAAAATTCTGTTCATGTATGTATCTATTTGCCTTCCTGAAAGAAACAAAAATTGTTTCAGTACCTCACAACTACACTTCAGGTGACTGTTTGCTCTGTATGACAGCCTCAGTGGTATAACTGTACAGGCATAAATTAAATTATCACATTTTAAGTTAATCACTGGGTAAAAATGCAGAAAAATTATTAAGCAGCTATCCATGTTTTTTCCAAGTGCAGCAATTGTTCTCTGAATCTCTGCACTGAGCTGCATTGTCAGCCCTTTTCTCCTTCTCCTTCTCCTTCTCCTTCTCCTTCTCCTTCTCCTTCTCCTTCTCCTTCTCCTTCTTTT
>PVKA01000426.1:0-22460 GCA_004027165.1 Ctenomys sociabilis
ACAATTTAAAGCAGCAGAGGCATAATTTGGCTCATAGTTTCAGGGAATTTAGTCCATGGCTGGCTGGGTCTCATGGCAGAGTGTGACAGAGCAAAGCTACTTGGTTCTTGGTGGTCAGGAAGCAGGAGAGGAAAACACTGCCAGACAGAGGAAAGAGGCCCAATATAGACACCAAGGCTATGCCTCCAAGGGCCATGCAAAACAACCAGAAGTGTGTTTTACTAATCCTTTAGGCTGTGTCCAAGCCAATCATAGTGACACAGTCAGGCTTATCCCCCACAGAGCCTCTGGCTGCTAGTAGCACCAAAAGAAAGTAGGCAACTACAGGGTGTGGCCCACTAGAAGAACATGTACCTAGCCTGGACAAGGTCCTGGGTTTCACATCCAGCATTGTAAAGCAAAACAAAGCAAAATAAAATAAAAATACCCACTTACTTGGATTGAGTCTGAGATGTCTGGGATGATATAAAAATAACAGAGAGAAAAGAAGGAAAGTGTCCAGTTCTATGTAACTACTGCTTTACCTCAGCTGTTCTGTTTGTCTCTAGCCATTCTGTCATGTTTTTTTGTTTTTTGTTTTTTGTTTTTTTCCTCAGTTCAAGTCTTAAAAGTCTCATTAGGTTTATTCTGGCTTTAAACGTGTTCAATAAAAGTATACCTAGAGTATGCTGAATCAGTAATTGAGATCAGAAACAGACATAGGGAGCCTGAGATGTAGCTCAGTGATACAAGCACTTGCCTGGCAAGTGCAAGGTTCAATTCCTGTTATGAAAGAAAGAAAAACAAAGAAAGGAAGGAAGGAAAGAAAAAGAAAGAAAGAAAGAAAGAAAGGAAGGAAGGAAGGAAGGAAGGAAGGAAGAAAGAAAGAAAGAAAGAAAGAAAGAAAGAAAGAAAGAAAGAAAGAAAGAAAGAAAGAAAGAAAGAAAGAAAGAAAGAAAGAAAGAAAGACATAGTACCTTTCCTGTGGTTATGTCATCATGCCAGGATTTCTGGGTATAGGCATCCCCTGAGTTGAGTTCTAGAATGTGATGCTAGTGACGAACAATGTAGAGGGGTTTTCTTTTCTTTCTTTCTTTTTTTTTTCCTAAAGATTTTCTGAATATTGGAACAGAAATAAATAAGTTGTTGAGCAGTGGGGCTAGGCCTGGTACCTATTTCATCTCTGGACATTCGAAGATCAGCACTAAGACACAATTCCAGAGGTCAGAAAAGTCAAGCACTTAAACGTCCACAGCAGGACTTGAGGACATAGCAGGTGACAGGCCAAAGGCGGCTTTGTTCAGTACTCAAGCTGAGTAACCTCTCAGGTGTGAGGGTGATCCAGCTGCGACATCTGTCACCCCATTGATCGCCAGGGTTGATTTGGCTGATCTGGCTGGCTAGGCAGGTGTCCCCTTCCTCCCTCAACGATCCACTTGTGTCCCTCCCAAAGCTGCGTGCTCGGTCAAAGAGGACAACCACCCCCAATAGAGGAGGACCAAGGATATGGGAATAGCTGTGCTCTCCTGCTAGAACCTCCAAACTCTCAGGATGATCACATTCATGCCCATCACTACCAAATAAATGGGATAATAACAGCCCAGATTTGGTTAATGACCAGTGCTTCAAGAAATGTAAGGAGGGGTAGGAAAATTATTTTAAGCACTCAAAAAATGTTATGAAAACATACAGCTGGAGGTGACAGGAATGGAAATGAAGTGTTCCAAAGCACATCACTGAGCAAGGCATATTTATCTTTGAAGTAGTTTTCTTTAATTTGCCTGGAGTTTTTAAGACTTTCTGCTAGTGTAGGCACATTACAACCTTCGGGCATGGCCTATATTTCTGGGGAAGATTTCATACCTGGCTGTAGGTTCTGTAGGAGGCTGCATTATAGGGCAAGCCATGCAGTTCTAGCCAGAGTCCCAAGGAGTGACAGTGGACAGATTGATAGTGATTAGGACGGGTAGACTTGTACACAGTTGAAGATCTGTAGAGCTAGCTTTGAAGTTGGCTTTAGCAAAAGTAAAATGGGAGTCTTTGAAGGTACTCTCATTTTGGGGGACTGAAACTCAAAATTTACTTTTGTACTTTGAAAAATTATAAGTGGACATTTAAATTAAAAATTAAGGCATTGTGTATTAACTTATAGTAATAAGTTTTTGTTATGTACTATCCCCAGGCAGATAAAAAATCTTAATAGATATTGACTTCGAAAGCATTTTGAGATACATATCTTCTAATGCAATTGCCGATAAATAAGATTAGCATTAAGCATCACTAATTTGATAATCTAATTATTGAGAATTTTTGGATGACTTCTGATATATGCATTTTATTTTGAACACTTTTTCTGAGAATGACAATACTCAGTATCCATTACATCTTTTATTTATTTATGTTTATTGCATATGCTTCTTGTCCTGTACTTATAACGGAAGGTATTAGGAATTTCTGTTGCTGCTAGTTGGTGCTTGGATTTAATTTTATCAAACTACATGCTTAATAAACATTTCACATCTGTTCTTTCTTGGCTATAAATAATTTAGTTCATTTCAGTTAATTTTCTCAAGATTTATAGTAGGCTACTGTATATAATGGTGCTTAATGCTGGGGAGGATTTCATACCTGGCTGTAGGTTCTGTAGGAGGCTCCATTATAGGGCAAGCCATGCAGTTCTAGCCAGAGTCCCAAGGAGTGACAATGGACAGATTGATAGTGATTAGGATGGGTAGACTTGTACACAGTTGAAGATTATTTTAGAGGAGATTTTTAATAAAACAGTTCTTTCTCTCTGTAGCTATTGTATGCCATCTCGGTTGTTCTGTATTTCTCACCTAAATAACATAATATTGAACAATATTAAGTGTGCATTTTTTTTTGATCCAAAATTCATGAGCAGTGAAAGCAGTTGAAAGGCTATGCTTTCTGTGAATATGGATTTTTTTGTTGTTGTTTTTCACCAGGATGGAGTTTGAGTCTACCTGAATATACCTTTCTTGTAAAGCAGGAAAAATTAAATATGAGAATAGCTTTCAGGCTCAGAGTAATAACTGCGTAATAGTGATGTGAATCTTCATGAATGTCCACAGCTTAAAGAATTATTTTCACATGACATGTACTCATACTTTAATAAAACTTGTGTTTCACCACAGCTTAATTTATTTTGTGCTTGAAGAAAATGTTATTAAACCCATGGTTCTGTAATCACAGGATGAAATTTGTGTATTTTGTCCAGCTTCACAAATTGGCATATCCATTAACCTATCACAGTGAATGAAAAGAATATTTCTCCAGAAATATATTTGTTTAACATCTTACAATATTTCTCTTACAAAAGTAATAATAGCAATATTTTCAAAATTATTTAACTATCCAGCCAACACTGTATGCTCCTAATTGTCGAAAAAATTGTTCTAGCATTTTGAAAATGCTCAATTAATTTTAAAAATATAATTTTATGTAGTAGAAAGTTATTTATAGACATGCATTTACATATATATCCATTTACCAAAAATCTATGTATACACATGTACATTTGACCAAGTGACACTGTGTATAACAGTGTATTTTCTGACTATGCTTAAGCATAATGCTGTTACAGATGACAGATTTGGTAGGTTCCCTTACATTTTTCTGTAGCTTTTTGTAAATATGCTAAATGCAGCACAGTTATTTAGAGATGGAGAAATTGTTGTAGGGAAAATATGGGAGAGATTTACTTCCCACTTACTTTGAAAACTTTAACATTACTCCATGTGTCTATGTATAGACACAATAAGAAATGGACAGGCCAACGCTTGGTCAGTTGCCAGGCTGGTATTACTTGAGTGTGCAATTCTCTACAACAGCCTTACGTTCCTCTTTAATAGATTAGAAACTCAGATCAATAGGAAAAAAGTTATTGTCTCCCCACTTCTGTGTTTAGCCCCCTAAGAGAAAACCTGAGCCTTCTAGCTGGTCCTCCCAGCTAACAACCAATGTGTGTACTATATTTCTCCATTGGACTTTTGGATCTAGATCTTCTGAAATCTGGTGCATATATAAGCTATAAATGCACAGAAATTTTCCTACCTCTACTAGCCATACTTGATTAAAATTGTTTTTTCAAATTATTACAGTTAACATTACTGACATGAAGCTGGCCCTCAAAGGTCAAGGTCAAGATCACATTTTTGCAGTGACTCACTGTTCAATTCTCCTCCTGAGTACTGGCCAGGTGACACACCTGATCAGCCCTTCTCAGACTCAGGTGACAAGGATTTGTTTAAGGGTTTTTCTTTATAGAGTCTTCCTCATTACACATGTTGAGATTCCGCTTTAAACTTATAAACCCAAGTTGAGGGGGCAGTTGACCTGGTTTGGGTCAGAACAATTCCACTTATCAAAAATATACTGTTAGCACAGACCAGGGTTGATCCCTTGCACCTCATGCCCCTTGCAACACTGAGTAGACCATGGAGACATAGCATGGTAGCACACGCCTGTAATTCCAGCACTAGAGAGGCTGAAAATAGGTGGATTGGACTGAGTCCAAGCTGCATAGTAAGACCTTGTACCAAATATATTTAAAAAACTACTGTTAGCCACACAATACTTAGGCCTACTAATAACATATTGCAAAATCTTACTACTAAAGATTAATACACCACCATAATATAATTTATAAATTATAAATGCACTTAATGTTTTCCATATATAGTTTCAGTCTCAAGTTTGAAATAAAAGTAGTTTTATAAATAAATCTCTTATTAGTATTAAGGCCAACTTCAAATGCTAAATTTTATAATTAAGATTTTCTACATAAACAATCTTGGTGGATGCCACCCTACCACACAGGATGAAGAAGTTCCCTGTTGGGCCATGCAGTGCTTTTGTCTGTCTTACTTTATTCTGTAGTAGACAGAAGACAGCAGAGACAAAGCCTTCTGCACACAGTAAAGCAATGAGAATGTTAGACTTGGAGCTGGAATATAGAAATAATTTAGGAAACCAGAATCAAAAGAAACAAAACACAAAGGTGCAGAGATGACAGATGAACAGGCCCATACCTTTGGGCCTTTGCACATATTCTCTCCTATTCTTTCTTTCTTTCTTTATTTTATTTTTTTCTGCATTTTAAGGAAGGCTCTACAGGGTGTTCAGGGTCTCACCACTAGATCAAACTCATACTGATCCTCCTGTTTACAGCCTCCCAACTGCTGGGATTACAGGTGCATGCCACCACCACCATGCCCAGCCTCAATTGCTATCTCAGGGTGCCCCAGGGGTGGGGCCCAAAGGCAGGCCTGGTCTCTCTTATTCTTAGACAAGGTACTTTCCAGGACCTTTTGATAGCTGCTTCTTCCTTGTCCTGTGTCTCTGCTTTGAGAATTTGTTTTGTTTTGTTTTTTTTCCTTTTAAAGATACAATCACAGATCACCTATTCTAGTCTGCTTTTTTACCTACTTCCTTTGCATCGCTTTTCTTGCAAGCATTTATCAAAATCAATTAAGTGTTAAGCATTGCTGTCTGTCTTCCCCCATTCAAACACTCTCCAGGAGATGTTGCTCTCGGTGGTGCGCCCCACTTTTGAATATGAGCACAGGAAGACACTTCATAAATAGTTGTAAGAAAACGAATGTGCTTATGAAGTTGTTGTGGGGCCCTGTGGAAGTCATAGTGAAGTGAGGGAGGAACTAGAGAGGAGGGTGCTTAGCCGCACTTCACAGCAGAGGACCACTGAGAAGCTGTAGTGCATTAGAACAGAGTGTGCTCCGGGTCCCCATCCAGGGGCTGCACTGACTGATGCAGTGAGCAAGGCCTGCACCCTCCATAACAGAACAGAAGCCCCCCAGCTTTCTTAAAAGTTTTCCTCACTTTTTTAAAGGAGAAAGCATAAGTGCGATACAATGCTATGTGATGGTTTACTGATCTAAATCTATAGGCTCCTGTTAAGCTGGGTTCATACATAGAGCTCAGATTAAAGATGGAGTTATTTATATAACCCTCATCAGCCCTCTACAGGTGTATCGTTTTCCACTGAAAACAATTTTTTTTTTCAATTTTTAATAAAGCTAGGGGCAGGGGAGGGCAAACAAGCAAAGAATTATGTATCCCATGGTGATACATGAGTGCCATCCCTCTGCTCTTGAGGCTGAGATAGGAGGATTCCCAAGTTCAAATCCAACTGGGGAACTTAGAAACAGAATGAGACTCCGTTTCAAAAGAAAAAGAACAAGAGGGCTGAGGATGTAGCCAATGCATAGGTCCTGAGTTTAATCCCTAGTATTACAAAAAAAGGAAAACAAGCTATTCAGTGCTATTCAAGTATGTAATTGTTTTAGCATTTTCCTTTTTTGTGTGCTGATTACTAGCTTTAACTCTTCAAATAAATTGCTTTTAAAAGACGTGTAGCGTACTTCGATTTATTTCCAGAACATGAAAGTGTTCCTGTACATTACAAGTGTTCACACAAAAAAACAGCAATTAGTCACAGTAATGCTATTATGTGAATGTCACGTTATATGCACACAGACATTTATTATGTACATTAATAAATTTTATTACTCTGAACCACTTCAAGACAGGTTCTGATATACAGCATTAGCTAGAGTTGGGCAGCACATCTGAGCCAGTAGGCCTGGACTCTGGACTTCAGCTTGAAGGACTACAGCCGCCAGGGGCAAAGCCTGGCAATCCCACTAATGGTGGCCATTCCGCCATAGGGATATGTGCTACACATACAGTGGTGCCTGGGTTCACGGACTTCATTCTTTCCACAGGTCTGCTTGTAACCCAAATTAGACAGGAACAGAATCAAGTATCCATGTAAGATCAACATTGAAGTTAACCACTGAATTTGATTTGGTTCTTGTTCAATTTTGTTTCTGACCAGAATGGTGGAAAGAATTAAATTTGTGAACTGAGGAACCATTACATATGTTGTAGAATGCCATAGCACTGCAGCATAGAAGTATGGAAAATGTTTAAGATATGTTCTCTCTCTATATACCCACCCCTCAAAACAAATGCAACTATAATGTATTACAATCGTACACTAATAAAAATATTAAAACTTGAAACAGACTTTTTATTATCTTCGTCTTAATGGCTATAGACCAAGCATAGTGGAAAAGACTAATCTCAGTTTCCTGTTATCAGTTCTACAATGAGCCTGGGGCTGGAAGAGACTGGAAGACTTGGGGGGGATAGAGCATCTCTGTTTTTAGTGTCATCTAAGACTTATCTGGTTGCTTCTTGATTGCTATTCCGACATGGGGACTTTATATAGTAGGTCAGAGTATTACGATACACTACCCACATCACCTGAAGTTTAAGACTTAAAGTCTAGAACTGAGAAGTATAGGTGGTTCCAGCAACTTTAGAAAAGTTCCTTGAAGGGTTCTAATTTGTATCCAGTTGAGCCTTTACTAGTACTGAAACATTTGCTCTTACATTGGGCTTTATCCGTTGGGACACTGTCTAAGGTTTGGTCACACCAGTGAACTGGAAGATTTTAGTGTAAATAAAGAATTAATATCAACATCAATATTAACATCATCTGTGTAGTACTTGTTCCTTTTATGTCCACTAGTAGCAATGTGGTGTTTATGGTGTGATCCAGCGTTTCTTTCTTTCTTTTTTTTAAAGTATAACATTCAGTTTACTATTTGTTTCTCAAGAGAGTTTTCTTCGGTCCATTAAGATGCAGCTCCCCTTACATGGGCTTTGGTGGAGGTCGTGGGGCAACACCAGCAGGTCTAAATCGGGATGGAGGAGTTCGGTCCTTGCGGGATTCACGAGATCGATTTCTGGCCACTTTGCTGTGAATGGCACAACTCACACAGTGATGCAGCTTCACGTACAGCTTGGGAAGCATGTAACTGTGGAAGACACTCACTTCGGAAATGTGTCTGACAGCGGCGGCCTCCACTATCTTCTGAATGACAAACTTCTTAATGGCCTTATCCTTGGGTAGCAAATAGGCTGCACATGACCGTTTTTCTTCTCTTTTTCGTCATCTTGGAAAGGATCCAGTGTTTCACGGGTGAAAGTTGTTGCAAAGATTATTCTTGTGTTCATACTGAACATCAAGCTTTCTTTCTTCAAAGTTGCTTATCCTGGCAATTAAAAGTAAGAAAATCTCATTTTTCGTAGGGTTCAGTAATTAACTAGTCATTTTTTTTATGCTGTAGAACTTAAGTAATTCACACATTACCCATTTTTATGAGTGGCAAAATAATTTGTTAATATTTAATTCTAAAGCAAAGGGTGAGCTTGTAGCAAGTCATATGATCAGACTGGACCATTTCCAACGACCACTAGTCAGTCTTTTTCTAAGTGTCTGTATATGTTCTAAAACTTCAACTAGGTTTACAGAATTTAGAAAAAAAACGTACATCATACAAATCTTATCTGAGTAGTTATGCTTGTTTTCATCATGCTTTTTTTTTTGATAGTTTAGAAGTGTGATTAAACCTACCTTTTGCGATTAGTTTTTAGTCTGTGTTTTGAAATTTTTCCCCCTCTGTTTCCCAATTACATTCATGAAGGTATGTTTAGACACTGAATTTGTTTAGAAATTGAATGTTTTTGTTCAAGGCACAATTAACCATACAGCTGTACTTTGGAGACAGACTTTAAAATTAAAAGACAATTTAAAGAAAAACAAAGCAATAAATAAAATGGTTTAAAAATCAGACATGGATCTGGGACTTCAAGAACACTCAATTATATTCTTCAGGAAAAAAAAAAGAAAAAAACTAAAAAATCACAAACAAAAGTCAAAGCTGGTGAGGTAGGTCAGAGGACTAAAGTGCCTGCTTAGGCAAGTTCAGGGACCACAGTTTGTCCCATGGCACCACATACCACACCAGCCCTGTCCCCAGAGCAGGCTGAGCTGGCCACCATGTTCTGGTGTACTGGCGCACACCTGCGAACTCTGCCCTGGGGAAATGTGGGGAAATCACGGAAGTAGAAGCTGTTAATCTCCTAGGGTTTGGCCCACAGAGCTAACCCAAAACCCCTTCCGTGTATTCTACTGGCCGAGCATTCCACAGCCCCCCCAGGAAGGAGGAGGAGGTAGAAGCCCTTACTCTACATGGAGATGTGCTAAGAAGACTGTGATCATCAGTAACCCAAAGAAATCGTAGGAAATACAGAAGTTCCCAATTCGCTAAAGCACTTCTTTTCCAGATTGCAAAATCAAGAGCAAGAGGGAGGTAAAAAGTTTTCTGTCTAGCAGTATCAAAGATTGGTTCTGTGCCATAAAGTGTTAAGTCCTTCAGGAGCACGTCTAAAATTATTCTTCTTAGAAGAGATTTTTTTAAATTATAAATAAAATAAGATTGGCAGCAAAGTTAATCTAACTATGTTAATTTATGATTGATTTTATTTGAATTTGTAACTTGGAAAGAAAAATGTAAATGACAAACAATGTTTCACTATTATGTTGGGAAATGAAAATCTTGTTAAAGTAGCTGTGTTAGGCCGTTCTCGTTGTCAGAGTGAAATCCTGCAAAATATATGTTCAACTGTTATGAAGAAAAAAATATAGAAATTAAATTTCACTGAACTGAATTCAAACGTTGATATGCTCAATGTTTAGAAATGTCAAGTAGAAAAATAAACAGGATGGAGTTAGAAAAATTGGTTACATTGTATACATAAAAATCTTTGGAGCATTTTATGCTGAAATAAAATTCCTGAAGCATTTTCGGGCCAAGGGAATGTTCTTGTTGGTGGCATTTGCTTTCTGTTCTACCCAGTTCCGTAACTGCACCTTAAACCTACCCTCCAAGGCTTAAATTATCATCTATTGTTGCAGTTTTACAATAGAATTTAATGAGACAAAACATTCTATTAAGGGTGGTCTCCCCCGTGCCACTGTATTGTAGCTATATAGGAGAATATTAGGCTACTTTCTTCACACTTTAAGCAGATTAATTATTGAAAATAGGCAGTGTTGTTTTGCTTTTGCTTTTTTTTTTGGATGCTGCACTTGGGATTGGACTCAGGATATTGTGCTTGCCAGGCAGGCACTTATAAGCTGCAGAGCTATATTCTCAGCATTTTTTTGTTTTTGTTTTTGATATTTCAGTTTTTCTCCTAAAAAGTTTGAATTCCCAGATATGTGCCTGATTTACCATTTTTAGAGTGCTGTATTTTATCATTATTTGTGTGTGTGTGTGGTGCTAGGGATTGAACCCAGGGACTTGAGCATGTTACGCAAGAGCTCTACTCTATCACTGAGCCATATCCCCAACCCTTGACTCGCTATTTTTATACCTCTCATTTATATACCTCAAGTCTTACACTTGAAGTGACTTGGGGAGTGTATTATATTACTTTGATTTACATTGAATAATAATGGATTTTTTAATTGGCAGTAGCTCACTATGTGGCTTTTAAGATTAAAACCCAGATAGGAAACTCAGAAACAGGTAAGACAGAAACAGTTATTATTGCCACTGTAAACACAATTAGTTGTAGACTTTTATGAGACATTTCCATGTATGTGGTTATTTATTTATTAAAAATACAGTGGAAGGACTATTTCCACATGTCTACCAGGTAGGTTAAAATAACAGTCTGCTATTTTGTGATGCTGATGGCTTTTTAAATGAGACTGTGAGGACTTCTGACATGATTTAAGAAGTACTGGTGTGCACAGTAGGATAATTGTGGTTGACAAGAATTAATTGGATATTTCAAAAAAGTTAATTGTCTTAATCACTGCCTCATGGCTGAGATGATACAATGCCTGACACCCATAACTTCAGAGGAGAGGCTTATTTTGGTCTACAGCTCAGAAGTTTCTTTCCTTGGCTGGCAGCCTCAACTGTGAAGAACACAAAGCAAAGACAGAAGGGAGGGCCAGAGAGGAGAGAGATTCTTACAGGTCACACCCCCAGCTGCTTCCCATGAGGCCATTCCTGAAAGGCTCCCTTAGCCACTGAACTGAGTGGATGAATCCACTGATGAGTGCAGAACTCTGTCCAGTCACCTTCAGAACTCCCATGTGTGAACATAAGAGGCTGTTGGGGATCATTTAGGATCTAAACCGTAGACCTAATCTGGGGGATTTTGAAAGTTTGCAGAACAAATAAGTGATGGGTGTCTAAGGTGCTAGATATGCCAGGTACCCTGATCTGGTCATTATACATTGTATACAGGGATGGAACTCCATACTGTATCTGAAAAACATATTCAGTTACAATACTTCATACCAATGGTGTGTGTGTGTTTTAAAAAGGCAAAGAGGGCCTAGGTCAGTGCTGAAGTGTTCACATAATGTATGTGAGATCTGATGTTTAATGCCCTGCATCACATTAAAGAAGGAAAAACAGAGCAGCAGCAGTGTGAAGTGTTTCACCCTCACACAGGTACAGTAAGAGCTCAGTGACTCCAACTGGAGTGATTGCTGTTATCTGCAACAAATCCACCTTCCCTACCCCATTTCTCCACTTACCTCAAAGCATTTATGACTTTCATTTATCCATCAGCTATTGTATAATAACTCAGCTGATTTAGTATTCACTGTAGCGAGATAAACTCAAATTGTTCTTGATGGATGCACCTTTCTTTCTCAGACAAACAATAACCTACTGGGATTATACTTAATTGGCTGATCAAATCTGGTGCCATGAGCACTTGAAAAGCAATCAGATTATATCTATTACGATCCTATCAGAGACCTTCTATCTGAAATATTAAAAGAATTACAGGCTTTTAGTCCCGAAGCTTGTTGGTAGTAGTATCTTTCAGAGGACCTTTTTTCTCTAATGACTAATAAAAGTGAGATCTGTTCTCCATAAGAGTAAAGACAAGGAAGCCTGACATCATGCATACATGCATTATTTTGAGGTTCTGAATGGCTTTCCAGGGACGAGAAAAGTGTTTTGAACAAATCACTATAATATATTCTCTATAAAAGTAGAATTTTGTTTTGGTCACCAGAATAGTTCTAGAATCTAAAACGATGCTAACAATGGTAGTAAAATCCAGGCATGAATATTTCCACTCTATAGTTCATTCACCATGCCAGGACAGCATGGTTAGCTGATCTTGAGTTGCCTTGGCCCTCTACGTAAGCAGCGTCTTAATCTATTCATGACAGATGAAACATGGAGGACAACTTCTATCAACTGAGTTTCTCTTATATCTTTTATTCTAATTCATTTAGACATATAATTGGCCAAATGACAGTTATTTTTCCACTTTAGGTTTTCAAGTTGATATTTTTAAAATTCAATAATGATAAATTATCACCCATGTATTAAATGCCTTTTTCTCTTATTGTCTCAATTGCTTTTATTCCACAATCTTTTTTGGAAGAGTTCCTGACACTTCTGCAAAAATGCAAAAGTTAAACTGTATTTGTTTATTGAAATTCCCTACTAAAGTACCTTCTGAGAACTTTCGTGCTTTTGATATGAGTAATGAAATTCTATCGTTCAATGCTAATCGAGAGTAGATCAGGCAGGCTGTTTTGTGAGGCCTAGCCCTTTAACATTTCACTGTGGAAATCACGGGAGATGCAGAACACTACATTTTGACAGAAATGTGAAGTTTCCACTGCTTTATGATTTAAAATTTTCTAATATTCTCTCCTTTTTTATATGATGAAATGTGAAATATTTGGGTGCATGTGTGTATGCATGAGAGAGAATTCAAAGGCTCATCCAACTGCAAGATATAAAATGTCCTGTTCTACTCGGGTTGCTTTTTTATCATTCATGTTTGTTGATCTTTATACGTGAGTAGAATATTTCTGCAGGATGTGTCTGAGGAGTTTCATAAATTCATTTTAAAATCTTCAAAATAGATGGTGCCCAATCTTAGTCTTCCTTTGCATGCTGATTTGGCCATATCTGCTCAGATTTCGGGAAGCATGGAAGGAAGGTTCCCGTGCAGCACCTCTTTCAGTGCTGCTTGAAACTGGAGAAATCTCTCTAAATCTTTCAGTAATCATATGTAGTAATTACCTAGCTTTTGAGAAATTTTCAAACAGTTTTCAGATGTAGGATTACTCGTCTGCTACCTTGCTGACACTCCCTCGGATTCTTCAACACCGGAAGGCATCAAGTCATCACCTTGCACTTACCAGAGAGCCACTGAGCCGCTGAGTTCTATTCCGTTGGGCATCACCGCTTCTTTAACGGGCTTGAGTCAGAGTAGTACGGTACAGGAATGGCTTCTAGGCCTGATACATGACTAAGATCTGAGACTTCCTAGAGCTACCCTGGGGTAAAAGATTCTTTTCCCTGTAATGATCCATAACATAAGGTTCTTCAAAAGTCTTCCTGTAGAAAGATGGTATTTTTAGGAGACGTGTATGTGCTGCACCTACATCCCCTTCGCTGCGTCCTAGTGACTCACCAGGGCAAAGATTCCATCTCAATGCTCCCTGGATGACACATGCGCAGTGACTATCCTCCAAGAATTACGATGCAAGTCCCTTGCCTGAAGCGAGGATTTCTATTGTGAGCTGTCCACAGAGCGGCTGATCTAGATGAGTCATCTGTGGCTGGTTTCTTTCACTGACCCATTCTGTTGCCCTCACGCCCTCACAGGTAGTGAGTGCTCGCAATAACCTGTGTGCTCCCAATAACTGAGCTGTAAGAATCTCCATTGTGTTATTCCAGTTTTACATGCGTACTTCTGGTCATATGAACAATTTTGGAAGACAACACTGTGAAATTCCTACTACTTCAAGTGAAATTATCATTTGTAATTTTTTTCTGCTTTAACTCTAATTTTTACTCTCTTTAAGAAATAAATTTAAGGGACCAATGAAATAACTCAGCAGACTAGAGACCCTACTTAGGCAAGCTTAGGCAAGCACACTGAATGAGGCTCTACCCCCGGCACCACAATCCACGCCAACCCCACCCTCAGGGTGGGCTTAGTCAGCTATACAAAATAAATAAATAAATATAAGTAAGTGTAAGTTAAAAGAGAGAATCATCGTTGTAGTCTCTGACCCTAGGAAAGTCAACTAGGATAAAATAATAAATGTAGAAATATCAGATCTCTGACTACAAGTAAGGCTGCTCTTAATTTAAAGGCTCATGATGGAAATGATCCTGAAGTGCTTAGAAAAATCAGCATTTTTTTGGACAAGTTGAAATTTCTTTAAGGAGGAATTTGCATTCCTGACCACTGAGATCACTTAAAACAATTGCTCTTTTCAATAAAATAAAAAGAAATAAAAAAAAATTACCTGCATTTTACAAAAAGAAAAATTGCTCTTTAAGCAACAAATGGGCATTTCGAGATTTTTGATGTTTCCCTATCATACTATAATATCAAGACTTACTGCAAATTATTTAATTCAGGTTATTGAACTGCATTTTGGTCTCTGTATTTTTACTGATAAACATAGTAAAATAAAAATAGATAAATTCAGTGAATCTATGCAAATTTCCTTGATGCAATGACTTGGCCCAGGACAGTGCTGGCTTAGAGATGCACACTAAACTGATGGCTTATGTTGTGAAAAGTATAACATGGCATAGATTCACAGACCTGCTCGATCTCAGCTGTGGTATGTTACGAAGGCAAGGTGAGATTAGGAAATATTTTGCTAAATGAAATACCTCATGTCATATGATATTGATAAGCAGAATTTACAGCATTAAATAATTTATACCCTGTCTATTTGTTGGCTACCTTAAAAGTCTGTGTAATTCCACTACAGAGTGGGAAACCAGTACAGTAGACAGATGAATCCTTCTTTCAAGAACATGGAACGGTTTATTGGAGGAAGATGAGGGGAGGGTTGAAAGTGGTGTTAAGCACAGAAATAACCTACACTCTATCATCTGTCCATCTGCCTTGTCTACAGAGTGCCTGAGTACTGGGTGTATGTTTAGTGGTGGAATGGGAGAATTCCTGAGAATACCCAGAAAGCTGCTCCACCTAAAACTCAGTATTTTTTTTTCTTATCAAATTGAATGCTATACAGCTAAAATATTTCAGCTGGGTGACTTGGAGTAATAAACAATCACATGAAGTGAAAAATGCCTTCCTGTCTTTATGGATCTTCTTATTGCATAAAAGGTATAATTTGACTTCATAACTTTTTTTTTCCACTTTCCTCCACTAAGTGGATGGACTATGAAAGATAGCTTTATTTTAGTAGATTTTTCAAAACGTTCAAATTGTAGCAAGTTCTTGTTTTGGTCAAGCAGTTGATGAAAACTATAATTGCCTCCAAAAGGTAGGCAGGCCCCTTGGCAAGGGACTGGCAATCTAAGGTCGGCCAGAGTACACATCAGTACCCCAGAGCCACCAACAGTAGTAGCAACAATGACCTTTGAATACCTATTTTTTAGAGCTCTTTGTTTGAAAAAGAAGCTTTTTAATGAATTATGTTCACCCTAGAGCTTTCTATGTCTAATCAAACAGAGGGATATATCTAAGAGGTTCCAGACTATTCTGTTGGGTTGGATCTTTGTCTTATCTAATGAAGAATCTCTCTTATTTGCTGGTGTCTAAGCACATCTTCACAATGATGCAGTCATTTTGTCCTGAAACCAGGACAAAAAAAAAAACACTAGGTAGAAGACAATATAATAATATCTTGGGCCAAGCAAGGGAGGACTAATATTGTGTAGATTTTATTACTGTGGAAATATTTGCTCTCCCCTCTAATCATGTTACCATGACAAGCCCCTGTCTCCAAAGAGATGACTCTTCCTGTCCCACACACAGCTCTGAGGCCCAAATCCGGAGTCTTGCTTTGAGTAATGAAGTATAAAGGAAATAGTGTCATGCACTGTGGAGCCCTTCAGTGGTTCTGCCAGGCAGTCTCCTGAGCTATTCAGCTAGTGTCTGCAGTGAAGAGCCAAGCTGCCCTTGTTGGAGCTTTTGTAAACAACAAATAAATAGGTGTTATTCATAAACCACCAGTTTGTTGAGTGTTTTTGCTTGTGAAAGTATTAACCTATTGATCGAAGCAACTCAATTTCCAGTTTATAGATTATTGTTTTAAAACCTTCTAGAACATTTGTGTATAGGTGCATGAAGCAACCTGAGCTTGGAGTAATTTTTGAGATTTTTAGCTACAAGTCAAATTATTTAAAAAAATGTAAAGATAGATGTTCAGGTGATCTATTTCTTCTTAAATGAGTTTATATCTTTATGTGTCTATTTTTGACATTTCTTTTTTCTTCATTTGTTCACAGTATTACTTTTTGTTTTAGGCTTCTGAGATTATCTCGTTATCCAAGTTTGGAAGAGTCTGATTTTGATATCCAGTGAGAAGGTTTTTTTCATATATTTTGTACATGGGTTTCAGCTTCCATCAAAGTTGAAATTTCTCAGACATCATTTTCTTGAGTATTTTTTTCCCGTCCACTTCTTCTTTCAGGGGTTCCCATTATTTTTGTGTAAGGTGACATTTCCAGTCTGGTTCATGGGGTCAAGTAGTACTGTAGTCTTGGGTGAGAGCTGAGTGACTTCTTATCCTTGTGAAGCTTTCTTCAACTTTAAGGCATTTTCTTACATGCATGATCTGAACAGTCCTCTACTGACTACTTAGTGGAACGCTGTGTGGCTCTCCAGATGTGTTTTCTCTCTGAGTTCTCTGCTCCAATACTCTTTTTCACTGAGCTCTGCCTGTGTCTGTGCAGTCTCGGATATACCTTTTCAACACAAGAAGTGCTGACATTTACCTGGGCTCTGTCCCAAGTCACCATGTGGGCTTCCATGTTGGGCTCATCTCCTCAGATGGTCTTACCCAGAGCTCACTGCCCTCTCCTGTGTGATAGCACATTTAAAATACATGTATATTTTGGCTTTTGTTGTCTTTCATAGATTGTGATTATTTCTGGCTGCTTTTACCCCAATTTGATTGGAAATGAAAATTATTAAGCCCATTTAAAAGTTAATACATATTCTTTAATCTGATTTGATGGGAGAAAGAAATTGCCTCCAAAATTTTTTTTTTAATTGCCCTCACAATTTACTAAGAAACCTACTAGTCTTTAATGAATAGTTCCTTTATCAATCATTTCCCTCTCATCTTGTGCCTGTTAGCAAAAAAAAAAAAAAAAAGGAAACTCAGTTATCTACTTCCTGTTGACTTACACAGGAAAAGCCTTACACTCCTAGTCATGCTTTTGAAAACAGCCTTTCTGATTTATAAAGAATTTATTTTACTCTGTGGATGAGTCATTCAGTATTCTGTAGTTGGCATAACTACATCTTCCAAATGGAATTCTGGTGATAAACTGCCTACATAGATCCTTTGTAATTTTGCATCAAAGAAAGTTTTATGGAAATGTTTGGCATAATTAAATGTCTTTTCTCTTCATGCGTTTTTAGAAATTGTAAGGCATTATGCTAACCAATTTAAGCAGGAAAATATTTGTTTTTATCCAGTCAGATTTCCTCCCATACTGATGAGGAGGAACAATTTAGAGTGCTATAGTTTCAGCATGATAAAGTGGGAGAAAATGAGACATTTCCTCTGTTCCCAAGCGATGATGTCCCTAGAAGTCAGGAACTAAGAATATACATGTTTTGGCACATGTATTTTTCAAGCCCAAGCCCAAGCCCAGTTATTTCCAGAGATACATTTTTCTTACACTGACTTAGTTTTGAATTTGGAAATATTATGCCTTCATTTCCATAAAGCAAAAGTTGTCATAGATAAATATTGTATTTCATAAAAGCTTAATTCTATTAATTGAACTGATTCATTAATATTATGTAATATTGACATATTATATATGCTCATGTTTTATACAGCTTCCTTGTTTATGTCTTGAATTCTTCTAATGGTCCAAGCACATTAGTCATACCATTCTTATTATAAAAAGGTTAGGCAATTCAGAATACAATTAAATGCCCCTGATATCACTAATCAATCTCTTTCTCCCTACAGCAAGCACTGAAATAAGTTCACTGTGAAGACCTCCCCATTGGTGGCCCAGGAATACTACCTTCCTTTTGTACCTGCCACTTCTAAGTGTGAATACGCCTGGCCGGTGCTCGATGCCTGAAAACATAAACCCCCACCCTGTAATTTTCTGTTTCAATCAATCCAACGTGTTGCTGGCATTTCCTTGATTTCTCACATTTCTGTTAATCAGGGGCACCCTTTCTGCTTTACCTTTTGAAGCAAAAAGTGGCAATAATGAGCAGACTTCAGAAAAACCTTATGCCTATGACTTTGAATTTAGCACAGAAGCATAGTGTCATTGGTTAACTTCCTTGCCCATATTGTACAATGAGTTTAATTTTCACTGAATTCCAAGGTGCTGATTATGTGTTCCCAGGGAGTAGATAATGGTTTGATTGTGTTTTGCCATGGTTTAGGTTTCTTTTTTTGCAAGAGGGACAATATAATACAGGACACATTTTATAATAAATCATGCAAAGAATTATATACAAGTGAAGGGAGCCTATCCACACACTAAATACAAAAGAATCCAGCTGAGGACCTGCAGCTCATGGCACTGCCTCCTTCCTACTAGTACAATTGGAGGCCTAGAGCCCACAAAAAAGTCTTATGCAGGCCTGATTCATGGATCTGTTTTGCAAAGCCCGAAAGGTCAGTGATGGAAGCCAGGAAGCGTATGATAGCAGAACGAAGAATCTGTGCTAGCAAGCTGAGTGATCTGAACCGGAGCCAGGAAGCAATGCTCAAGGCAAGCACCAGAGCTCCCTCAAAAGTACCACAGCCATCCTCAGCAACAATGAGGTCCCAAGTTCCACCAGTAATGAGGAAATCCAAGTTCCCATCAGGAAAGCCCATGTGACAAGCTTCTCCATGAGGTTGAGCAGTAAACCATCTTCCCCTCCAGAGCCAGGAAGCGATCCTCTAGATGAGGACCAGAGCTCCTCAGAGTTCATTGGGAAGGCCAGTGTGACAAGGTCCTGCAGCAGAACAGCCAAGAGAAATAGCAGCTTCCAACAGCTCCAACAGCTTCTCCAAACAGCACCCCTAACAGCATTTTAGCAGCTTCTCCTGTTCTGTCTGTATGCTGCTGGCAACACCCTCAGGTGGGCCTCCTGCACCCAGCACCATGCTAGTTTCATTCAGCTAGATGTAATGTTGACCACCAGTTAGAAATGCAGTACATGCACATTCCAAAGAGAGTAGCTAGCATAGACCAAAGGCTACGGCTTGCTCTTGTCTTCTGCAAACCTTATTACACATCCAGTTTTCAGAACCTGAAAAATAGGAAGACAATGATACTTCAAGTTCTGCATTGTTCAGAGTTCCATGTGCTGCAGCTCAATCAGCAATGCAACCTTAGGTGACGGCCCTTTTCCTCTGTGTGTGACGGTGTGTGCTTGCACCTGACAAGGTTCTGAAAAGGAGTCTAAAGTTTTTGATGGACTGGAGTGTTATCAGAGAATATTGTGGAACACTGTCATGCATTGCCTTTTGAAAGTTTTTCCTTTCTTTTTCTCTAATTTTCCTGTAGATGCACACGTTTGATTTATGTTGAATTATTATGTGTTTAAACTGTTCTATGGCAAAAATTACCAGGAAATTAAATTAATGCTATCTGAAGGTACTCTAGAGAAGATATTTTTGTTGTGTTGTAGGGGAAATGCTGTGATCCATCACAATATTTTTAATTAAAAATATATATATATATATATTCATTCGGTACGAGGTCTCACTATGCAGCTCAGACTCACAGTGTTCCTCCTATTTTCAGCCTTCCCAGTGCTGGGATCACGCCAGGACTTGGTGGTTGGCTCAGCACACCTGAGGGCCAGGCTGGCATAGCACGTGGTGCCAGAGATCGAACCCTGGTCCCTGCGCTTGCCTAAGCAGGCGCTTAGTCTGCTGAGCTATCTCACCGGCCCAATTAGAAATATATTTTAAGTACTTGTACATGCTCTTTTGTTGTACCAACAATACTTCATGATAAGTATGACCAGTCACCATTGTAAGCCCTTCGACTTTGATAGATTAAGTCAATCTTATTAAATCTTTGACGTGATTGGTATTATTACTTCTGTTTTACACTGAGGGGAGCAAAACCTTAGATTAAGGTAAAATCACCAGCACTGCAAGTATCGACTGGGGTCAAATGCAGACCTTGACATTTGGGCTTCAGACCCTGCTCTCTCTGTTCAGATGGCATTTGGAACAGGAGCACTGTCCATAACAAGGGAATCTGGTGCTGCATTGGCTTGGTGTCACCTGACTCCCTTAGAGCCATACTCTGTGCATAGTTTGTGAAACATGGCCCTGCAAGAATATGTGTTCAGAAAATGGCAGCCATGGGCCGGTCAGATAGCTCAGTGGACTAATGCACCTGTTTAGGCAAATTCAGGGACAAGAGGTTTGCTCCCCTGGCCTGCTGTGCTGGCCCTGCCCCCGGGACCCACTGAGATGGCAATTGAGTCTGGGCTTGGTGGGGCACATCTGTAATCCCAGTGCTTGGAAGGATGAAAACAAGGGAATAGCTATGAGTCTGACCTACATAGTGAGACCCTGTAGATCTTGTCCTAAATACAGTAAGAAAAAGAAAACGGCAGCCTTTTTTGCAATGCACATTAGCCACCATGTCTGACCTTCTTCCTGCCTCCAGACCTCCCCCACTTTAGCTTTGTGCCGAGCATGAAAACACGAAGTGAAACATGCACAGCCTCTTAAATATTCGACAGAATATGTCTTCTATTCCACCAGATGCGACTGAAGTCATACTGTGCAGCTTCAAATACATACATTTTATTTAGTGTGCCAGTAAACACTGCAAAGCGAAGCACAATTTGCCTGCCCTCTTATCAATGTCTTGGTTTGCTACAGTTGGATAGGAAACACACATGTAGCTGATAATTTCCCATGAGGGAAAGCTTAATTTTTTAACTCAAGGCTTTTTTTTAAATGTATTTAGTACAGGGTCTTCAGGGTCTTACTATGTAGATAGGACTCACAGTAATCCTCCTGTGTGCAGCATCCCAAGTGCTGGAATTACAGGTGTGCACCACCATGCCCAGTCTGAGTCCCTATCTCAGTGCACACCAGGGGTGGGCATGCCTGGGATCACCAGGGATTGAACCCCAGCCACTGCCCTCTGCCTAAGCAAGCGCTTCAGTCCTCTGAGCTTTCTGGCCAGCCTGAGGCTTTTTTTAAAATTTGCTCTCCCACCTGCAGTTTTCTTAGGTTTTTCCCACCCTATAAAATTGTCACCTCTTCACCGTGCCTTCTGGAATCACAGTACTCAAACTAATAGAGGGTCTGTGCCCCAAAGCCATACTTCTGTTACCATGCTTTGCTTTATTCAAAATTTTCTTATCACAAAATGATATCATCTGTATTTATTAGGTTTTCTTCTTCGTTCCCTGCAGGTCCTGGAGGATATAAGTTATAACAGAGCATGTACTTTGCAATTTCATTTGCACTTTTGTCCTCAATATCTGATTTTGTTCCCTATGTAACAAAAGGCCCATGGAAACCAAGTGAGCAGATGAGTTTGTATTAAAGGCATGCACCAAACTTAAAACATTTAACAAGAATTACTCTCTAAAAATGTGGAGGGATTCATTTGTAGCTCTACTGTGGAACTGTAGCTCTGCTAATTAGAGATTTTCTCAGTTCTTTTTTGTGGTTGCTTAAAGACATGCTGGTGGTCTACAGGCTATCTCGGAAAAACCACTGGAGAACAGAAATTTCTTCTTTCAAGACACTTGTTCAAAAAAAATAAATAAATAAAAAAGACAGTAGCTGGCCTGGGATTGGCTAAGGATGTTTTGTTTGTGTTGTTTTGGTGATTGAGTCCAAGGCCTTAAAAATGTTGTACTCACACTGTAAAGTGAGCTGCACCCTCCTGCGCCATCCCGGGGTGTTCTCAAATGCTTTGTTTTCCTAGGTGCAATAAGAAATCAGACCACGGAAAGGCAAATCATGTGTATTGCATTATATGGATCCTGTCCTATACAGTGGAGCTTCACTTATCGTAGAGGTTATGTTCAAGACACCCCTGCAATAAGCAAAAAATCAGCAAAATAATGATGTTATAGTTATTTTAGTATTTATATATATTTTGAGGCTTTATAAATCCTTTCACACTCTTACAAACATTTCTCACACTTTTGAAAATACTTCTGATGTTCTTAAATATTTTCTAAACTCATAAAGTTATGTAATTTTAACAACATACATGTACTGCAATTGCAATAATTTAGATTAATATATTTGGTGGGCCAGGGAGTAACTCAGTAGACCAAGTGCTTGCTTGGCAAGCACAAGGTCCTGAGTTAAATCCCTAGTACTTCAAAAGTATATATATATATATATATATATATATATATATATATATATATATTTATATATATATATATATTTTTAAAACCAGTGAGTCTGCAAAAGTTGAGTCATGAAATAGTGAGGGACTACTGTATATCTGTTTGTCCAGTGGTGTATCTAGTACTAAATCACGATGATTTAGAAATTAGCCTTCATATTCACTTTTATGATTAGTGGTAAAAGTTAGGCATGAGATGATATTTCACAGGTAGAATAA
>PVKA01000426.1:22560-64746 GCA_004027165.1 Ctenomys sociabilis
CTTCTAAAGATAAGGCTATATGAATGTGTGTGTGTGTATATATATATATATATATATATATATATATATATATATATATGTGTGTGTGTGTATGTATATATGGCTAAGGAACATGATTTGTATAAATAGGACATGTAATGAATTTAATTTCTTGGAAATGAAAACATCTACAAAGTTTTTATTTTTATATGCTATCTTTTTTGTAGCAAAACCTGAACTTTGAAAATAGAGAGCAAATCTGCATCTTCAAAGACTGCAACTGTGTATTGTTAGGAAAATGTTTACATTTTTAAGACTAAATGCATTGTTGAGTATTTGAAATACACATCTGATATTTGTTATTGAACTTTAAAATGATATATGAGGATTTAGGTAAATACAATCTGTCTAGCATTAATGTTGGAAAGCAATTCAAAAAACAATTTTGAATAGTATTTTGAATACTATTGTGCCAGAAATTATTAAATATGTATTGAGGAAAAAATTGCTATCCAGATTAGCCAGCCCATCTTTGTTATTTCTGAAAAACAAGACAATTTCTTTTTCTGAGTTTTTGAACACTGCTCACAACAGTCACAAGCCACTTAATTACAAAAGATTTAGCCATGCATTTGACCATACAATGAATTATTGTTGCTGCAAGATTATAGTTTTAGCTGATTTATGTAGAATGGAGTATACTTTGATTTACTGATGATTAAAATTACTATCTTTGTGAATGACAAAAACAAATTACGATCCATGGAATATTTTCCTTGATAAAGGTACACATTATCTTTCAAGTAAAAAGTATGGAAAATATCTGAATTCCTCATGCATTTCTGAAGTCACTAAGTAGTAGATATGGAAGAAGCTCATTAGTTATAGAAATATAGGCTCATTCATTAGGGAATGTTTCATTTTGAATCACTGCATTCATTTGCTAGCCTTTCGCACAATATTTTCATGAGTACCTAACGTCCTCCTCTTTGTGTATGATAATAACTCTCATATCTGCCTGTTCCTTGGTCACGGCTTACCAAAGACAAAAATCTGTTTCTATAGTGAATGAAATAGCCAAGAGTTGGGATGTACATTTGTGGCATTTGATTTCACATCCAAAACAATTCTATAAGACAGATTCATGTATTTATTTACTTTACATGTATTTATCAAGCATGTAATAGCTAGATGCTCTTCTGAGTGCGTGAACCACAGTAGTAAAGTAAGCTTGTCCAAGACCCCTGGCCCTTGTGGAGATGGCATTCACCAGGGCAGTGGGCCGGCTGGACTCCTTAACCTCCACAGGTGGCCGGCCTCCTTAGGGAAACCTTGGCAGCAAATACACAGTTCACCCTTAACTCTGGACAGCGGCCCTGGCCCTGGCTAGTTTTTAAGCTCAGGGATGTGAAATGTCATTTATGATGCATTCCGTGTCATGGGCAGTAGGAAATATCCCCATTCCACTGTCCCACCCCTACTAGGACTCTTTTGACTTGACTTCCCCCTTAATTAGTGGCTGTGGAATGTTTGCAATGTTAAAGTCACTATACATTTCCAATAATTTCTGTTTTACTCTGCTGTGGGCCAGGCCCCAAGACAAAAGAGTAAACTAATGCAGCCACACATTTACCAAAAGACAGGCATACAAGATTGATATTCTAAAGGAGTCTGTCACCCTAAGGATCCCTGGCAGAGTCACTAACCCAACTCCCTACAGAAAAAGACCCTGTTCTGTATTCATGCCTGCTTTCTACGGGATCCACTTCCTCATTTGGTCCTGGTTTTAATCAATTTTTCCTGAGCGATGGTGCTTATAATCTTATTGGTTGACCACACTTTCGTCCCATCGCATGCCCACCTAAGCAAGTTCCCATGTTTTCTACCTTAGACCCACCACAACATATAGTTTTCTCTAAAAAAAGGAGAAAAGGGAGATTTCAAGGCAACCCACTCAGGTCCCCCTTCTGTCCCTCTCTCAGACAGGAGCTATCTTGCCCCCTGTAAATGTGTTCTGCTCTTAAAAAAAAAAAATCTTTGTTTCAAAGAATGAAAAGGAAGCAGTACATACATATGATATGCTACTAGTGTTAAAAAGAAAATATACATATATGTATACATATGTAAGAACTGCCTAATTATACATAAGAGCATATTGGTTAAAGAAGCATACATACTTTGTTAAATAAATACATAGAATTTATATTTATTAAAATATATTTCTGGTGATACATTTATGATTTGTAACATTTTCATGTTTTATCTTTCCAACATTTGATACTCTCTTCTACTAGGGAATGTAATTTTTCAAAAAAGGATAATCAAACAATTACATAAACTATATCGTTAATGGTATCATTTCCTTTGTTAACATTCATAGTCTCTGTTGATAAGATTATTTTCCATTTTTACTGTATAACTACACCATCATTTATGTTTTTAAAATGCTGTTACATGAAGTGAAAATTAAAATTAATAATGCTCTATGGGTTGGTTCTAAAAAATAACATAAAATATATATTCTTAAAGTATCCCCAAGGAAGGAAAAATTTTTGGTGTGAACTATTCTGACATTTAAATCTTTCCTTATTCTTGTCAGCACTGTCATAGTAAATAGTAAAAGTAGTATTAATAGCCACTTTTCTGATAATTTAATTTTTAACAGTTTTCAAGTGACAAGTCAGATGGGCATGTTTACAGTTTGAAATGTTTGTTGTAGTATTTGCAAAGGCATTAATTTACATATGTGCTCATTGGGAGGAAGTAAAATGCATATTTTTGTAGAATACTACTTATATTTAATTAAATACATTTTCTTCCTTTTTTAAGTGAATTTATCTATTATTTTTTTTAACTTCTGCTTTTTCTTTAAACAGTTCTATCCTTGCAGATAAGGAAAATCTTCAAAGTTATGCTAATTAGTGAATTGGTTATAGCTGCTCTATTTTTGCTTCTGAGTAGTTTTCTGTCAATTTCCAGCCCTCGGGAAAAAATAAATTGTTTTGTACATATTTGCAAAATTCTTTGAAAATTAAACTCTAGCTTTAAGTAATATTTTTTGCTCTTTTTGATGATAATCCTTAGAGGACATAAATTTACAAAATTAATGAAATACTACTTGTCTTCTATCTCATATTTTCTTATTCATTTCACCAAGGTCCATAAAATTCTTATATCTAGGATAGATTTAACCCCCTTTTTTATTCTATTCTGGGGCTAACACTTCTTCATCAGTGCTATACGTGATTGAAGGGCAGATGGGACTAAGTGATTCTTCCAGAGATCAGCTATGTGCAGTGACATTTAGGACCTTGAATTTACCACTATCTGAATAAGGAGAGATTGAGGTCCAGCTTGGAGATAAATGTGAAGATTAAATTGGTAATTGGTTATTAGAGGAAAGAATTTGGAAACTGAGTCACAAAGGCCACAAGCAGTGAGAGAATACCAGAAAGTGATCACTCTTGTCACCAGTGTGACCAGCTATTTCTTCCAGCACACCTCCAAATTTACAAAACACACAAACTCACTTGAGTGACTTTTTGATCTCTCACTGACTATGTGCTGCTTGGACCGGCCAGTTCTGTGCCCCAGAGACACTGTCCATCTTTTTTCTTTTCTTTGGAAGTCCTGGTGAGACAGTTATAATGTCTTTCAATACAAAATTCAGCCTTATCTCTTCCTGGGTGCTACCACTCTTTATACTTCTGCTTTACGTGTAGGGCCCGGAGACATCTTGCCCTCTAGTAGCTGAATGTACCTGAGCTACAGTCCACTCACAAGAGCACCAGCTTTCCTTCCTTCTTGCTCATTGAACTGTCCTACGTACAATTACTTGAATGAGTTTTGTGGGTGTAGAAAGTTAGTTTATTTTCTACCTTATTGCCTTTCTTTTTCAATAATCAAATGTTTTATTCCTTGGTTTCCATAGATACTGTCTTTGTATTGAAGTAACATGCTAGAAAAGAACCCTGAATATACTGGCATTACAGAAGTGTGTTGGGTGTGCAGACTCCTTCCTGTCCCTCTCCTCCAGACAGGGTCTCCCTATCCAGCCTTTCAATTAAGTTCTGTCTTGTTTGTATTACAGTTTGTGTCTAGCTGTCCCCTCAAAGCCTCAGACAGCCATAAGGCAGACTTCTAGAATTTGTGGTTAACTCGTGATCCACTGGGAGGATAAATGTGAGTGCTGCTGAGATTATGGCGGTGGGCACTTATCCCCACCTGGGGCAGATAGCCTGAATGCAGTTTAAGAGAGATACACTTACACTCTGTTGCCTCTGTTGCCGGGACTTCTCCCTTTGCTATTTTGCTGCCTTCTGTCTCCATGAACTGCTGCCCTCTGCCCGATTCCACTCTATGGACTGAAACCTCCAGTAACCGTAAGCTAAATCAACCTTTCTTTCCTTCACTTTGGGTGTCGGGTATTTGTCCCAACAATGAGAGGAGAGTAACTAAGACTGTTTGCTTTCTTTTCCCTGGTTAATCTCATGATTTATATAATTTTTGCATATTTACAGGGAACTTTCTTTCAAAAAGTGATTCAAAAGTATGATAGTGCAGAACTACATTCTCATGTTAGAAAGATGTGCATTTATATTTCTTATACTTCATCTAAAAATGTCTAAAAGCATCCATGATTCTGATTTTCTGAATTGGAATTTTTTTAAACTTATTTATTTGGTACAGGGTCTCACTAGGCAACTGAGACTCATAGCGATTCTCCTGTCCCATCCTTCCCAGTTCTGGGATTACAGGCATGCTCCACTATGCCTGGTTTCCACGGCCTGCTCATCTCCCAGGGCTGGCTCGGCATGCAGTACCAGGGGTTGAACCCAGGTCTGTACATTTGCCAGGCATTTGCTTTTAGACCACTGAGCTATGTCCCCAGCTGGCTGATATCATCACTGTTAGAAGGGAAATTTAATTGTGGATATTGTCTTTATTTCATGAATTTTGAGGCATGATAATATATTTCCTATGCAATATCAAATAATTTAAATAGTTGTTAAAATTTTGCATGTTTACCAAAGTTGGAGGTCCAGCTCTCATTCACTTAACTGTCTATATTACCTGAATTATTTGCTGGCAACAGAGGGAAAAAGTTGTTAGTGTTTCCCTCATGTTTTCTCCTGGTCTTTGTGTTCTTTCTCTTCTACCCAGTGTGACATGCCTGGCATCTCTGGAGTGGAAACAGGAAGAGGGAGAAGAATCAAAGGCTCTAAAGATTTTTGTTCCAGTGTATTTGGTGGCAGATGAGCTTGACATATTTTTTTTTCTATAATTTTATTGAAAAACAAATAGCAATGAGAGCTTCAAATCAAATTAGTAGGGCAGATTCAATAATTAACACATGGCATATTGTTTTCTTAGTAGTTATTTGCTGTACAAGATGCAGACATGTTATTCTATCTACAAACACTATTAGGGGGCGGGGAGATGGCTCAGTAGAATAAGTGCTCCCCTGGCAAGTGCAAGGGCCTGAGTTCAATCCCTGGTTCTGCCAAAAAAAAGACAACCCAAATACAAACACTATTAGAGCAGATGCCTCCATTCATTGAATTAAGAGAATATAGCTGTATACCTATCTTAACTATTTTGAATATACAGATACAAAATGGTCACTCGTTTGTATGCCCTTTTTTGTTGAATTTTATCATTTAAATGTTGTAGGTATGTGAATTCAGCAAAATATTCCAAAATAGCTCAGTAGTCCAGCAGTATTGGGTTTTCTGAATGTCTGGCAATGTCAGAAGTTGTTGATTTGAATCTTGTACAGCTCAGCAAAATAATACGGCTTTACTTCTTATACTTTGTTTTTATGCTTTTCTGCTGGATGGTTAAGACCAAGATAAAGCAAGACTTGTGTAACAAGAGTTGTAGCTTTTGTATCTGATTAAGGTCAGTTAAATCCCATCAGGACTTACCCTGAGACCCTGTACTGCAGTTTGCAGATCCTTTGTCTGTTTGACAGAGTTTTTTTTAAAAACAAATGTTTTTCTGAGTCTGTCTGCAGGTCCATTTGGCACCTCTGTCACTTCCATGCTGAGCCACTGCCAACAGCAGCAGCCAAAAGAGAACAAGTGATGTATCACGTACATAAAGCCCCTCCACCTGACAAATCCTTGGCAACACCAAGCCCAGTCACCATACCTGACTTGAATGTGGGCGGACACGTGCCATGCCCCCACCGAGCCTGAAATACCAAAAATAATGGTAGGGACTGGAGGTACGGTTCACTGGGACGGGACTTGCAATACATATGGTAACTGACATTGTTAAATATTGTCTAGGAAGTATAAACCAAGTGGAATATTTCTTAGTTTGCCTTTAGTTATAATCTGAGCCTTAAGATGTTTGGGTTACATGTGGAATTCATTTTCCTGATCAAAAAATGGGCAAGAGAAATGAACAGACCCTTCATTGAAGTACTAATGGCCAATAAACACATGAAAAGTGCTTTACTTCCTGGCCATCAGAGAAGAGCAGAAAAAAACAACTCTTAAGATTCCATCTTACCCTAGAAAAAAGGGGCAGAATGAGTAAATCAAATAATAACTAATGACAAGCTTTCATGGAAAAGGGAGCCTTTCTACCTTGTTGTCGGGAAAGTAAAGAAGTACAACCCCTGCGGGAATCAGTAGGAACATTCCTCGAAATACTGAAACTAGAAATTCCATTTGACCCAACTGTTCTCCTTCTAGATATCTTCCCCAAAAAGTTAAAAGACATCCTATGGGCATGCACTGACCCTTGCATACCAACATTTATAGCATCACTACTCCTAATAGCTAAATCCTGAAAGCAGATGAACAGGTAAGGAAAATGTGATATTTACACACAATGGAGTACATCATAGAGACAGACTGAGTTATCTATAGGGCCATAGATGCATCTTGAGATCACAGAAATAAATCAGACATATATGCTTAAATGTCACATGGTTTCTTTTATATGAGGAATCCAAATTATAAATAAAGAGCAAAGAAAAATAATAGGAGATATTGTAATCTTTCCTAAAGGAGGAAGGGACCAAGAGATGGAGATAGGGGGAAGGAAAGGTAGGGAAAAGGAGCTAAAAAAGAAAAAAAGAATGATGATTTGTTATGTACATGTACCTGCTCTACACATGGAATATAAAAATTATTGCATACACTAATAATACATCTAAAAAATAAGGACAGTAGTTGAGGATAGCTCAACTCAATGCTCCATCATCTTCCTTTCTTGTTGTCTTCCCCTCCTTTGTTGTTTAGGTTTTCTTCTGATCTTACCCTAAAAACATTTTCACATACAAATCACCAGAAAAGACGCACGCACCCGCGCATACACCCCCAGCTAGATGCCTTCCAAAACATTTGGTTCATAAAAATACTGAAACATAGAGCCTCACTGAATTATCTCACCTTGCCAGTGTGGTGCTGAGGAATGCGTCTTTGTGAGCCCTTTTGAAGCTTTTCTCTGGAGATGGGAGAAGCTGGATACTTCCGCCTGCAAGGAAGAAACCATATGTCTTTCCTGGGAAGACTGCACAAAGAAGTGCTCTACCCTACCGGCAGCACTACCACTGGGACCATTTTGCTTTCCCTCAATTAACAGAGGAGTCTGTTCCCCACTCTGACTGAGTGAGGCGCCCTCTTGGGATGCACCAGTGTGCTCCATCTCAACCCACTGTGACTAATAGTGAAACGTAGGCTAAGATACAGGGAATGGATAATGGCTGTTGGTTTTCATCACACAGCCAGAGACATTTTGAATTACTTCTGTTAATGAATAAAGCAGCTGTTGAAGTGGTTTGTCCTCCTCCCATTGGGGTAGAAAAGAGTAGAAAGATGTATAGCCTACTGGTGGGCTTGGTATTTCCTTTAGAAATAAAACAAACTCCCACCATCTTTGCACTGACATGTTTCTCATTACCATGCTGTCAAGTGAAATGTACTACGGAACTTTTTCTAAATTGTTGGGTTACTCAGTCATATTAATTCTTCTCCAAAAGACCCCTGGAAGTTTTAAAATTTGGAAGAGAGAAAAGAGAAAATCGAGTTGGCTTCATTGAGAACCAGTCTCTTAGAGCTAGTAATTACTTCCCATCTGTTTGGAGAAATAAGTTGGCCTTTAAGAGAGTGGATGGAGTAGCAATTTAATTAAAGGCGGGTTAGATTACATGCAAATTAGTTGCTATTATTATTGGAGGGAATTTGTCAAAATGAACAACTGGGGAAGCGCTGTTTTCCATGCTTCTAGCAGGAATAGCTCTTGGCATAGCTCAGAATTTCAACTTGGCTTTTTGGGGATGTTGAGTGTCAGCCTTTCTGCATGCAGTGAGATCCTTGAATAGACCTGTGTATCTTTTGGGCTTTATTACTGTCCTTTCTTAGTCAGATACTATTCATTTGTACTGTACCTTGGTTTGAAATATACTTGTATCATCAGATTTGGGCTTACTCCACTTGGTATCCAAGGATTTTAGAAAGAAATCTGGGCCAGGGCGATGGCTCAGTAGAATAGGTGCTTCCCTGGCAAGCCTGAGTTCATTCCCAAATCCTGCGCCTCCCACCCCCCAAAAAAATAATAATCCTGTGCTGAAAGAAAGAAATAAAGAAAAGCAAAAAGAACAGCCTTCATTAAAAATTATTTATTGGGCCAGGGAGATAGCTCAGTAGGATAAGAATCTACCTGGCAAGGGCAAGGTCCTGAGTTCAATCCCTGGTACCAAGAAAAAAAATTTATTATTAACACCTGACCAGCATTCTAACACCTGAGTTAGAATTATTTACTCTATGGACTTGAATCTAAATCAATTGAACTTTTAAATTTATACCCGCATACTGTATATAGGATTGTACATTTTATAAATAATTTCTAATTTCTAAAAGTAATCTATTTGATAGTGGTGTGGAAATTCTTCATTGTAACATGCCAAATAACTACTCTATGGACATTGAACTTCAAAATGATACATCTTAGTGTCCATAGTCTATCTCAGGAAAAACCAGAGCCTTAATAAAGCTATAGGCATAGATGCATTCATTTAAAACAATACCATCTATTACAAATAAGTTTCCATGTTGCCTGATTATTTATAAAATGCCAAGAAAAGGTAGAGCTCAAATAATGAATTCATTTACCTAACTACAAGTAATCTAAAAATACTTTTTGTAAATCTAGGTTTGTTATAAAAACCTAAGTTTACCTGATGATACAATCTCAGATGACATTGGTTTTCCATTTCAGACTTTGTGCCAGGTATTTCACTCTACAGAAGCTATTGTCATAGGAATTTGTACTTTTTAAAGGTTAAACAGTGATTCTTAAATATAATATGAACATGTACATGTGTATGTGTATCTTATGTAAGATGGCCCAGTTTATGGACATACAACAGCCCCAAAAGATAATTTCTCAGTTACTTTTCTCACTGCTGAGACAAAAATAGCTGACACCCAAGAGGTTTATTTAGCTCACAGTTCATAGAGGTTGCCATCCATAATCAGCTGGCTTCAAGACAGCGGAATATTACTGAGGAGAAATAGTTCATGGTAGGCAAAAGCAACAAGAGGTGCCGCCTCAGCTCTTCCTGTTCCTTACAGCTCATCCAGGCTACTTAGGGCAGGTAGCGCTCACACCCTTAATCCTAGTGCCCTTGGCCCCAGCACTGCATCACAAATCAATTCCAGCACCACACATTCTAGGTCCAGCCCCACCTACGACTTCCTGAGGCTTTGGGAGGACATCTAGACACAGGCCCCAGCAGATGCTTTCTTCATGGTGGTTGGAGTAACATCTTTGTGGTAACATAAGAATCCTTTCACAATATTTTAGCATATTTCCTTTTACTTCTGCATATGTGATCCTCATGAACTGAGTCATAAACCAATTTTTTCATCAAGTAACCAGGCAAACGTCTTCTGATGACTTTCATTAGTTCAAGCTGAAGCTCACAGTTCTTGAGGCTGGTACTGGACAAGGTGCCAATTTATTTTCTATTAAAAAGAGTTTTGATAGGCCTATTAATAAAGAAAAATTGATTTCTTAGTCAAAAAGCTTTTAGTCTCATAGATACCTGTTTTAAACATAAATTACGCAGCCACGTAGGTCATATTGGGTAGAAATTTGTTGATCTTACTTTCTTTTTTCTTTTTTGCGGAACTGGGGATTGAACTCAGGGCTTTGCACTTGCCAGGGAAGTGCTTATTCCACTGAGCCATCTCCCTGACCCTAAATTTGTTGATCTTAATAAATGAAAAGTAATACTTGCAGAAGAACAGAGTGAGCACTAATTTACAAATGCTTTAGGTAGTGAAAATTTTAAGCATTATGACTTACCATGTGCTACAACCAATACTAAGCAAAGATCAAAATCAAGATAGAAGAAGAAAAGAGGTCAGTATCCATCAACAGTATCAGAATTCACCAACTTAAAATGTGGACCAAGAAGGAATCTTAATGCCTGACAGAGAAGGAGCGGATTTTGCCTGCAAAACAGACAAAAAAGTTACCAGGAGACCATCACCCTTTGTTGAGCCTGAATGTTCCCAAAATTAAAATGACCACAAAAGGTAAAGATTTTGAGTCAGTTCAGGACATCAGGGCAACCACAGTAGCTCTAAAATAAAAACTAAAAATAGACACAAAAGATGACTTCCAGAACCACCCCAGAAAACGGCAAGAACAATGGGATATCAGTGTATTGGACACCAGGAAGAGGGTTTTGAGGATGATTAAAGTCAATGTATCTTTTACTGTAGAAAAATTTTAAAGAGTGAACATGTACCATAATCTCTATTATGCCTCACCCGTCAGCATCAATTATCAATAGAGTTCTCCAAAAAATTCTATACAGAGCATAGAATTCAAAAGCAGACAACAAAAACCTACTAATCTGCAGCATATATATGCTTTAGGTTGCATACATACATTCTATTTTATTTATTAATGAAAACTCAGGGGCTAGGGAGTTTCTATTCAGCAGAATAAACACTTCCCTGGCAAGCGCAAGGGCCTGAGTTCAATCCTCAGTTCTGCCAAAAAAAAAAAAAAAGAAAAAAAACCTCAGCAGTAAATCCCCTAAACTGATGAAGATTAAACCAGCAGATTTTCTTCAGGGGCATGGGGTATTTTACTGCTGTCATTATTAAGACTTGCTAGACAAAAAGAAAAATGCCGAATAGCCAAATTTCATTCATAATTTTAAAAAATTCTCTCAGGCAATTCATTCTCCTGCTACCTGCTGTGATCACAGAACTCTTTGCTCCTGGCACTCAGTATCGTTGCCTAAATCGTCTTATGCTGTAGTTCTGTTTTTCTTTTGCTGTCAGTGTAAAAACTATAATCTATGGGCCTCCAACACATGACCTTGTTGAGGTAGCAGCAGGCCGCCCGCATTAAGCCTGGATGTGGGGTATCCAGTGACATGTGGGGTCTCTGCGCTGTGGGATGTACAGTTGCCACATCCTCTGACGAAGTCTGGTGAGACGGCGCAGCGCTGCCTTGTCTCCCCGTGCTCCCCAAGCACATTCCATATGGGCGAGCGGCCAACCATCGATCCCTGGAAGACAAGTGGGAAATGAAGTCGTAATTTTGAGCTGAAGCAGGGAAAGTTCCTGAACATATTTTCCTTGTGTTTTGAGAACTTATGCAAATTCACATGAAAAATTCTTCAGTGGGACCCAATCGTTTTTGGGGCAGAAAGCACAGGTTGGTGATGACTGCCATTTTGTATCCTGAGAGAAGCTAGTTAAAGTTGTTCATCAAACACTTCTTGATGCCTAAATACAGTGAAGAAGCACAGAAACAGTGAATATATCCATGAATGAGTCCCAAGCTATTTTATTGTTTAAGGCTGTGAAATCCTCTAGTAAAGACATAGGTATAAGAGAAACCATTAAAAACAAGAGGCTACGGCTGGGCGTGGTGGCACAGGCCTGCAATTCCAGCACTCGGAAGGGTGAGGCAGGAGGATTGCTGTGAGTTCGAGACCAGCCTAAACTACAAAGTGAGTTAAGGCCAGCCTGAACTGCATAGTGAGACCCTGTCTCAAAAAAAAAAAAAAAAAAAAAAAGAGGCTAGATTTTAAAAGACACATTTTTGATAAAGTTGAGATTGATATTACAATGTAGGCTTTTTTTGTTTGTTTTTTTAAGAGTTCGGAATGACTGTCCACTTTTCAAGTGGTTCACCATTATGATATCACTGAATGAGGCTACGTAAGGACTGATGTAGGTAAAAATTCACTGCTGTCTACATTTTTGTTGCCTGCCTCGCTATATTTTTGTTCTGTTTTCAGAAGCCGCACTGTGCTAACTTGTTCCCTCTCACTGGTTGCACGGATGATAACTTCTGAGCAGCAGTGGCCATTGCACTGCTGGACTGTAGCCCACAGCATGTGGGAGCCCACCAGCTGTCCACTACAATGAGGACCTCGTTTATTGAACAAATGTGTTTTCAAGACTGAGAACTGGTTACTCCCACCTTAGCAGTTCTTCACTATCCAAATTCAGTCTCCTACATTCTGAACAAAACTAACAGCCCAGATTTTTCGGTAGGGGAAAACACTGACCTTTTTCAAACTACCATTTAAAATATACTGTTCTTAGAGAAGTGAGTTAATTTTTTAATTACTCTTCTAAAGAAGTAATTAAATTTCAACTATATTATTTCCGAAGAAAATATTAGCACCATGTATTTTAGAGAGGATTTTTTAGGTAGACTAACGTTATTTATTTAATTATTATTTTTTTAAATTGATGTATTTTGTACAGGGTCTCTCTATGCAGTTCAGATCCATAGCAATCCTCCTGTTTTAGCCTCCACAGCTCGGAGATTTTAGGTGTGGGTCACCACACCCAGTTTTGGTGGCCTGCGGCCGGGCCAGCACAGCATAGGGTACCCCAGATCTGTGCTTGCCAAGCAAGCACTTAAACTGCGGAGTTATTTCCCCAGCCCCTAAATATTTATTTTTAATTGACAAAATAAATTTTATGAGATATAATTTGTTTTAGTATATGTACACATTATGGAATGATTAGGTCACACTTGTTAAAATATTTATCACTTTATGTATTAATTTTTGTTTCCTTTTTACCAGGGATTGAACTCAGGCTCTTGTGCTTCCCAGGCACGTGCCTATGCCACTGAGCTATCTCCCTGACTCCTAATCATTTTTCATTGACAAAAAAGACCTCTGCTTTTAACATCTTTGAAATACACATCAATATTAATTGAGGTTGCCATGTTCTGCTTAGATCTTGAAAATTTATTCCCACTTAAATTTTGTAGTTTTTGATTAACAGTTCTATCTAGCCTCGGATAACCAGCATTCTGCATCCCAACTCTAAAAAAAAAATCTTCAATTTTTTAAGGTTCTCCATACGATTGAGATCATGTGTGCACCTTATTTTAGTAAGGAGACACCAGTCTTGCTGATGCACTGGCGTTGTTACCAATGACAAAATTACCTTGTTTTTCAAAGCAGACTAGTACAGTATTCCCAGGAGACCACTGTTGCCTTGGCCAACAGCCTCTGGTGAACATTCAGGTTGATTCGCTAGCTTCGCTGTTCTGAGCTCGAGAATGTAGCTGTCTCTGCAGCAGGTTGATTGCCATGCCTTGGGGTGACTTGCTGGCGTGCATGCTCATCCCCTGCTCATCGCTCTTCCTTAGCACTTTTAAAAATTTTTCTTTATTAATTTTAATGAGAGAAATAGCAATGAGTCAGCTTCAAAGCAGGTTAGTAGGACAGTTACACTAATTAATACATTGCTTATTGTCTTTCTTCTAAACCATTTTGTACAAAGTTTTCCATTTCTTCCATCTTGGTTTCAACACTTGTTAACTTTCGGCTTTTTGATAATAGCTATTTCAGATTGCATGAGTTGATACCTCATTGTGGCTTAAATATGCCTTATCCTGATGGTTAGAAATATTGCACATTTTGTCATAGGCCTGTTGGTCTTTCATATGTGTTCTTTTGAGAAATATCTTTGTAATCCTTTGCCAATGTTTGAATTATTCTTGAGTTTTTTAATACTTCTCATATTTTAGACATTAACCACTTATCATATATATCATAAGGCCGCCCTTAGCATAGAAATGCAGTATATAGGTTTCCTCTTTTTTTTTGGCGGAGGGGACCAGGGATTGAACTCATTCCCTTGCACTTGCCCGGGAAGGGCTTATTCCACTGAGCCATCTTCCTGGACCAAGTTTCCTCTTTCTGCATGACTCAGTTTGAAAACCAGGACTTCCAGGCTGATTGGTAAGCCCTCTCCTCCAAGCTAGATCTCCAGCCACTCCAGCAGTTATTTTATTTCTTTGGCATATCTTTTTTTGGTAGGGGATCACGAATTGAACTCAGGCCCTTGTGCTCCCCAGTAAGGCTCTCTGTCCCTGAGCTATACCCCTAGTCACCAACAATTATTTTAAACAGAAGCAGGAAGAGATTTGTGCTTTCAAGTTTCATATAATTGAGAAACTGCCAAATCAAAATATTTATTGAATTTGGGACTGAGCGATCAGTTCTGTTGACACTAAGGCAATGATATACTTTTAATTAAAGTTCTATAAAATTAGGCACAGAATCATTACGTTTAGTAGGTTTCTGCACCATTGATGTAGGATGAAAATTTTTGAAAGGAAACCACAATATGTTTATATAGCATTAACCTGATATCACCTAGTGGGATTAAGGCCCAACACTATATTAGTTTCCATTAATATGCTTGTAAAACTAGTGTTACAGAATAATTTTGTTTGCTTTTTTTCTCTGTCTGTGAATGAAGAATTAAAATTTTTAAAGCAAACCCAGCCAGATATGGCAACATGCACCTTTAATCCCAGCATTCTGGGAAGAATGAGACAGTGGGCTCGCAAATCTGAGGCCAACCTGGAGAACTTAGTGACTTAACAAGACTCTCTCTCAAAATAAAAAAGCTTAGTGCAGAGTCCTTGGGATTAATTCCCATTTGGGGCAAAAATAAAACATAAACATCTCCCAAACTCTCCAAAGTATTTTTAAATGAAAATGTTTAGATGATTGGAGAATTTAAGTGGTGTCAAAGTTTTACTCTTTACTTTTAAAGTGGGGCTTCATTTTATTTCCTGTTCATTGGCACATGATAATTGTATATGTTTATGGGTACTTCTCACATATACACACACATGGGATGAGCAAATTAGACCAGTTATTAATGTATCCATCACTTTTCTTAGAATTTTTTGATGTTAAGATCCTTTCTAATACACACTCTTTGTAATTCTGAAATTTGCAATGCACTCCTGACTAGATACTTGCTGTGCAAAAGAGCACCAGGATAGATCCCGTGGCCGGAAGCCTTGTGTCCTCTGAACACGTGGTCCTCTCACTTGTTTCCTCTGCTGTACTCCTCTCTGCCTCCGTGAGCCATCAGTTCACTGTCTATTTCTATAAGTTTAAAGTTTTAGACCGTACGTAAACGTGAGGACATACAATATCTATCATAGCTTACTTCATTTAACATGATGGCTACAGTTTTCATTTTATTTTTTATTCTTATTATTACATTGTTTTTGTATAGGGTCTCACTGTGCAGTTCGGACTCGTAGTGATCCTCCTATTTTCAGCCTCCCCAGCAGCTGTAATTACAGGCATGTACCACCATGCCCGGACTTTGTTGCCCATTCAGTGCGCCCTGGGGGTGGGGCCGACATGGCATGTGGTACTGGGGATCGCACCCCAGTCTCTGTGCTTGCCTAAGCAGGTACCTTTTCTGCTGAGCTATCTCACTGACCCAGGTTCAGTTTTTTGCTTTTTTCCCCCATTTTAAAGTGTTTAAGTCAAATAATTTAAAATATAAATCTAGACACATGCAAGCATATGTCATGCACTTCTAGTGATAGAATTGAAGTTTAAGAACAACCCAGATTAGTTAAAGAGAGAAGCAAAGAAGAAACCTTGCACTGTGCTTGGGACATAGTCATGGTCCTGGGTGGAGGTCATACAGGGTACAGACATGAAGAAACTCATGAAGCAAACTACTCAGTAGGGAGTCGGCGCCTTTGGGCACACAAGTGTGCTATGGCAGTGAACAGCACACACGTGCACTTGCACACTTTTCATAAAAATCATCTGTGGATTGCAGTAGAGTTTAGTGGAAGGCTGTGACTGCTCAGCAGCCTTGAAGCCCTAAATTCAGTCCTCACCCATGAAACAAAGAATATAGAATGAAGAAACCAAATGATCAATGAAGCAAAATCAGTGCCTTGAGTCAATGCTATTTTCATGTTGAGTTGCAATAACAGTGTAAATAACTGTGTTCATTTCACTGCTGCAAGTGTTTTGGGTTAGATTGGACAATTCATTTTTAATATTTATTTATTTATTGTGCAGCCCCAAGGATCAAACTCTGAACCTTGTGCTTGCAGGGCAGGTGCTTTTGCCATTGAGCGGTCTCGCTGACCTTAGACTGGGCAATTTACAACCGAGACATGTACCACAGAGCCTGAAATTGAAAGGGTCACAGCTCCATGAAAGTACTATAAGAATTCTATTCCCCTTCTTCCAGTTGATATAAACTCCTGAAACATGATCACTTCCTCTACAATCTTCTAGATGAGAACAGGACCGAAATACTGTCAGAGGAAATAAAAAAAGGCTGCCAGAGCTGAAAATCAAAAGCCGAGCACTACAGCAACAAATAATAAGACAAGCCAGCCTATCCCTAAAGAATATCTCACAGTCTAAAGCACTCTCTATCTCCCTATTGTGTCATTTATACACTAACAAAGAAAATCATGCCATAAAGTTAAAGCATTAAACTTTCACCAATTTCATGTTATATCTCACATACTATTTAAAAATCACTATTGTTTTTCTTCACTTATTAATGAAGATGGAACCCAAGACTTTCACACTGTTACATCTTTAACCACACCCCTATCTTTATATTTTACTTTTTGGAACAGAGTTTGGAATTTGTAATCCTCCTATCTGGGGCACCTTAGAGTGTTCGAATTACAGGCATGTTCCAGCATCACGTTCTGCATATTCATATATTATTTTTGCTTCACATGAAAACGGTTCCTCCTGACCTCATCAGATACAAAAGCTACACTTTCTGTTATATAGGTTTTGCTTTATCTCGGTCTTAACCATCCAGCAGAAAAGTATAAAAATGTATATAACCGGGGCCATAATGATAAGTTGAGCTGTAAATGGCTATAGTCAACAACTTCTTCAGATAACTCACTATTATTGTGGAATGCTGGACTGTGTTGGATTGTGTCGCCGAGTTCAGGCACCTATAATGGTTTACTGACAATGGAGTGCCCATCTTTGAGAAGTCTAGACAAAAAAGGGGGATACAAAGGAAGAACCATGATATGTTTGTGTAGACAATACAGTCTACAGGATAAATATGCAGTGCTTCTGCATAATTCTTTGAGAAGCAAGATTTGCACTAATAGTGGTTGGATAAGATATTATGTCAGCTTCTAGTACTATGGACAACCACTAGGAAGATAGCAAGGTAGAAAGTATTAATTATTGAAATTGTGATATAATTCAGCTTTAAGAAAAATAAGATAGGTATACAGCTACATTCTCTTAATTCACTGATTAGAGACATCTGCTATAATAGTGTCTAAGTATAATATCAGGTATGCTCCTTGTACGATACCAAACCATTATGAAAACAGTTTGCAGTGTATTAATTATTGAATCTGTCCTGTTAATTTGATTTGAAACTGTCTCATTGCTATTTGTTCTTCAAAAAAAAAATTTTAAAAAAGAAAGAAAATAGTTCCTCACAGCCAGCTCTGGGGAGGCTGAAAACAGGATCACTAGGTGTACGTACTGCATAGTGAGACACTGTGCATGTTCCAAATACGTGTGAGAGAGAGAGAGAGAAAGAGAGAGAGACAGACAGACAGACAGACACAGAGAGAGACAGAGACAGAGAGAGATCCTCAATGGTTTGTTTGTTTGTTTTTTAATTTTCACATCTCTGAGACACAAAATGCAATGTTTATAATCTGAGAAAAAAGGTTTATTTTCACTCACAGTGTGCAGCGGTTTCAGTGCACTGTCACCTGGCTCCAGGGAAGCAGATTCATGGTAGCAGGGCCTGCCCTAGAGGAGCACAGCTCATCCAGGGCAGCCCAGAAGCAGGAAGCTAAGGGAGGGAAATCAACGCGTCCAGGCAGCACCTCCCACCAGACTCCACTCCCTAGCATCACCTTTACCTAATCAGCAGACTGGTCTACCCGGAGGTGTAAGGCCACGTGACCCAGTCACCTCCCAGAAATCCCCCCTTTGAGCGCATGAGGCTTGGACAGGTGCATCCAGATGTCAATTGCAATTCTGCTTTCATCCAATTAATTTTTTATTAGTACTGCACATGTGTGTAGTACGTAGTGATCGCATTTCTCGTAGGGAGTTGACGTCAGTACATATGACCCACCTCCTCCTTCTCGTATCTCCCTCTCCCTGCACCTCCTGTCCATTTTCCATTTGCCAAAGATCTATCTGCCTATTTCCTATTACATATTGTTTACTTTGCTGTTTATTTACTTTTTGAGTTTTTCATATAAGAGGATATATGCTAGATGAAGCTTGGGTGCCTCATTTATTTCATTGATTATTGTGATCCCATGCTGTATCTGTTTTGTTGTTGTTGTTGTTGTTTTGGTGGAACCAGTGTATCTTTGACTCATTTATTCTTGCGTTACAGTGATATATGACATTCCTCAAACTTTGATATTCATGCAGAACACCAGAGGTTCTTCCTAATGCTAATATTCTGCAGCAGTTTGGAAGTTGGACTATGATTAGGAATTTCTAACAACTGCCAGATAATGTTGAAGCCACAGCTGCACAGAACACATTTGGAAGATTTGAGTAACAGGGTGTTGGATTGGCAATTGTGTATTCAGTACCACTGACTAGTTTATGGAAGTCAGAAAAAAAAATTAAGGTTAAGGCCTAAAGTATTCCCGTTAAGAAAGCATTTTCCATACATTGAGTTCTAGAGGAACAGCCCCAGACTTTTAGGAGTACTGCCACTTATTTACCATTTCTATTCCAAAATGACTATAACAACCCTTCAATTAGAGAGCTGTTTCAGTAATAGCATCCGTTTTATTATAGCAGCAGATTTATTAAACTAATAACTGTTAGCATGAAGACACCATTACTATAAATTACATTTATAATTATGGTACTAAATATACTCAGGTTGCATACAATTATTAGAAACTTGTACCCTGCTGGGCATGGTGGCGCAGGCCTGTAATCCCAGCACTCGGGAGGCTGAGGCAGCAGGATTGTTGTGAGTTTGAGACCAGCCTGAGCTACAAAGTGAGCTTAAGGCCAGCCTCAACTGCATAGTGAGACCCTGTCTCAAAAAGACAAAAAAAAAAAAAAAAAAAAGAGAAACTTGTACCCTAAGACTCACAGATTGTGAATTTATATTAGTGAATGTGATCTTTTATATGTAACTATTTTCCTATATCCCTTTCAACCTAGACATGGTTTGTCAAAGAACTTATAACTCACTGCAAGAATAGTTAATTAGAACTTCCTTCCTAGCATCTACTTCCCACAGTCTGGGTTGGTTCAAAAACAATTCACCACTTAGATGTGTATAGTTGTGAGAGAGGCACCATATAAAGAAAAGCTTGCAGAAGAAATGCACAAATTAAAGATCAGTGCAGGGCTCAGGGAATAGCTCAGCAGTCCAAGCACCTGCCTGTCAAGCGCAAGGACCCAGGTTTGAGCCCTGGTGCTACATGCTGTGCTGCCCCTGCCCCTAGGTGTGCCAGTGCTGGCCACCAAAACTGGACATGGTGGCTCACACCTGTAATCCCAGTTCTGGGGAGGTGAAGGCAGGAGGAACACTATAAGGCTGAGCTGTGTAGTGAGACCATATACCAAATACGTAAATTACAGCCAATTAATTAATAAATAAACATCAATGCAGAACCATAACCCCCAGGTACAGCAGCTTGAATGAGAAGCACTTATTGTCATACCACTTGGGTCATCTGGAGGGCCTTAGCTGAAGTGGCTCTGTGTCACATGTCTCCCATGCACTAACCAGGCACCTGCTATCCTGGCACTGCTTCAAACACAAGACACTCCTCTACCAAATATTTCTCACCTCCACTGTGTCACCTATGCTATAGCTGCACTGCTGAAAGCCACACCTGTGCTCACTTTGCTTTTGGCAAAGGCCAATCCAATTACAGGGACTACCTCAGCATCAGGAGAGGGATACAGTGTTACCTTCCCTAATGTAAAGGGGACTGAGAGGTCATTTCATGACGACAAGCTACTTCTCAGAGGATGCTTCTTTGTTATACATGAAAGTACAAAGAAAATAGTGTCTAAAACCTTTAGGGTCATTTATTTTTATGGCATGCTACATAACTGAAAGTAGCCAAAATTAAATTATCCAACTTACCCTTTTTGAATTGTTTGGTTTCTTTTGGATTCACAAGATTTTATAGAAAGTGAGAAATGATTATGAATAATAGGGCCCTAGATTGAAAAATATTTGTATTCACTGAGAGAATATATTTCTCTTAGGTTATTATTTTAAAAATCGTGATGCTATATACTACACTAACAAGTAAGGGTTCTAAGTCCCCAAAAGTCTAGTAACTGAAGCCTCCACCAGGACAGACGTAGTTGAGTCATGGACACGATGGTAAAGACATTCCCTCAACCAGAGCATCACTTGTCAGAGTTTTCTGCATGCACTTTGTTATGACCATGTGGAAAATTCCAACATAGTCCCAGGCTTTTCAGCTCGTACACACAGACAAATGAGTAAGATCTTCCCTGCCAGGACCCCTGTGCCAGGTACCTGCTAGTTCTCACTGGGGTGAGTCCAGCTCCCAATAAAAGGTGGAATGCCGGATCTTCGAAATGAGAGGGGGCTAACATAACTGGAATAGAGGGATTAGATCTTCTGGATTGATGACATTGTGTCTGATGGCCCCTAACCTAGGGCACTAGCCTCAGATGGGTTCTGTAGGGACAGCCTGTAGTCTATAGACAAGGTGTAAGAACAAGAAGAGTTTACTGAAACATGGAAAGATAAAAAATAAGGCATGGTTTATGTTTGAAACTGGGATTATTGTCAGTAGGGTGGTGCCATAGGTTCCTGAGCCAGAGCCACTGGAGCCTGACAGCCAGTGAAAATTTGGCCCCCTCTGAACTGCGTTGACTCAGGTAGATAGGAAATGAGGAAAGAGAACTGAGCCATCCCACGGTTGTGGTTCCAATAGTGGCAGAATAGGCTGCATTCTCAGCAAGAGGGACAATGTCTAAGTCAAGGTCAGTGGGCCGGGAGTGTAAGTGTTCTGCCCCACCCACAGCCCCATGCCAGCTACTGACCAATGCAGAGCATTCCAAGATCAAGAGAGGTCAGAGCAGAAAGATGGTCTGGGTCCCCATCTTTGGGGACTTTGTGAAGAAAAGCACTCCCTCTACAGTCACTCAGACAACAGTGATATGAGGAATTAAGTTTCATTGTGGCACTTACACTCTTAAATTGTTTTCTTAGCATTGTTAGCCTACTTGGACCAATAAAACCAGGAGTACTTAGCTGGATTGTGATGTTTTCCACTTTCCCAAAGTTGGGAATATTAATACTTAAGTTCAAGGGAATTTCTCATAGTATGCAAAGGAGCCCCTCCAGCAGTGGGATGTGAGGTAGGACTGAAGCAAGAAAACTCAAGTGGAGGGAAAATGTCAGGAGGAATGGCTTATCGTGCAGGGCATCCCCACTCTCTGTGAGCAAGCCCTCGATGTTCTTTCCACAGCTGATGTTCAGAACCTTACCAGTCACGCACTGGTTTGCCCACGTGCTTATTCACTCAGCACGTGTTTTCATATGCTACTCTCCCGGCGCTCTGTTGCAGCTGTAGAGTGTGGAAAAGCATGCAACCCTCACCTCTGGGGGAACTTAACAGTTTGGAGAGAAAGAGAAATATTACAACTGTGATAAACACTACAAAGGAGAGGCTGAAGAAATGTGAGTGTGTGTGGTATGGAGTGAGGTGAAAGCTGCGGGAGGAGAGGGTTGGGGAGAGCTTCTCCGAGGGCGGCCCTGTGACCTTAGAGGTGAAAGAAGAAACAAAGTGAACCATATCAATGAGGATGAGGATAAAAGATGAGCAGGACATGCCAAATACTCTCTGCAGCCATCAGCTCTTAAGGCCCTCTTCTCCCTTGTATGTATGATCCCTGCAACCCCTGCCCATGGCAAATGAAGATTGGAGGAAGAGAATTGTTCTTGTGGGTATGAATAGGCTTTATAATTCTATGGTAATTACGGTACATGAAGCCCTAGATTCTTTAGGAGCCAAATACAGAACCCCATCATCTGCCTCAAAATCAAACACCTAAATGGTATGCAAGTGTTTCTATTTTTGTCTTACTCCCTTTGCCTACACTCATTCACCTTAGCTATTTTAAGGCAGTATTTGGGCTGTTATATATTAAACCCCAAAAGGCTTTGTCTTCAAATTTCTTTTCCTTTTCTAGGACTGCAGTTGGAATCTGGGGCCACCATACTCAGTTACATCCTCAGCATTTTTTTGTTTGTTTGTTTTGAGAGAAGTTCCCACTAAGTCCTCCATGAGGAGCTTAAACTTGCAATCCTCCTGCCTCAGTATCCAAGAGGAGGGTTGGGATTGCAGATGTGTACCACCATGTCCAGCTTTAAATTTCTTTCATTTTTTAAAAAATTCTATTTATTTTTAACTAATATATTACTGGATATCTCCTAGCCATAACATGTAGAAAAATTTTTTTCTCTGTAGCCAAAACTAGTACTTTATGCATCTCTGTATTGTAAGACAATCCAATTTATGTTAATTAGTATATTTAAAAAAATAAAACAATAAATGATTTAGATTCATTGTTAGTCAAGAAAGTACTTGAGAGTCACAGAGAGAAGGGACTAGAAAGAAAACACACTTAGTGATAGAGTGGTAAGAAAAGTCCCTTAAGAGACCATTAGCTATTTACCCTTAGAAAAATTGCTGGTAGTTCTTTATTCCCTGAACTCTACAGAGATAACACTGTTGAAACATTCTTGCTGAGACAAAGCTTTGGCAAAGCAGGTTAGTCTGGAAGTTCATTTTAAGAATTTCAGGATATCTTGTTGATTAATTTAAACTTAGTGACTACATTATCATCATTTCTACTGTAATTGATATCTAAAATTCATATTAAGTATAGACAAACACTGATTTTTAAAAACACCATATGCATCCTATGTACTACACTTTCATCTATCTTTTCTGCCATGTGCCTCTACCTACCTGGGTTTTACCTCGGTTAACTCCCTCTCAAACTGTCAAGATCCAAGTAACAACGTATGTGATTTTTCAACTAGTACTTTTTAAAAGTACCATTCAAGAAAATGCACAAATGCTGAATGTCTTGCAAGTAACATTAATGAATATACAAAAACTCACTTAACAGACATTCAATTTAAGATTAGGAGCATCACTCTAAACAATTATGTCTCATCCTACTCCAGCTTAGCACTCCAGCAGTAAAGGCAACTACTCTCTGATGTCTAGGGCCATGCACAGCTTGCAGTATGTAGCTGGTGGATCTGTGGCTGAGTCTGACTACTTACAGTGAAGATCTGCATTTGGGGGTGGGATGTCGTTCAATGATAGACCCCTTCTTTAGGGAGCCTGAGGTCATGGATTTGATATGTAATACCACAAAAAACAGATAAGGAAGTAAGAAAAGAAGGAAAGAAAGAGGGAGAGAAAGGACGGAGGGAAGGAAGAAGGGTGGGAAGGAAGGAAAGAAGGAAGGAAGGAAGGAAGGAAGGAAGGAAGGAAGGAAGGAAGGAAGGAAGGAAGGAAGGAAGAAAGGAAGGAAGGGAAGAAGAGAAAAGGGAAAGAAAGGAGTCAGGGAGAGATGGAGGGAGGGAGGGAAGAAGGCAGGGAGAGAAGATGTTAAGGATTTTTAATTGGCCAGGGATAACCTTGGGCTTCTGTAACATTGCATGGATATAAAGTTCTACCTAAACACTGTCAGAATTAAGGAAAAATCTGTTAATCTGAAATTTTCTGATCATAACAAAGTGCTCTAGGCAGGGACTGTGTCAGGTTCGCTACACCATATCTAAGAAAGAAGTTTAACTTGCCATCTGAGGCTAGTTAAAAATGGAAATAAAATTACAGACAATAGAAGGTATGTCTAACCTTCTTAAAATAAGTTCATCTTAAGTATGTTTCAAGTGCAAAAAGAAAAGCCTAATTGCCAATTATTCTTACCCATTTGTTAAGGCAGTTCCCTGAAGGGCCAGTTCTAGGTAATGTTTCATTAACCTTGTATCCATTGTTTGCTCTTGAATTTCAAACATTCGTTTTTTTCCATATGTTCCTTAAATCAGCCAGGCCCTCCTCATTTATACAAATTAGTAAACTGTCCATCTACATATGGAATTATGGAGTTCATAGTCATGAAAGAGAAAAGGGAAAAGTAAAACTACTGAGGGACCCATATGGGTTGATGGTTCAGGCTACTTTTCTTAGATTACTAAACTATATCTTTTCAATGAATTGTGACACATAGACTCCAAACACTTAGTATTTTTTCAAATACTCTAGTAATTTAACATGGGCTACATTATAAAAGTTCATCTCTAGCTCAGTTGTTTTGCCACTGAAGCATGAATACATATCTAGAGACTACAGTACATTTGCAGAGCAGTCCACATGAGCCTGTTAAATTTAATCACATTAAATTTAAAAAGGCATTGACTTGAAGAGGCTCCCCAGCCAATAGCAGTGGGGAGGAAGAATGCCATGTACTTTGGTATATGTTATTTAGTTTCTGTGATGTTAAAATATAGAAAAAATTTTCTATATTTTCTTGGAGTGAATGAATTCCTTGCATAGTACTGGAAATCCTGGCTATCCAGAATACTGAGATTCAGTGATTGGGATGGGAAAAAGAAAGAAGAGTTCAGGATAATCAAAATACATACTGCAAGTTATGTACAGAAGATGGGGGGGAAGATGGCCAGAGTGAGCTGGCTTGTACCTCCACTGACTGTCCAAAGTGAACCTCAAGAAAATAGATTGTGTTCCTGCCACACGGAAACCAAACAGATCTCAGGAGGAAAAAGTCTACCTTTTTTTTTTTTTTTTTCTAAATACTGATCTCCATTTTAGTAGATGTGGTCAATGTCATGCCTACATCTACGTGGTGAATGCTGGTATGGAGAGGCTCAAACCTGAAAATGTTTCTAACTCCTTAAAAGACTGCAGTCTCTTTCTCACAGTATGATAAGGAGTCCTCTACTTTCTTCATTTCTTCTATAGACTATGAGGAGAAAATTCTGATACAAAAATCCAGCACCCTTGTCTCAATACTAGACAGATTATAAGATGCAATTTAGATTCCAGCCTTGATGCATCAATAAATGACCTTGGAAGGATTCCTTTCCTGTGCTCTTCCAGAAAGCCAAGCGAAGACGTAACTGTATGGATCTCGTCATGCTCCCTGGGCCAGCCTGTGGCTATACCAACTGCTCTCTTGTTTCAGCTTCCCATCTAGGAAGACAAACCACTCTGCATGGACCAATAAAATCCAAAGTCTGCTCTTATTCTAATTCTCTAAGCTCCATAATTCCTCTTGCTATAGGGAAAGAAACCTGCCTGCCAGATGCTCAGTATGAGTTTGTGTTCTCTAAAACTGAAAAATGAATTTTAGAAACAATGGAGGTTAAGAGCAGACTGTTTTTATTGGGGGAAAGGGCTACTGTCCTGGAGAGAGACAGAAAGGGTCCTGAGTGGGTTGCCGAGGAATCTGGGGGATTTTTATAGAGCAAACCCATGACACAAGACAGGTCCAAGGCAGGAAGATGTGGGCATGTGGGAGGTGGATAGAACCATGGTCAACCAATATGAGTATACTTATTCACATAAAATCCATTAAGTCATGATCAGATGGGGAAGGGAATCAAGTAGCAAGAGGGCATGAATATAGAGCAGGGGCTTTTCCTGTAGTAGGGTTGAGTTAGTGGCTGTTAAAGGTGATAGAGACCTATTTAGAATATAAACCCCTGGTGTTTTTCTTTAAGAAGTGTGCAGGGGGTGAATTTATTTTATCTTTTATCTTGTAGTCTGGCCCACAGCGGGAGGAGCCTATCTGTCCCACAGTTGCAAGACATCTCTTCTTCCGCCCTGATTCTTTTGAAAGCCTACCCCTGTCTGACTGGCTATATTTTATCTTACTCAGTTGCCTAAAACACTCTTCCACTCCACAATTGTTGCAACCACACCAATTCAAAACCAAGTGTTATGCTCTTTTCTTAGGCTCAAGAAAATTCAAATTAAGGAAAAGGCTTTGGCAGTCATGGGTGCAGAAGGCAGAAATCATCATTGTAAGTATGAGTAATAGGAGAACACGGCATTGATGATTCTTAGCCACAATAAATAGCATCAGCTTTTAAATATGTCTTGTAAACCACAAAAAAGTAAAATAGAAAGCCCGTGCCTTTGTACTATTTCAGATAGAGGATGATATGAATATACACAGGAATATGAAATGAAGGCTTATATTCATTTAGAGATTAATTTGCTGAGGTGAGAAAGTCATGGAATGGCTTTGCTTTTCCAAGGAAAAGTCCAATTAAAGCAAAAGCAACAGAATGGGCATTTTAACCTGGCTAAGATGCTAGGACCAATCTATCCAGGGGAATGTGTCATGAACCACCACCCGAGATCCTCAGTGGAGCAAGCGGCTGAGGGTGAGATCATTGGGGATGTGCACAGCCATCTACCAGAGGCCTGGCCCACTGGGATGTACTGACAGAACCATGTAATCCCTAGACAAAGGCAGTGGGCTAGCGTTCAGGGTGGTAGGGTGGGGAAGAGCAGAGATTAGAGCTGGGAATGCATCTTTTCCTGGGAGGAGGGAAGTGCCTTTGCAGTCTGAGAGCTTATGAAGCAACCTGCAGACTCAGTGCACCCAGGATCTCAGTGAGACAGAGGAAGGTGGGAGAATTGTACCCTGGAGGCCAGGTGTGAGCCTGGCTGAGACAGAATCAAGCAGCAGTGTTAGTACTCAAGATTCCACAGGGATTAACTTGCAAGTGTGCCAATGAACTCATTCATTTTAATATATATGAAAACATTCCCAATGTACATTTCCATGGTTAGTGAACAACGAAAAGAGCAGCAAAAAGAAAAGCAAAACTGTAAGCAGAAAAATCTCCATTCCTTTCTGTTTTATTGTCTTTGAGACAGGGTCTCACTATACAGCTAAGGCTGGTCTTGAGCTCACTTAGCAGGCCAGGCTGATCCCAAACTCAAAACTATCCTTCTGTCTCAGCCTTCCAAGTACTGGGATTAAAGGTGAGCGCCACCATGCCCAGCCCCGTTCCTTTTGTTCAGTGCTAGAGAGTAAAAGCTTCTGAAATGTAAAATGTAGAAAGATCACTGCAGACACATGTTCTTCTCACAACCATAATACATTATTAACTAACATCAGAGAGGATGCTTATTGAAAAAATTTAGATATTTATATAGAGTTGACAATTCAGTAAGTCATGGGAAAAAAAATGAACCTCTCCTGGGTTTCTTGGAGGTAGGAATGGAAAACTCCTGGAGAGAGAGAGAGAGAGAGAGAGAGAGAGAGAGAGTGTTTGGTTTAGTTTTGTAAGTTCTCTCTGCAAGGTAGCTAAGCCTAAGTTATTTTTTTAAAAAATAACTCTATTTTGCTAAATAGTTTCCCTCTAAAGTGCAAATGGGGATGAGAATAACAAGTTAGATATGTCTCTGTATTTTCAAGGGTATGTTTGTCAAGGAATATTGGCCAGGGAATCTTTTTTTTTTTTTTTCTTTCAGAGCTGGCACCAGTGATCTGATTAAATATTTATAAGTCCACTTAGATAAAGTTAAACAGAGCAGGGGGTGCAGTTTTGCAATAAAATAAAACCAAGTGTCAAACTTCACTGTCTTCTAAATGCCACAAGGTATTGGAACTTCAAAATTTTTCCTGGCCACTATTTATAAGCTAGGGTTGACTGGGCTGATGCAGGTGAAAGTTGCTCTCCAAGATGAATTAATCCGTGTTCAGAAGTCATCTAAAAATACTGAACAATCCGTATCCTCGCTTTGCTCCAGAAAAATGGATTTTTCTCTAATTTTTTGGAGATTTTTTTCTCCAGTTCATGCCTGTCTGTTCTTCCTGTTGCTGGTGGGTCTGGGCTGTCAGGCAGGGAGGCCCTGACTGCGCTGTGTTAGTGCCACAACTGTGAGCCTCACAGCACCTGCTTCCAGCCTGCATCCCGGCACCCTGGGGGCTGGTGATGAAGACATTTTGGGAACTGTGAGCACGAATTGAATGTCCAGACATATGTTTGGGGGGAACACTTTTTTAAACACTAAAAGCAGTTATGCTTAACACCTATATCTCTTTAAGTTTTTCCAAAATCTGGAAGTGACATATTTAGGAAGAAACTTGCATAAGGAAGAGGAGAAAAATTAACTCCTTAAGCTTACATTGAAGCACGGAATATGGAGAGAGAAATATGAATATATTATAAAATATCCTCCTATCCCATAAATGAACAGGAAAATAGGAGCTAATCATAGAACCATTATGCAACAAACTGAACCTTAGCAGAAAGGCATGCTATTCAATTGTAATTAGTATTGATGAATATTTGTAAGGTTTCTATTTATCTGCGGCTGAAAAGTCATAAATATTTGCCTGTATGATACCATCCTAGATAATTTGATTTTGGAGTTGTTGAGGGCAAGTTCAGGTAATCAGTCTCAATGAAGCTGGTTAGTTTTACCCTGAGAACCCCAGGAGGGGAAACCATCACTGCAAGCCCAATTGACCACCTGTCCCTTGAAGTCCAGAGATGTAAAAGAGCAGAGCTCAGGAAAAGCCCTCTGCAGCCACTAGAAAGGTGGACTCAGCTTTCTTACTTTCTAAACAATTGGTAGTGTCTCTGTCAAATGGACAGAGCTCCTAAGGAAAATCTACTTAGGTATTCATGAATAATACTGAATTAATTACAATGACAGTTCAAGTATTGTAGGTGCTTCAAGATGGTTAAGGCAATGATCCTGAGAATCTTCAGCAGGTTTTTGAAACTATGAGTTAATTGGTAGGATTCTCACCCTGACTAACTATATATGCTGATACATGTGTGCTAAACAACTTGCACTGAAGATAGCAATGTGTAATAGTAGTGTCATGCTTGGAAGGCCTGTTATTCTGGTCTTCTAAATACATACTGCTTGCCGTGACATACCAGTTATTGCCATACTGTCTCTCAAGTAAATGTCTGTTTTAAAAAAGGGTAATAAATGAAAACAAGAGACAAGAAAAAAAATGTCATAGGACTGTCCTGTTACAATGCCGGACAGTATTGGTTAGATTTCCAAATTTCTGTGTAAAAGAATGTATTTGGTTATTCCTATTTTTTTTCCTTCACGTTCTGTAGAGATTTAAATTTCAACATATCAATACTTGATAGAAAATACCTGTCCCATGTTATGTCTAAGATGTTTGATATTCAGACAGATAGTGACGTTAAGCTCAACTTCCTATGTTATAGGGTAATAATATCATTAAGCTTTTCTGGAGGTTTAACAACCTAAGTTTTCAGACCAAGAATTAGAGAAAAATAAGAGCTACAATATAGACAACAATTTTGGTCCTAGCCATTCAGGTCAGTGAGGACTCAGAACATAAGAGAACCTGTACAGTAACATCCTGTAGCTTAGTGGTGTCCCAAGTTTTCTGATCAAGGAGATTATGGGCCCACAGAGGAAAGTGATTATGATATATAATGCATCTAAGGAGAGTCACCTAGAGAGAAAATATTGTCTCAGGCTTTCACAGAGAGCAAACTGGTCAAGCAATGGCCATGTCTCCTCCACATGGATGATACTGATAAAGGATGTACAAATTGCTGAACAAGGTTTCAGGGTCAATCCTGAGGGGATTTGACTGACCTTGGCAGATACAGAAGTTGTATTTCTTGTTGTATAGGTCTTGCTTTATCTTGGTCTTAACCATCCAGCAGAAAAGTATAAAAATGAGGCATAAAAAGTAAAGCCATATTAATATGCTGAACTGTAAGAGACTCAAGTCAACAACTTCTGCCATTGTCAGACCTACTGATAACCCACTACTATTATGGACTACTGGACTACATTGGATTAGTTTGCTGAATTCACACAGCTACAATATTTAAATGGCAATGGATTGGGATGGATAAACAGCTACTTTCTCTTAATTCCATGAGAAGAAAAATTTGTACTACTAGTATTTGGACAGGATGTCATGTCTGCCTCTTGTACCATGAATAACCACTAAAAAGACAACAATATACAATGTGTTAATTATTGAAACTGTCCTATCGATCAGCTTTGAAGCTATCTCATTGCTATTTGGTTCTCAATAAAATTAATTTTTAAAAAATGGCAATGAAATACCCATCTCTGATAAAACTAAACAAAAAAGGGGGATACAAATCAAGTATCATTTTGTATAAGTATATACAAAATAGTTAGATAGATGTACAGCTACTTTCTCTTAATAAAATGAGAAGAAAGAATTGTACTAATAGTGTTTGGACAGAATATTATGGCTGCAGTAGTATGAATAGCTACTATGAATATAACATGCAATGCATTATTTATTGCAACTGTCCTACTGACCTGTTTTGAAACTGTCTCATTGCTATTTTTCTTGATAAAATCAGTAAAAAAATATAAAAATAAAATATCTACAACAGTGAAAAGAAAGATAGAAAACTGCAAAAAAAAAATTGTAGGTGTTTGAATTCAGCAAAATAACTGAATATAGTCTGATAGTCCATAATAGTAGTGGGTTAACAGCAGAGCTGGGAATATTAGAAGTTGTTGACTTGAGCCTTTTTTTATTAATATGGATTTACTTTTTATACCTCATCGTTATACTTTTCTGCTGGATGGTTAAGATCAAGCTAAAGCAAGATCTATATAACTGAAAATATAACTTTTATATCTAACAAGTTTAGTCAAAACCCCTCTGGATTGACCCTGAAACCCTGTACAGAACCTTGTAGATCTTTTGTCAGTGTCAGTCATCTGGATGAGTCATGGCCATTGCTTGACCAATTTGCTCTCTGGGAAAGCCTGAGAGAATGTTTTCTCTCTAGGTGCCTCTTCTTAAGCACACTATACATTGTCAATCAGTTCCTTTAAAGACTCCTACAAATACAACTCCTCTAACAGCAATGGAAAACCCACTCTGACAAAACAAAACAAAAAAGGGGGATATAAGTGAAGGACCATTTTATATATATATATATATATATATATATATATATATATATATATATATGTAAAATAATTAGGATAAATATACAGCTACTTTATTTTAGTTTATCGAGGAGCAAGATTTGTATTAATGCTGTTTAGGCAAGATATCTTGCCTGCATCTGGTACAGCAATATGCAATGTATTAATTATTGTAACTGTCCTACTAACCTGTTTTGAAACTCTTTCATTGCTATTTCTTTCTCATTGAAATTAATAACAATTCATGAACACAGTGACAAGGACCAGGGAGATAGCTCAGCAGGGTAAGCAACTGCTTTGGCAAGTGCAGGGACAGGGACTTGATTTCTGGTCCAGCATGTTGCACCAGCTCTGCCTCTGGGGCACGCTGAGCCAGCAACTGCATCTGGGAATGGTGGCGCATGCCTGTAATCCCAGCATGGGGGAGACTGAAAGCAGGAAGGTCACTATGAGTCCAAGATGCATAGTGAGACCCTGCACCAAATATGAAAATAAATAAATAAATATAAATTCAGTGACATTCAGAAAACGCCATAAAAAATAAGCAGTAATGCACTTCTTTTTTTTACAAGGGACTGGAAGAGGAAGCAGTTTTTTTTTTTTTTTTTTTTTCAGAATCTATCTTTTCAATTTGTTCAAATCTTTATTGCAAATCTGTATGGAATAACAATTTTTATTTGCTCCTAATGCATCTGTGTGTCTGCTTGAAACTTTGGGATACTCAAATAGAGTTCATAGCAACTTCTGAGACACTCTAAATGTTCAATATTGTGTCTGGGGTGGAGGAGCTCTGGTGACACTTTGCCTACTTATCATTTTTACACATGCCTTCCACTTCATTTACATTCTGCTTTTAATGTTTCTTTATTTTATGTGCCTTTTTTTTTTGTGGAACCAGGGATTGAACTCAGGTCCTTGCACTTGCCAGGGAAGCACTTATTCTACTGAGCCATCTCCCCACCCCTGTTTCTTTTTATTTTATTTTAAAGAGTAAAAAAATGCAATACTGAATTTCAAAACAAGATGATAAGAAATTAACAATGGTTATTATATTGCATGTTATCTTCAAAGTAGTTGCTCAAATTGCAAGACATAGGCATGAAAAATTGATGAAACATATAAGCATTAACTGTTGCTTTTGAAAAGCTAATAGAAGTTAGTAGCATAATTGTCTTAGCTGTCTATTTTTCCTCTTAAAGTTTATGAAAGGATTATATTTAAAAGTTGAATTTCTAAAGTTAATCCTGTCACTGGAGTCATCACATAGACCTTGAAATTTTATTTGTACTCTGGTTCCATAATGTCCTTTTTATGATGACACAGAATACCAAACTTGATGTTTCTTTTATGCATTTTACCTGCTATGTTGTGGGACCCTTTGTGTGTAGTATAAAACTTATTTGTAGCCTTCAATGTGTTAGACTATGTAAAACCTTTTTCCTGGCTGGGGTCACAAAATCACTTGAAGTACATGGTGTCCTACACTTCTAGCCCCTGCAGATGTAAGTCCTAGCTTTGACTTTTTCCCCATCATCCTTTTCCTGCTAACAGATATCCCTACTGTCCTCTGGTAGGGTGGACCATTCAGGGTAAGCATCATCTCTCCTGATAAGACATTTTTTTAAAGCCTTGTGATTTCCCCACCCTTAGCTGCTCCATAATGCTCTCGACAGTTTGAGTTCTGCAGTCTTGGGGTCTTGATTATATTTTAATGAATAAATGGCTCTGATTATCAATAGTATGGACAGTTGTGGCCTACAGTGTTAATTAATACACACCTATTATTACAGTTTGCTACCAAAAGTGATACGGACAATAGGGCACAGTATCTTAAGAAAACTGTGACTGACAATTGCATTTGTCATGGAGTCAGCTCTTGACCCTTGTCTTTAGCAGATTGTCTTTAAATTTTATTGGGTACAACAAACATTTTCTCCTGTGTGTTTAGACTTTTATCACATGACTGAACATTTGCAATTATTATTATTTTTTTTTAAGAGTAGCAAAATTTATTAAGGTAGCTCTTGAGTGGCAGGAGGGGACCTGAAAGGGGGTTGCCCAACCTTTGCAATTTTAAAGGATAACTGTCCAGTACTAGTTGAAGTCTGGGCTGTGGGACCAAGCACAGTCGACTGCTATCCAGCACAGTTAGATGAGGTGAGACATAGCTGTGTGGTACCAGATCCCCCGCTGTGCCTTCCTGTTCAGCCACCCTACCCTGGTGAGATTAGGCCAAGAAATTTCAACTTTTTTAGCCTGATATTTCTTATACAGCAAATACGTAGAGTTACATCTTTCTCATTGGATATTGAAAGAATTAAATGAGAATATGTATATAAATACCCCTCAGTATAGTGCCTGATGTGTGTTCCTGGTGATTTTCTTTTTTAATCAGTATGATTCAATATTATTCAGTAATCAGTATTCAGTAATAGTATTATTCACACCTATATCAGAAATTAAGGTGAGACTTAGAATAAAACTTGTCTTTTGTCTTTCTAAACATGCACATTAAAATAAATAAATATGAATTGCCCGGTTGCACTTATATAAAATTTAAACCCAAATAAATGTTTTGTGGGATCAAGTTCAAAAAAGTAGTTTGCTCCGTGAAGCATCATAGACCATGGAAAAGACTTTCTATGATATTACAAATATTCTCCTTCATGATCTGACCATAACTGTGGAATTGTATGTATGTAAAATGCCACTGAGCTGCATGCTTAATGTCAATGCACAATATTGCAGTTTTGGTATAATTCAATAAAAAAGAAGGAGCTTCAAAGTAATATTTCTCAAATTTATTTTGAGGAAATATAAACTAATATAGCCCTTTGGGAAATAAAGAGGCCATGATAATGCTCAGTAATTTTGCCTTTAGTCTCTCAACTCAATATTCCAATAGTAGAAATATTCTAATAACAGATAAAAGATTATTTACACAGTGGTGCTCTTTGTATTATTTAGTATTTTAAAAACATGGACCATAATATAAACTAAATGTCTAACATCCTGGAAATAATTACATAATGATAATATATCAATTGTGCAATTATGTAGCTATTAAAATAACTATATGTAATGGCTTAGTTATTTTATAAGACTTTGGCATTGTTTTATAAAGCTAAATTTGCATCAGTCTTAAGACCTAGCAATCCTCTTTCTGGGTCCTTCCACCATCCATGAATCCACATAAGACTTGTACCTTAAAGTCTACAGCCACCTGTTCATACAAATAATTTACTGCAAATAATTTAAATGGGGCCAGGAAGAGGGCCAGGGTGATGGCTCAGTGGAGTAAGCGCTTCCCTGGCAAGCAAAAGGGCCAGAGTTCAATCACCAGTTCTGCCAAAAAAAAAAAAAAAAAAAAAAAATACATGTCTATCAATAGAAGAATGCATGAATAGTGTCATATTAATATAATACAATACTACCTAGCTTGTACTGCAATGTAAATAACTCACTCAGCTCTTTGAAAGCAAGAAACCAGATACAAAATATTATATATATATTCTAAAAGATTATACATATTGTGTGATTCCCTTCATAGGAGATTTTAGGAGTAGCAAAATTAGTCTATGGTGCTAATGCTAGGACAGTAGCTACCTTTAATGAGAAGCTGGGATGTTTATTGGTGATGGGAAGAGTCTGTGTGTGGTTTGCCAGGACGTGTAGCAACCCATTTTCCTACCTTGAGAGCACTGCCAACAGAGGCATAAGAAAATCATTCCTAAAACTGGTCCGGTAGAAAGTCAATGCTGGGAGCCCTCTACTCCAGTGTTTTTTTTTGTAAAAGAAAGTACACAACTGTTTATTCAATACATGGCAGCTGATAACATCCTGAAAGAGAAGCTTCACAGAAAGACTGCTGTAATTTCTCTTAGTGAAGAAAGGAGGTCAGCAAGGTATGTCAGAGCTTCTGGCTCCTTTGCTGGCCTCCCAGAGTGATGGGCTAGGAACGAATGGTAGCATCTACAGACAATGGTGCTGAGCCCAAGGAGGTCCTATATCTAACCAGGAGTACACAAGACCAAAACTAATTAACTCTTAAGTCTCCTAGCATGAGAATTAAAAAGGCTGAAAGTGCTGGGAAGTATTCAGAGAACTTGAAAAGAACATTTCCTATGCACTGCTAAGCTCTCAAATATGAGATAAGGAGGTTTGAGGAATAACTGTTAACAATATGATGCTTGGTCAGTGACAGTGTGTGCGGGCTACACCTGAACCTGTCGGGAGTTTCTATTGAGGATGAGTGGATGCTGTGTGCTTCATATCCTTTCAGTGTTGGGTCCTGATCTCATCTCAAAATCTGGCACTTTTGAAAAAATTATTTATTCTTGTTCTATTCTATGGATTGTATTATCATTGAGCAATATGTAATACACATTGTGTAATATCTGTGTGTGGTGGTCTGCAACTTTTCCCCAAACTATTCATGAACCCACAACAAGCTTGGAAAAAAAATAAAACAGTGAAATCCAGAGAGTGACAGAGGGAGAAGGAAGAGGACAGAGAAAGATGAAGAGGCGGAGGGAGAGGAAGAAGGAGAGGGAGGGAGACTGCGAGGGAAAGAGAGAGAGAGATCTGTGTAAATCTGCACCAATGTCATAATTACATTAATTATAACCATTTATTGTCACAAACATGTGCTAAACTATTCCTCTGTGTTCTCCATGGTATTATTAAGTTTCATATAAGATGTGACAATTTTATTTTTCTAACATGTTATTTTATATGTGGTTTATGCCACCTCTTCCTCTAAGAAGGTATGAACAGCAACACCTCCCCCACAACTTTCAGCATATGCCCAAGGAACATTTGTAGGGGTTTTATATAGCTCTCCCACCTCCTGGGACATGGTGTTTTTTTTTTTTTTTTTTTTTTTTAACAAAGAAAGAAAAGTTCCATCTTGTAATAGTGCCATAGTGCCATTTCATGTCATACAAATAGTTATTGATAGTTCTTTTTTGTAAATTTTTATTTTTGCTTTTGGTGGGGGTGAGTTCACACTCTAGGTTTTTGTCTGTTGGCATGATTAAGGATTAAACCTTGGGCCTTTCATGTCTTGGGCAAATGCTGTACCACTGAGCTACATCTCCAAGTCTGGGGTTAGTATCTTCATAGGGCCTGACTGAGTGATAACTGGATGGATATATTAATGGCTGTTAATGCTATTTGACTTACCAATAGATAATATGTGCATTGTGTGGCTGTCACAAAATTCAGAATGAATCAATATACTTTTCTCTTTTATATCCTTTTCCTCCAAAATTCCCATTCCCTTTCCCAGAAGGGAAAGACATGTGGTTCAATATAGAAAACACATGCAATGCTGAAGAAGCTTCCTCTTCTCCATGTCTCTATCCACCTCTTTGCATTTGGTCCAACGATGTTCAAAATTTTGAATTTTCTTTAAAATATGTGTTTTGAATGTATTATATACCGAAGCATGTATTCTTTGTCCTGTATTTATACAAATATTGACATACTGCACACTGTATTTTTAACTCTCATTTTCACTAATAATGTCTTCTAAGTCTCTATCCATTTATAAAGAGCTTCAGCAATCTTTTGTATATTGCCTGTAAATTGCATTGCAGGGACAAGCTCTACTATGTTCAGTTAGTCCCTTAGTGATAAGCTTCATAGTGTTTACAGTTCTCACACAAGATATTTCTGCAATAAGAAAGCTCATCTGTACATCATTATCTATGTGTGAGGCTAATTTTGTAGTAGTTTTTCTTGTGTGGATATAGGCTTTGGGAATTTTAGTAGATCCTTGCCAACTTGCTCTGTGGAACAATTCTGTGGCAACAAAGGGTATTAACAAAACCACTGACACCCTCTTTGCACAGCTGTGAAAGATTCATCCCAATAGTTTCTCCTTCATTTCTGAAGCAAGTGAGAATCATACTGACTTTTATTTAGAATTTTGAAGGGGCCGGGGAGATGGCTCAGTGGAATAAGCGCTTCCGTGGCAAGCACAAGGGCCTGAGTTCAATCCCCAGTTCCACAAAAAGAAAGAAAGAAAGAAAGAAAGAAAGAAAGAAAGAAAGAAAGAAAGAAAGAAAGAAAGAAAGAAAGAAAGAAAAAGAAAAAAGTATTGGCTAGGGGAAAAATTCAAGAGGAAGAGGTAACACTCATAAATATGTATGCACCAAAGACAGGAGCACCCAACTATGTAAGACAAATCTTAATGGACATGAAAAATCTAATATCCAAGACCACAGTCTTAACAGGAGCCCGTAACGCCCCCTTATCTCAAAAAGATAGATCAACCAGTCAAAAAATTAGCAAGGATGTAGCAGAACTGAACCAGAGCTTAGAACAAATGGACCTGGTGGACTTTTATTTAGAACTTTGTCTTTTCTTTGTGGTTCCTTTGAATATATACATACCTTTAGACTCTGTGTGTAATTAAATAGCATATTATTTTGGAACATATGTAAGTGGAACCATACTGTGCATACTCTTAAATAATCAATTTTTCCTCAGATCGTTATATTTGTGAGATTGTTCATGCTGAGATCCAGAATAATTGTTTTGATTCTTTTTCATTTTCTATTAGGTGATATGCCATTGTAAGAATATAGTACCAGTCCTTTATCCATTCTAGTGATAGCCATTTTATTAAAGTTAATTTTTTGAAATTTCAAACAGTGTTTATTAACATTGTTGTCAACATCTCCTAATACACATGCTTTCAAGAGTTCTGAAATTCTTGGCATATAATTAGGTATACAATTTCTGCATTTTTCAAAAGGCATATTGAATGTAGGTATATATTCATTAGCTGTTAAAGTAATAGAGTAGATGTGAATTGCTGTTAATCTATAATATCGTCAGGGGCTGGCAAGATAGCTCAGTGGATTCAGTGCCTGCTGAGGCAAGCTCAGGAATCGGGTTTTGATCCTTGGCACTACGTGCTGCAGAGGCCCAAGCCCCACCCCGCTGGCCCACAGAGTTGGCCAGTCAGACAGGGCCTAGGAGTGCATGCCTGTGATGCCAGCACTGGGGAGATTGAGACAGGAAGATTACTACAATCCAAGCTCCATAGTGAGACCCTGTACCAAAAACATGTAGAAAAAAAAAGCCTCTAATTTTGCCAGCACAAAAGACATCAAGCTCTTTAGTCCAATGAATACAAAATCACATCTATGCTAGTTAAAAAGTACATGTTGAGAGCAAAGGCAGTCGAATGTATTTGCAAATGTTCATTCAGGTCTTGTTTGAACTATTTCTTTGAATATCTTTACATTTTTTTCTATTGAAATATTTTGTTCTTTGTTATTGAGCTATAAAGTGTTACATAAAGTATAAAGTATTCCTTATACTACGTTTTGAATCTTGGATGTTTCCATTATATTTTTTAAACTATGAAATTAGATGCAGCACTTCCTAATTTCAATGTTTTCCTAATATAAATACTTAAGGTCCTTTATTCTTGCCTTATTTTAAGTTCACTTTAGAAGTTTAAGAACATATTTCCTATGCTATAATTCATTTTTTGAAATGCATTTAGTACAGGTTCTACGGAGCCTCACTACACAGATCAGACTTGTAGTGATCCTCCTGTTTTCAGCCTCCCAAGCACTGGGATTATAGACACAGACCAGCAGGCCCAGCCTCAATTGCTCTCAGTGTGCCCTGAGGGTGGGGCCAGTGTGGTATGTGGTGCAGAGTATTGAACCCTGGTCCTTGCACCTGCCGAAGCAGGTGCTTTAGTCTGCTGAGCTATCTGGCCAGCCTTCATAATTCATTTCAAATATAGCCTGATTTCCACTATTTATCCTCTGACACATGAATTACATATAAGTGTAGGATTATAAAAGAATGGCACAAGAAATTGGGCCAGCAATCAACAGGTGGGATTATATTAAACTAGATCCTCTTCCCAGCAAAAGGAACAACTAACAGAGTTGAGGAGATAATGTATAGAATACAAAAAAGAAAATAAAAAAAAAAATTACTAGGTATACCTTAGAACAATAATGTCTATAAATGACTAATAAAAATGCATAAAAATATGTTCACTATCACTGCCCATTAAAGCAAAGTAAGACAAAACTGAGATCCCATCTTAATTTCTTAATCTATAAACCATGACCTTTATCAAGAAATCAAGTGCTAACAAATGTAGATGAGGCTGCAGGAAAAAGGAGCTCTTGTGGACTGCAGGAGGAATGGAGACTAATAGGACAGCTATGGAAGTCATGTGAAATTTTCTGAAAAATAAACAAACAAAAAAACAAAAAATCAAACAAGCCTAAAATTATAAATCCCATTTGATCTAGATATTCCATTTTGGGTTATCACCCTGAAAGAGTTAAAGCTGTCATATTACAGCAATACGTGCATATTCCACGGTTATAGCAGCACAATTCATAATAACTGGACTTCAGAAGTGGCTTTTATGTCCATCAACAGATGAAAGGTTAAAGAAAATGTGGTATTTATACACAGTAGAGCATTACTCCACCCTGTCAAAGAGGTACACTTGAGTCAGTCGCAGAAAAATGGAAGAAAAAAAAGAAGAGAATCTAAAGATGAGGGAAGAGCAGTGAGGATGTAAATAAAAAAGAATTAAGATGCTATGCACATGGGCCAACTCCCCTCAAGTAATGTAATCATTATGCACTGTAAGCATCTACTAACAGAAAACAGCAATTGAGAAATATAGATCAGTGCATTCTTTGCAATTTTTTATTGTTTTAAATTAAATTATGGTCATCAGAGAGTGTGCCCTGCATGATATCAATACAGTATTTTAGAATTTGATTAGTTTTATTGCTAAGATGTGTTCACATGTGCTCAAAATCAAAGCTATTAGCCATGATTTTCAACTATTTTGTGTCTTTCCAATTTGTCTATTTTGATAAAATGAACACTTACATATTTTATATTCAAGTATTTGACTTGTTGTGATGTAAACATTGTTGCTATTCAACTGTTCTTCCAAAAAGCCAAGCGGTGCCAATCACTTTTATTGAATGCTACATCTTTTTTTAGTATTAAATTTTTCTGGCAACCTTACTATATTCAAAATCATTGTATTTTTTTTCCATGTGGATTTCTGTCCAATTCTATTGACCTGCCTATTCAAGTAATGATGGAACTTTTGATTAAGTGACAGCCAGTAATGAAAATTAAAACAGATTGAATGGACTCAGGGACTCAAGTCAGAAAATTAAGGGCATTTAGGGAGAGAGACTTTAGCAAAGGGATTGTGATATTTTTGTCTGAAGAAGAATGTAGAAATAAGAAATGGAAATTGAAGTTTCAACAGAGAGAACTATACATTGTCAATTATTACTTAAACTCGTGTAAGGAAAGAAATTCTTTGTTCTGTGAAAGACATTGTATTCAGAAGATAAATGGCATAATAATCTTACTTGTAATGCTCCTGTCTTCAGAGAAAAGCATGAATATCTTTGGTACATGGGTTGTAGTGTTTTATCTCTAGTCTGAAGCAACTAGATTATGGAAATTTGTTTTTAAGTTAAAATAGTATGGCATAATCATTACACCTGGTGTTTGATAGTAGAGATTATGCATACACATGTGTTTACCTAAAGCCCTCTGCTAGTAAATCAAGCCAAATTTGCATGTTTGTACACATAGCATATGCTCCAGGATATGTGTTCATAAATATTAAAACTTATTTATAAAATTTCAGCAATCCTTTCTCTACTTCTTTGCCTTCTATCTTTATGAATTAAAAAATCACCATTCTGGCCACTTTAGGAACTGGAAGAATGGTACAGCAAGCAGTTCATTGAAATTTTATAAATTTCTCTTAATTAACAGTGTATAAATGGTCAGGGAGATGGCTTAGTAGAATAAGCACTTTCCTGGCAAGCACAAGGGCCTGATTTCAATCCCCAGTGTGGCCAAAGGAAAAAAAACAAAACAAAACAGTGTATAATATATATTGAATATATTGTGATTATGTTAGAATAAAAACAAAATTATTTGCACTCATCCAAGAGTATAGGAACTATGAATTTTTTAAAGTACAAATCATTTTGGTTTATAACCTTTGTCTTAATATCCTTTAATAATATAACAAACAAGAAATGAAAGCATTATAGGTAGTAACATTAAAAATAATAGCAATTTTAGTAGACAGTCTGAGTACAGGGCTCTGCTCAGCCCAGTGTCTGCAGTCTAAGAACAGAGGAGCTAGAAAAGGAAAAAGCCACCAGCCTGTCTTGGGACATTAGTATTTTTTCCTGCCTTGGGCTAAAATTGGTGTCCTATTTGACAACGTAATGCGTCTTAACGACCAGTTCTTTGTTGCTTGTATTTTTAAATTATTTCTACTATTTAAAAAATGAGCACTTAAGTTAGTTGACTTCCTCTGAGCCATTGGAACTATCAAGCTCCTTCAAAAGAAAGCTGTTTTGTCAGTCACTAAGTACACAAGCATTGCATAATCTTGCCCATTAAAAGCCAGGTCAGATACACATTTTGGTTGCTAGGCAGCTGCTGGAAAAGCATTTCCTTCCCGACCTGAGACTCCACCTGGGTTTAGTGACAATCTTGCTAGGCTTCCCAGGGGAGCCACCAGAGAGGAGGTGTACGTGAAGCTTTCTTTGTTTTCCTTTTCTTCGTTATAAACATCTGTCCATTTTTTATCAGGGACATTTCTGAAAGCTAAATATGGTAGGTTGGAGTTAACTGTTCTGAAGATGCACATCAAGCAGACCTAACAGCAAAGCCACAAAAGCCGCAGCGGACTTTTAAGAGTGCAGAGGAGAATAACTGGAAAGTGCGCCCTGTTATACTTTCACATTTTTGAAGTTTGTTCAGAACACTTTGAGAACATGAGAAAGTGGGAAGAAAGAAGGAAATTGGGGATCATCAAAAGGGAGGGAGGAG
>PVKA01000426.1:64846-100353 GCA_004027165.1 Ctenomys sociabilis
AGTGGAATAAGCGCTTCCCTGGCAAGCGCAAGGGCCTGAGTTCAATCCCCTGTTCCACCACAAAAAAAAAGAATGTTTAAGCCGGGCATGGTGGCGCATGCCTGCAATCCCAGCACTCGGGAGGCTGAGGCAGGAGGATTGTTGTGAGTTCGAGACCAGCCTGAGCTACAAAGTGAGCTTAAGGCCAGCCTGAACTGCATAGTGAGACCCTGTCTCAAAAAGACAAAAAAAAAAAAAAAGGGAGGGAGGGAGGGAGGGAGAGCGTGCCCTTGCGTATCTCTTCCGGGAAACATTGTGTAGCTTTCAGTTATCAGTGCTGATTTCCTGTGTGGCAGACGTTTCCTGAAGTCGCTCTGTTTACCTCTTTGGCTACCCAGAACTGTGTCAGGCTTTCAAGCAGCTCTCAGCCATCCTGCCTGGGGTAGGGGTGGAGGGAAGGGAGCAGGCTGGTAGGAGTGGCTCGAGCCTCTCTGGAGTTCCCACCCCACACAGCACCCTTGGGGAACTGGCATAAAATAACAAGAAGCAGCATAGTCAGTCTTGGCGGAAGGGTCCAAAGCTTTCTTTCCAAGAAAGGAATGTTTACAGGAGACATCTGGAAGCATAAAGCCAGTTTTCTAATTCTACTCCTGACCAAAACTCAAGCAAACAAAACAAAGAACAAAAACCAGCAAGTGAGACCTCAGTTTCTCTTTGAAGGATGATGGAGAATGGGCTTTCATGAAGAAGGCAAAGGCAAAAGAAGGCCACAGGTTGTTATCCGTTGCCATAGGTGTTACACAAACACAAAAAGTCCATATCTTTGTCCACATTCATGAAATGAGACCTCCGGTTTCCTCACACCAGCACCTGGGACACGTTGAAACAGTTTGACTTCTTGCTTTCTGAACTCAAATACAGACCTTTCTTGTGAAGTATGGAACCATGCAGAAAAGAAAAACAACAACCTAGAGAAGTATATTCAAGTCCTTTCTCTTGACTGAATGAAATAAAGCAGTTCTTTCTAGGCGTGGTGGTGCACCCCTGTAATTCCAGCACTCCGAAGGCTGAGGCAGGAAGATCCTTGCAAGTTTGAGACCAACCTGGGCTACAAAGTGAGCTCAAGGCAGGTTGAACTACACAGTGAGACTGTCTCAAAAAGACAAAAAAAAAAAAAAAGAAGAAGAGAGAGAGAGAGAGAGTAGTTCTTTTCCAAGAGTAAGCTTTTTTTCAAAATCGTTTTTAGAAAAAGAATGCACCATCTAGAATTTCCTTGCAGACCATTTTACAGGAGGGTAGTCTCAGAAATAGAGGTTTTAAATATAAAATGATTTAGTGTTAATATCTAAGTGCACTATGCAATTAAAATATCCAGTCTTGATAAAATTAATTATAATATCAATCTATTGAAAATATCTATACCTGAAGTAAAATATGTTGCTTTATTCTTAGTAGACTGTAACTCTCTTGAGGGAAGAAATTCATCAGTATTTGTCAAAAACTGTGCCAGAGCCATTCCTTCTAACAGTGATTCCATCTCAGTGGGAAAAAAAAAGTCTAAAAATGAATAAAATCATGCACATAAAGCCATTAAAGGCAGGGGCTTGGTTAGGGCAGTAGCTTCCAAGAGGAGGGGCAGTTGTACACACTCCTCATTCCCCAAAGTGGTAAAATGCAGGGTCCCACAGTACAGAATTACTCAACCTCTAGTGTCAATACTTAGAATCTACAGACTCAGGGTGAAAATGTACATTCTTTGAAGTTCATTTCCTAAGCTTAGGTTTTAACATGAACATATTTTGATATAATTGAAGAGCAGGCTGTCAGTGCATACCTGCATAAGAGTCAACGGCAGGCTTAGCATGAAGCTACTGAAACCTAAGTAGCAGGGTTTCTCACTCCTACAGCCCCACCGAAGGCTCCTGCAAAGGCTGTGTGGCTGCTTCACTTCTCGTGGCTATAGATTTGTATTGATGTTTTCCAATTAAAATCATTTTCATGTTTTTCTTCATGTAATGTTTTTTACTCCTGAAATTATAAACATCCCAGACACCACTAAAGTAGATCTATGGGTTTTTTTTGTTCTTTTTTTTTTCAGAACCGGAGATTGAACTCAGGCCCTTGCACTTGCCAGGGAAGCGCTTATTCCACTGAGCCATCTCCCCAGCCCTTAGTAGATCCATTTGGATTACAATTTTAGTGAAGTAAAATAAAACACAGATGATCAAAGAAAAAAGAAGAAATAGAAATTCATCAAATGGCTAATTGTGGAGCCTAGCTAATGCCTTCAACGGGAAGAGCTTTCTTTTCTCACTTCCCAAAAGGTTTACAAAGCTATTAATTCCTAAAGGAAGAAATTTTTTTATTGAAGATTGTTTATTCTATAAAGACAGAATGAGATTTCCTTTTTAATTTTTTTTTCTTTTTATGTATTTTAGGGAAGGGTCTATAGGGTGTTCAGGGTCTCACTACTAGATTGGACTTGTAGTGATCCGCCTGTTTACAGCCTCCTAAGACCTGGGATTACAGGCCTATGCCACCACGCCCAGTCTCAATTGCTCTCCCAGCATGCCTTTGGGCGGAGCCAGCACAGGAGGCCCGAACAGCAGGCTCAGGGATGAAATCCCCGGCCCCTGTGTCTGCTTGTAGGAGCTTCAACCCACTGAATTATTTACTTTTTAATGTTTTCTAAAAGGTTGCATTAACATAATTGTGCATATTTGTGGAGTTCAATGTGATATTTCAATACATATGTGTAATGTGTAATAATCAGATCTGGATTATTGGTGTATTCATCAATTGAAACTATTATCATCTGACAGCTATTTTTTTAATTTTGAAGAAAAAAAGATACACAATTTCAAATCAAAAGAAGTTAACAATGGCTAATGTATTACTTATTGTTATCTTGTTATCTTCAGAGTACTTACTCAGATTATAAGATACAGGCATGCAAGGTTGATCAACAGTACAAGCATAAACTTTTCCCTTTAATGAAGTAAAAGCAATTAGTAGCATAATTATCTTTACTATCCTGTGTGTGTGTGTGTGTGTGTGTGTGTGTGTATGTGTGTGTGTGTTCCCTTATTCCTTCTTTTGTACTTTCCCCTGTCCCAGATGTTCTTTCCTTTGGGGGAGTTTCTTTCCCTTTCACAGTATCTATTGTACTTTTGGATTTTATTTACTCTTTTGATTCCTTATCTCCTAGAGAGAGAATACAATGTCTACACATGTGTGTGTGATTTATTTCACTTATGAATATGGTCTCCAGTTGCATGTATTGACCTATAAAACCATGGAGTTTATCCTTCCTTATAGCTGAGTTTTATTTATGTGTTTTTTTTGTTTGTTTGTTTGTTTTTTTGGGTGGAACCAGGGATTGAACTCAGGCCCTTGCATTTGTCAGGGAAGCGCTCATTCCACTGAGCCATCTCCCCAGCCGAGTACTATGTTTTATAAAAATGCCACATCTTTTTTATCCATTCCTCCACTGATGCTGCAGTTTTTTTTTTAAAGATTACAAAATAGAAATAAAAAGCATTGGAAATGATACAAAATTTTATTAAAGCAAAATAATAGGAGTTCAATAATGGTTGCTGTGTTGCACGATGCTATCTTCAACTTAGTTGTTTAAGTTACCGGGTATAAGCCTGCAAGAGACTTGCAATGAAATGTCACTGAGCAGAGTGAAATTACTTTCTGTGTTGGTTTTGGTTTGGTTTAGTTCGGGTTTGCAATGGAGTCTTCCTTTGTTGCTCAGGCTGTTCTTAAACTCCTAGGCTCCAAGTGATCCTCTCGCTTCAGCTCATAATGTGGCCAAAACTGCAGGCATGTGCCACTGTGCTGAGTTTGAATTTATTTTTAAGGGAAAAAAAGTCCATGAATTTACGGAAAGAAAAACTGTGGAGAAAGACTGCCATGTTGACACCTTCTGAGGGTTTGGTGGTTTGTTCTGCGCACCGCAAGCTTACTTTCTTGGCTCTGTAGTTAATCCTCTTCCTAGAGCTCGTGGTTACTTGTCCATGTGTTTAATCAAAGCAGATGTATACTAGTCTCTGACCACTGTAGTAGCAAATCACCCCTATACGTAATGGGTTGATGGCTCGGCAGAGTGTTCTCATTGCAGATTCTCCCTTGGTTGCAGTTAGATCATGACTCAAACTGGAGTCATCTAAGGCTCAGCTGCACAAGACAGCTCCATGGTCACTCATGTGTCTAGTGACTCAGTGATTCTGACTGAGGCCTCTGGCGACCTCAATGGAGCCTGGACTCTAGCTGTGGTTGCTCAGTATTCCCAAGAGGTGAGATACAGAAAGTGCCAGTCTCCCAACAACTAGTTCCAGACCTGGAAGAGCATTCTTTTGTTGTATTCACCAATTCAGTAGTCCTTAGCTGGCTTGGGCAAGTCAGGCAGCAGTGGAACCCTTCTCTCTGTGAGGGAGTAGCATGGACTACAGTAAAGGAAGGCTTGATGATGGCCTTTTCTGAATACAGGATGTCACAGCAAGAGCCAGTCAGGTATGGGGACTGGCAAAAAGTGGGAAGATCTGCAGTAAACAGCAGGCATCCTTCCTAGCAATACATGTGTGGAAACCCTTCTGCAGAAGCAACATTATGGTATAACCAACGAGCCTATGAAGCTTAAAACCTTCTCTTCTGAAATCCAATGGGTGTCTCTTAAGAAAAGCAGTCAGGATAGATGTGGTGGTCATGCCTGTAATTCCTGCCCTTGGCAGGCCGGCAGGAGGATTACCATGAGTTCGAGGCTGGCCTGGGCTCTGTAGTGAGTAATGAGTTCAAGGCCAGCTGGAAGTGCACAGTGAGTCCATGTTTCAAATACTCTCTCTCTCTCTCTCTCTCTCTCTCTCTCTCTCTCTCTCTCTCTCTCTCTCTCTCAAACACACAGGATTAGGGATAACCTCACAGGAATGGAATGACTTCCATTCCTATTTCTCACTAAGTTTAGGTGATATACAATATGAAACATCATCTGCTATAGCATTCTTATGCACACCCATTTCTCCTTTCTCAAAGTAAAGCTCTGGAATGATCTAGAATTCCAGGTCTGGCCCCAATTTACAACCCTCTACCTCTGCCAGTCGTGTCCATTCTAAGGCTGTGTTACATATTAATAAGAGAAAATATTTAACACTACATCTTTAGAAAAGAAAATAGGAGAGCCTGAACAGGAATCCACAATGCCCCTTTCTCCTAACTGTTTAATGGTGTGACCTTCAAGGAATTTTGATGAATAGTATTGCAGATGGGCATTCAGCATGAATAATTGCATGTGAAACTCAGTTTTGATTCTCTAAAAAGAGAATCTTTTTTTTAGCATGCATACCTATGGCATGCTAAACATCTGGAATAAGAAATGAACATTTCTGACAACCAGTTGTGGGACAGAAAACTTCTCTTTGGAATGCCAACTAGAATGCTCTAAAACTGGGCCAACCAAAAATTCTCCAGCATAACTTTCTATCATAGAAACTGATCAGACTAGAGCAGGGACATTTGCCTGAAGTTTTTAAGAATTTATGAAAACTAGTACTTTTTTTCCAGTTGGTAGTGGTGAATGTTTGAACTGGAATTTTTTAATAAGATTTTTTAAAAGTATAAACTACTATCTATTGAAGGAAATTGGCCCATGAGGTCTGCCCTTGCTCGATCACAGAGTGCTTAATAGAGTAACTAAGGAAATAAATGAAACAGGACTCACAAGAGGCCACCTGAAGAAACATCAAAGCCATCAGGATTGTTTACTTCTGTCCCTCTTCACTGGATAACTCAATTCTTATTCTGCTTACAAATGTCCAAATGAATGGCCAAGCCTACTATTTGCATATGGGAATTAATATTCTGTGGACTCAATTCATCTCATTTGCAATTACTGAGCAAATAGTGAAGATAATTAAGATATGCAGATACACTATAAATGAAGAGAATTTTGCAGATATTAGCACAGGACATTCTGAAAAAGCCTATTTGTTAGAAGCACACTGGCCTATTACAAAGCACCCAATCCTTTGCAGTGTTTTACTTTCTTTGTTCTACATTTCTCTGACATATTACCCTTTCATGAAAGATATCAAACCATGCAATTTCTTGAGGTCAAACTATAATGCTCCAATTCTGTGACTAGAAAATGAAGTAATAAATTGAGACTGTCTTAAATTTTCCATTCTCCATCATACCTAATTTCTTAGCAATCTCTCATGTAAAAACATCATGAAATATATTTACCATTTTCATGTTTATCGTATTGTAGCTATAGCAGATGGAATGGAATTGACTATTAGTGAATTCATTCGCTTACACGCGAAATGGAGCCATTTGTATATATGCCACCTCCTGAGGACATGAAAATTCTAAGCCGGATGTCCAGTCTTTTGGCTTGCGTGGTCTATACAGAATAAAGGGAAGTTGGCTCTGGCTGCATATAAAATACATGGTATAATTGATTCTGTGAGGAAACAACCTTTTAATAGTTTGACTTACTACTACCTTACTTTATGATATTACACAGAAAGTCCAAGTTTTAGCAGTTAAGCAAGAAAACCTGGTTATCTGCCTAATACAATAAAATCACATGTTCCCACACATTTGTAGTGGGTTGAAACAGTATCACCGGTACTAGGTGGGTTTTACGTGCTGAATCTCACAGTCTATCCATCCTGTGATACACCAGGTTGTAACACTACTTCAAAAATCACATAAGAAGTGTTGCCCAAATAGCTCAGCGGATTAAAGCTCCTGCTTAGGCAGACGCAAGGTCTGGGAGTTTGATCTTGGGGTGGACTATGCTGGCCCTGCCCCAGTGTACACTGAGACTGCAATTGAGACTGGGTGTGGTGGTTTGCACCTGCAGTCCCAGCTCTTGGGAGGCTTTAAACGGGAGGATCATTACAAGTCTGATCTACACAGTGAGACCCTGTAGACCATGTCCTAAAAAAAAAAAAAAAACACGCTATTTATGATTCATGAAGCCACATGGCCAGCTGTCCAGGCCCACAAGCTGTCTGTGGGCTTCAGGTGGGGCATCCGTGAAAGTAGGGAAATGTTCAGGGAAAGTAATGGAAACTATTTGACTGATTTTTGGCCTGAATTCAAATGTGCTTGTTTGTATAATACATTTTCCCAGCCTGCCCATATTTATTCATATCCATTCATTTAAGGACTGCAACAGTCACCCACTTGACACTTAGTCACTCTTCTGAAGACCTTGTTGACACTGGGAGCATAAAGTTAAAAAGAGTTCATGAGTATTCAGTGGCATGTTTGCTATTAGTGCCCACAGTTCCCAAATTATGCTTCACACAAAGAAGATGCAGCCTGCCTGCCTGCCTGCCTGCCTGCCTGCCTGCCTGCCTTCCTTCCTTCCTTCCTTCCTTCCTTCCTTCCTTCCTTCCTTCCTTCCTTCCTTCCTTCCTTCCTTCCTTCCTTCCATTTGTTACTCTTCCATTTTTCTGTTGTGCAACTGCTTAACATTAGTAAAATAAAGGACTCATAGGACTAAACAGAAGTAAGAACCCAGTGAGCTTAGCTGACCGCGTATGAACAGATAGCTTCTAGTATCCTGGTTCTCCTCACGGGCTGGAGGTGGATCAGTCAGTCAGGTTCCCCATGGAACCTTGGCATTAGCCCGGCGACTTTAGCTCAGTGACTTGACAAAAACAGTCACTAGTTAATAATGGATGTGGTGATAAATGACTCCATTCCCTGTAAGGACTTGATAAACACTGAAAGGTAAACATGGTTTTAACATGATGTAGAGTACATTTGCATCAAAACACATTAGTTTTATAAATTCTTATGAAGTTAGGTGTCAATTAAAAATAATGTTAAATGAACAAATTAAGGAGGCAGCTTCTCTTCCACACGGGACAGCATAGTCATTGACTGTTAGAAGCATTTTATAAATTTTGCAATTAAGTGCTGAGGATGTACATTGTACTCAGGAAAACAAAAGGGGTTGCAGCTCTTTATTTTCTTTTATCTGAAAACTTCGTTCCTATAAAAGTCCTTATTTAGCATTGGTGTTCCGGTGAGTGAGCTCTTGCGATTCTCTTGGTTTCTCCGTAACAGTCTCATCTAGAAGCCGGAGTGAGATGTCTCATTTCTCTCGCTTTTTTTTTTTTTTGGTGGGGTGAAACTTATATCAAAATACCTTGCCTCCCATGGGTAGCTTGCTCTGCAGTTTTCAGAGGCTCACAGGTGGATCCGACCTCACCCCCTTATAAATCACAACCCAGAACACTTCTTGCATATTTTAGGAGACAGAAAAGAAAATACCTTGTCAGCCAGCAATGAGAAGCACAGTATAGCTCAGAAAGTCTCCCCCTGGCACCTGTCACCCCAAACGAGTCCTTTCACACAAACTTTCCTGTCAGTTTATTTGGAGCAGCTAGACGGCTCCCACCCTCCAGTCTTTCAAATTATCCCACATGTCTTAGATTTCTTTTCAATCGTTTCCAAACCACTGGAGCACAACTCTTCCTAGGCCCCCATTGAGAAAGTGCAGAATTGAGGTTGTGTCAGGTATAAGTAATGATTAGAATTATTCCCTCCTTCTATGGTTGTTGACAGACAGTGAATAAAGGTGATGTTGTTATACCTACAATCGATCTATTGAAGTTAGGATGGGTTTTGACTCATGAAAATATAACCTTTTTCCAGAGCCAGTCTAAGCCAGTGATTTAAAGTCCTGATGCCCTATATTTATTTTTTTAGTAATTTTTCCACTGCTCACCAATGAGGCAAATTATTATTGCCATGTTTAGCTCTGCACAGCACAGGTGTGGAAAACACAGAAAGAAAGAGAGAGAGAGAGAGAGAGAGAGAGAGAGAGAGAGAGAGAGAGAGAGAGAGAGAGAGAGGAAGAAAGAAAGAGGAAGGAAGGAAGGAAGGAAGGCAGGCAGGCAAGCATGTAGGCTCCTTCCTTAAGCCTAACAGGGGCAGGCACCATAAGTGTCTCCTACTGTTCCTTTCATATAGTGAGACTTGCCTCAGATTAGCATGGCTGAGTTGGTCATAGACTGTATGAAAAGGCCCAGGAAGAGAAATTAACAATGTGGACTGCGGAGCCCAGCCCATCAGGGAGGGTACCTAGGCGCCATCCTTGAGTAGGTCAGAGAGTGCTGAGAGGGCCCCGACCTTTCCAAACATTGACAAAGGTCCTGAATGACATTTGAGTAGTTGGAGGCTAAAGAGAGCCTTCTACACTGCTGGGGCAGATGATAGCCTGGTGAGAGGAAAGCGAAGATAACAAGCAGAGGGGAGATGGCTGAGGGCAGAATCTCCCAGCTGCCCTCTCCTCCTGTCCACACAGAAGCTCTGTGTTCAGTCTGACACAGTAACTGGCTCTACACGGTGTGAGGACCACTGGAAAGTCCAGTGGACAAACAAACAAAATGCAGGAGGGGGCTGTGCTGACAGAAGAGGATGTATAATTTACTTCTCTTCTGAATAGTTTGCATTATTTTTGTATTAGCTAAGGAAAATATATAACATGATCCATGTTTTCCTCAGTGGTTTAATAATCAAGAGGTGGTAAATTAGTCAAGTGTAGTAGCGCATGCCTGTAATCCTAGCACTTAGGAGGCTGAGGCAGGAGAGTCACAGCCTGGGCTACAAAGGGCTGCGCAGGACCAAAAAAAAAAAAAAAAGCAGTAAATTGATGCTGACCTCCAAGCACTGCCTCAGATCAAGAAGCTGCAGCGAGTTTGGAGACATAACTTTCCTTTTAAACTCCCAAATCTCACTACAGCTTGGATCCCATAGACAGGCAGGAGGTGGCTTCGGCAAGATGCAGAGCACAGATGTGGCATCATTACCGGCTGCAGGTAATCTTCCTCCTACGCAGAGACAGAGCCAGAGACAGACTGACACCGTGCTCTGGGCCGCAGCCCGGATGCTCTGTCAGTTCAGGTGCTGGTTTGTTTCACTCGCACGGTGGCTTCGATGGTGTTCCTTCATCGTGGCGGTGAATGGCCCAGCAGTCAATAGTTCCTTTGAGCTTCCCAGTTTCCGTGACCTGTTCCTTCAAAGACATGCATGTGGCTGCGTAACAACCTGTGGGTGCCTTGGACACCCCTCCTTTGTCCAAGCAGAAAGGGAAGTGATTCTTGAACGCAGCCAGCAAAACACAAGAGCAGGAGCCAATGGCAAGATTGCAGTGGGCTGGTGAACTGGGCTGTTGATCGTGTTCAACAGTAGGTAGTGGGCCGGCCATATAGCTGAGCGGATTAAAGCACCTGCAAGCAGGCAGGGGCCGGGAGTTTCATCCCTGGGCCTGCCATGCCGGCCCCACCCCCATGGAGCCCGCTGAGAAGGCAATTGAGACTGCGCATGCCTGTGATTCCAGCTCTTGGGAGGCTGTCCACAGTGAGTTGGACCTAGTAGGGAGACCCTGAACGCCCTGTAGACTCTGGCCTAAAAATACAAAAAAGAAAAGTAAGTGGGGCTGCCACATTTAACCTTCCCCTGCCCGCTGTTGTAAGGAATTTCTGTGGGTGCTCCGTGGATTAGCTGAGGTTCCACGGTGGCTGCAAATGCTGCAAGAACTTCATTATTTTTATAATTCCCAGCATACAGCTGTGTTTGCAATCACATGGTAGAAACTCTTTCCTGGCAATCGCTTCCCTGGCAAGCGCAAGGGTCTGAGTTCAATCCTTGCTTCTGCCAAAGAAAGAAAGAAAGAAAGAAAGAAAGAAAGAAAGAAAGAAAGAAAGAAAGGAAGGAAGGAAGGAAGGAAGGAAGGAAGGAAGGAAGGAAGGAAGGAAGGAAGGAAGGAAGGAAGGAAGGAAGGAAGGAAGGAAGGAAGGAACTCTTAACTAGAAATTGTGAAGAATAGGTTTAAAAAAAAATGAATAGCACTTAAGAAAAAGTAAAGTGCGTTAGTGACATTTGCACAATTGTTTTTTTTCTCATCTAGTTGGAAAAACTTATTTTTCAGCTTTTTTTCAGTGTATGAGTGTTTCTCATACACTTCAAAGATTAATATACATTCAGCAGAAAAGATCCTAGAGAGGGTGGTGAGGGCCTCTTGTGCAGATCGGGAAACTAAGCCTCATAGAAGTGGACTGACTCACCCAAGCGTGTCTCCAGAGTCAACCAGGGAAATCCAGAATTCTCTCGCAAGCTGTGCTTTTCTTTCTTTCTTTCTTTCTTTCTTTCTTTCTTTCTTTCTTTCTTTCTTTCTTTCTTTCTTTCTTTCTTTCTGTACCAGGAATTGAACTCAGGACCTTTCCCTTGCCAGGCAGGAACTTGTGCGGCTGAGCTACCTTGCCAGTTAATTTCCACTGAAAATCCACTTGTCCATGTATCATTTTACCTTCAGCAACCCACTGAGAAGCTGCTGTGTCCTGGACTCCCCTGGCATTGGAATGCAGGGGCAAACAGAAGTGCTCAAGTCTGTGCCTTAGTTGGGGATAAGTACTGGAGCCTCTAGCATCTCAGCCCCGACCCCAGATCTCCTGAACCAGAACAGGATTCGGAACAATATCTCCTGGGGGGTTTCTGTGCATACGGAAGTAGAGAAGACAGGAAAGTGAATAGGAAAAGTGAAATAGAGAGTGTTAGAGGAGCTCAGTGGGAAACGGCAGGAGAGAGGCACTGCAGAGACAACGCCGGAGCTTTGTGTGCCTGTGGAAGGCTGGGAACCTTTGCTCTAAATGGGAAGAGGGCTGTGGAGAGGAAGCATAATCTATCTAACACGAAGTACCTATACCCCAGCTTAATGTGGTAGGCAGACAGGAACCAGTCAGCAGAGGCCTGTGAACAAGTTTAGGCACAAGGGACTTCAGGAAGTGATATAAATTATTTTATATGATAAGCATAATAAGATAATAAGTGTATATATTTGTTAAAACTCTTCTCATGACACAGTAAGATGAGTGCATTTTATTGTGTGTAAATTACTTACAAGGAAACAAAGTTAGGTGTACAATAACCAATTTATAGATTTACATATATAGAACAATCCCTGCATTCCTGGGATGAATCCAATGATGATGATGATAACTAATGTAAAATCTGTAAAAGAGCATGTGAGAATAGCTCGTGCAGAGTATAATCCCAGAAACTCAACTTTTCTCCAGACTAGGAGAGAGCTAGAGGTACAGGGATGGCCAAGATGGTGCAGAGCAAGAGATTATTCCAGGACCCACAAAGGTTTAAGAGCTTGCAGAATAAGTACTGAAATGAAATAATAATAACCATGATGATAATAATATACTTAGGAGCTTAAAGACAGATTCTGATCTTGCCTCTGTTTCTTTACCAAGCTTCATGACCTCAGACAAGTCATTGTCCTCCTTGGAGTGGCAGTTGTCTTCTTGTTCAGGCAGCAGTCACAGCACTTGTTTCCACATTACAGTGCAAGGATCAAATACATGTGAGAGTTTGGGAGCTACTTTCAAAGCTAGAAGCCACTATGGACTTCTAGGGCAGGCTAAAACTTCTTTCAACAAGTTGCATTCCTATCGGCTGAGCCAACATAATTAGAAAAGGCTTAGTTGTTAGATGCCTCTGACTCTGCCATAATTTGAAGCTATGTGTATTGTTTATTACATGCCCCGAACTGTTTGCCAAACAAGCTCAGCATATGTAAGTTTAATGCAATCCCTTGGGTAGACCCTTTCTCAGTAGAAGACAAAATGGTGGAAACAATCATTTGTGTTTTGTAATAGAGGGTATATGATTTCTTGTTATGTAGGTTTTGCTTTGTCTTCATCTTAACCATCCAGCAGAAAAATATAAAGATGAGGTATAAAAAGTAAAGCCATATTAATATGCTGAGCTATAGAGGACTCAAGTCAACAACTTCTGACATGGGCAGTCCTACAGATAACCCACTACAACTCTGGACTACTGGACTATATGGGATTATTGTGCTGAATTCATGCACCTATAATGTTTAAATGGCAATGGAATACCCATCTCTGACAAAACTAAACTAGAAAGGGAGGTATAAATGAAGGACCATTTTGTATCTGTATATACAAAATAGGATAGGCATACAGTACTTTCTTTTACTTCAATGAGAAGACAGATTTGTACTAATAGTTTGGACAGGATATCATGTCTGCATCATAGACTATGAATAACCACTACAAAGACAGCAATATGCAATGTACTAATTATTGAAACTGTTCTACTAATTGGTTTTAGAACCATCTCATTGCTATTTATTTTGCAATAAAATTAATGAAAATAGTAGGGGATATATTTCTAAAAGTAGAAATCACAAAATAGATTTGATCTCTATCTTATATTAAGGTATCTGGTAATATTTTCTTGAGAGCATGCACCACAGAACAGAACCAGGTAGGGTGTGCAGTTATGCATATAACATGCTCTTCATTGTCCGAGAGATGACAGTCTAGAAGAAGGTCGTTAGGAACAAAGGCAAAAACATAGGTGAAAAACGTAAGAAAAACATGAGGCCATGGAGTTGGATAGGAGGATTACAAAAGTGTTTTCTCTTGGAAATCCTTCTGAGAAAAGTGTTGCCTGAAGTGAGCATTGCAGAACAAATAGCAGATGGTGGAGAACCAGACAGGCATTGCAGGTGGAAGAGTGCCCTGAGCATGTCCCTGAGTCAGGAACACACAGGGAGACTCGAGGAGGACATGTGGGCAGTTGGGCCAGGGTCGAGCTGTATCTGAAGTATGAACTGGGAAATTAGGTGAGTAAGGTGAGTTGAGGACAGTTCAGAGGGAGCTTTTCCATGCTGACCTTTCTGGGCTGGAAAAGCACTGGAAGTTTCTGAGCAAGAGTGCAGTATGACTCAATGTGTGTCAGTAAGGAGGACTTTGGCAACTCTGTTGGGCATGCAATCATGTTAGGGGAGGACTGAGCTAGGCAGGCTAAACAAAAAACTAAGGTAATGCTTGAGCAAGAAAAATGAGGATTTCAACTAGTGTAGTAAGTATTATGAACAACAGTATACAAAGGCCGTAAGGGTGCTGCCGGAAATTGGCTGGACTTTAAAACCAGTTGAGTATGTGAGGTGAGAAAGAAGAAAGTATCAGGGATGAATCTTGAATTCCTAGGACTCTGAGAGGCCAAGGCAGAAGAACTGCAACTTTGAGTGTAGCCTGGGCAATTTAACAAGACCATGTTTTAAAATTAGGGGAGGGAGGGATGGAGAGAGGGAAGGAGGGAGGGATGAGAAAGAAATATAGAAAGGAAAGAAGGGAGGGAAAGATGGAGGGAGGCAGGGAGTAAGGGAGAAAGAGGAAAAAAGGAAAGAAAGAAAGGGAGGGAGGGGAAGGCAGGCAAATTGGCTGATGTCTGGGGATGTAGCTCAGTGCAAAGGCCTTGCTTGGCTTTTGCACTAGTACTAAAACAAGACAACAAAGCCACAAGAAATCTCCCAGATTTCCAGCCAAAATGGAAAGTCTTGAAAGCATGCATTCGGTAAGCTTTACTTGGTTTTCTTTTAAGACATACTGAGATATTGGTACTAGGCTAGCTAACATAGTTGAGTATTTTTTTCTACATAAACTTAATATATGTTTTCCTACTTAATTTACACAACTGCATTTTAAGAAAGGAAAGACCATATCAGATTAACCAATAGACAGACTGAGGCTGGAGAGATAAGTGACTTGCCTAAGGTGGCCATTGAAGAAGAAATCTAAGTGTTGTTCTCTTCATATGTTATTATTGCAAAAAAAAATCTAGCAAACAGTTGGACAAAAAAAGAAATCAGAGAGTCAGGGAAAATTCACATGATGCCTTTTCCTGAGATGATAGAGAAAGTGAAATTATGTATTCTTCTTTGAAACACAGCAGAGAATATGGAATCCACTCAGTTTGGACTTGAGTGGATTTGTCTGCATGGATTAGCAAACTCTAGAATGTTGGAACAGATTTCCAGTGATCATTTCTGATGATGACCAATGAATCCCTTCCATAAAGGTTTTAATAATATTTTGCCAATATGCGACAAATTCACAAGTTGGTTCTTACATTGTATCTTTGGAATAAGTCATGATTCAGAATTTTCTTGCATGTCTGAGAATGCCACTCCAATTCTAAGTGGAAAGGGGAGCTGAACACTTGGGATCAGGGGAAGAAGTAATGCATTGCAAATTCCGTTTCAAAGCAGTTACCCTGAAATGGTCCTTACTGCAAAAACAAATGCTTGACACACAGTTGATAAACCAGATAAACCAGAGATCTACACTGAAATTAACAACTAGTGATATTATTCTAAACACCATTATCCTTCTTATTTATGTTGTGTGTTGGTTCAAACTAAGTAGTATCATAAGCCTTTCTGACAAAAATCACACTTCTGTTTTTAAGCCAAGGTTATTTATACAATAATGAATGGGTTCTCCTTTCTCATTTTTCCGTGTTCTTCTGAATATTACTATCCTTTTGCCATGGCTTGGCCTTATTTCCACTCTCCTGTTTCCAGATGGCGTAATTCTCTGTGTGGATGAGAAAAAGGCGTAATTGTACCTCCTCATTGAAAATCAAGGATTAGTTTTAATAAGCAATTATGAACGAAGTGTGCCATGGATAAAACTCATCCATGTGCCTACAGAATTACACCTTGAATCCTTCTAGGAAGACCCTAAAGTGGCATTCAGTCAATTCACCAGCCTTTTCATTGCCTTCAACCTTTAATGAAGCCAGCCTTTTGTTTCTGCAGGCTGCTAAGTATTAAGCAGTTTGTTCCCTGCACTCTTTTCCTCCACTTAGAGCTTGCTTTCTTACCCTTTGAAGCTCTGTGGTAGGCTGTGTCATCATTTTAAAAAATAATTGCAACACCCTCAGACAAGGCTGTAAGGAAAGGGATGGTCTAATTGTCCATCACAGATTGAGGCGAGGTTACTGGAGATTGAAGCAGGCATCCTGAGCTACATCCCCAGCCAATTTTAATTTAAATTTTGAAATGGATTCTCACTAAATTTCCCAGGCTAGCCTTAAGTTTTCAATCTCCCTGACTCAGCCTTCCAAGTAACTGGGATTATAGGTGTGAGCCTCTGCACCTGGCTTCCCAGAATAAATTCAGACCAGGTAATTATTCCTTGTAATACCTCAGGTTGAGACCCAGTGAATCAGTCTGGCATGGGAACCTACGTTAAGTTCATTATGAAAGTATCACCTTGTTATCTATATGATGCCATTGCTGTCCACCCACTGTAACATAGCAATGTGAGAGTGGTCTTTACACCCCCCTCTTCTTCACTGCTCGTGTTCAACTGAGTGTGCATCTGAAATATTACATGATCTACTATGTTCAGTTTTTCTATTTCATTATAATTTACTTTATTTATCTTTTTGTACAGAGTCTCACTATGCAGGTCAGATTCCTAGTAATCCTCCTGTCTTCAGCCTCCCTAGCACTGGGATTACAGGCATGTGCCACCAAGCCCAGTCTCTGTTGCAGGCTCAGCACACCCAGGGGAAGGGCAGGTGTGGCATGCAGTACCAGGCCTCAAACCCCAGTCCCTGCACTTACCTAAGCAGGTGCTTAGTGTGCTGCCCTATCTTGCTGGTCCCCTATTATGTTCTTGAATCCATCCATTTCTCATGGCCCCACTTAGTCCATCATTTCATTCTGCAGTGGCCTTCTCACACTTCTCCCCACCATCCACTTCAGCTCCTCTTTTTTCTTTTCTCTGTCCTGCAGTGAAAATCACATTTTCCTGATCAACGTACATCAAAGAAGCCCTGGACTTAAAACTCTGCAAGAACTGTCACTGTTTTAAGTGCAAGCCCCAAATTTGCATTCCAGCCCCTTGTACATCTCCAGACCATTCATTTTCTGACATGCTACTCACACACATATCAGAAATATTTCCCACAGAGCCTCCTCCTTCTCTTCATCCTCCTCCTCTTACTCCTCCTGCTCTTGCTCCTCCTCCTCTTATTCTTCCTCCTCCTCTTCCTCTTCCTCCTCCTCTTGGATCTTTTCCCCCATGTTCATTCTCACCCCACGCACTGATTCCTCCCTTAAGCTCTCCTGACCACCCATTGTGAATTTCTTCTCCCTCTCTCTGATTAAAAAATGCACCTATTTGATAATACAGTTGAACAGGAAATAACAATTGGAGCAGCCGAGAATACTGCACCTACTAAAATCTGAAGCTAACTTCCCTGTGTTGCCAAAAATCCTTCCACTAATAGAGATAATGGGACTTAGTTACTTTCGTGCTGCTGACACACAGTACCCAGTGCCCACAACTCTGAGGAGCACAGGTTTATTTTGGCTCGCAGTTTCTTGAGGGCTTTCCCATAGTCTGCTGGGCTCAGGGCAGGGATGCATGGCAGAGGGGCATCACAGAGAAGGCTTGCTTATGGCATGGAAGCAAGCAGTGAGTGATCAAGAGAGGGGGAAGGAGACAGGCTCTGGCAGGCCTCTCCCACTGACCCACCTCCTCCCCCTGATCTAATGATGAGGACCATACCCCATGATTCCATCATCTCCCTATAAGCACATGAGGACATCTTTGTGAGAGACACCTGGATGTAAACCATAGCACAGTGTAATTTCCAAAACATTAGGGACTGTACTGTACTACAAATGACTCATGAATCTCTCTTTTGTTAAATTGTGAGCTTTCAGTTCTGTGCAACTGAAAGGAAGAAATATTACCTTCATTTGGCTATGAACAAAGTAAGAAGAAAAAGAATTGTTGGATCACTAGAAGAAAGCATATGAGATCTCTTTCCACAGGGAGGCGAGAGCCACATAGATTGGTTTGAAGACAGCGCACATCCTCAGGCTTTTATTCTGATGTGTTAGAAATTCTTTTGGTGTGCATGCTTTATATTCGTTGACATTTATTCTTCCTCTTAGCTCCAGCCAAAACATATTTCAGTTTTCCATTTTTGGTGATCATCGCATCTTCAAAAGCGTGGAAGAAATGTGTCATTTGGAGTTGTGGTTTACCATCTGTGAACATCAGCTGCTTTCTGTCCTTTGCCTGGGGCTTCCTCTGGTGGACTGTCCTTTGGTGTGCTGGCGAGTGCGCAGTCCCAAAGCAGCCCTCAGACAACGATGTGTGGAGCCGGGAGGTGAATCATTCAGCGCTGTCATCACAAGGTGGCTGGTGACACTGCGTCCCTAGTGCCAGGGATAGTGACAGCTCAGCCACCCACAGCGATTATCTGCTGGATAATGGTGGCCAGTGTAATCACCTCCTAAATCAACTACTTTTCTCCAGAATCTTTTTCCTTTAGGCACTAGATATTCCTGTATAAAAGAACTGATTTGGGGAAGAAATCTGCTTTTGGTTGGGTCGCGGGAGCTCAAGGGGGAAGTCTTCAGTGTTCATGTAAGGCTGTAGTTAAAATGAGATTTGAGGCATCGTCAGCCTTGAGCCGCTACGAAGTCTTACTAAGTATTACGAAGTGTTGGCTAATGCTTTGCGCTTGCTATCCCACTGCTTCCTTGATCACTTTCCACAACTGGAAGACTGCCAAGGCCTTTATTGGAGCTGTGGGCATACACTGTATATAATATCGCAGTATCTGCTATAAAGTGGTTAAATACTTCTCACATGATCCATGGTTCATTTGGTAACCATGAGGAGCCCTCCTTTAGATCTCTGAGGGGGCTGGGGGAATCTTGAGGGCACACCTTCCAATTGGGACCTGCAGAGGGCCTTGCTCCATCTACTGGGCCCATGGCCGGTGACCAAAGGTGTCAGCATGATTGGTCTTCTCGGCCTATGTACAAGATGCAAAGGCAAATAGAAACACCAAAATAGCACCCGGGATTTGGAGCAGGTTTATTTTACATTGAAGGGCACTGATTGGGATCACTTCCAAAATATCAGGCCCTCCCTGATCTCTGGTGGTCTAGGACTTATATACAATAAGCAAGCAGAAAGTACAGATGCAGAATGGCTTGTCAGTTGGCTACTGGTTTATACAATATGCACCACCTTGACCAGCGAGGCATTGCAATGACCAGCGTTTCTAAGAGACTAGAAGCAACAGGAAAAATTTTGTGTGAAAAATTTGAATTCTGATTTTATAATCATGTTCTTGATAGTGTTTTCCTGATTCAAAATATTTCAGAATAGAGATGCAGAGCTGAAATCCATACACAGCAGCATAGTTCATGATGGTGTTTCTACTGGCTCCAGGTGTGCATAGTAGATTAAGTTCTAGGGCTAGCACCACACGCCAGGAACTACTACCTTCACCATGGCTCCTGGATATCAGACATTTAACTGCTTGTGCTCCCTTTGTCCCATCCTGGTTGTAAGTGTATAGCTGGAAAAGCATTTTAATGCTGGTTTCACAGGGTTACATGTTTATCTCCTCCAAGAACTACTAAGAATTTAGGAGCTGCTCTGGAAGAGTACAAGGAGCATGCCTTGCAATGACAGCTGTTCCTGGACCGTGTCCTTGATATCTGAGACGATGCCTGAAAGCCGTCAACTTTCCACCTATAGATTTAGGAAGAGCTGAACTAAAGCTTCACCATCGGGGTTTTGTTGCAAATGCCGAAGTGGTTGTCACAGAGAAATCGGTTGCCAGAGTCTGAGTGGGTTATAAAATCACATGGATTCTGTGGTTTCTCATGAAAGGATAATCATGAAGTTCAAAGGACACACTCACGAGTGTGAAAAAGGCCATTTCAGCATTGCTTTTGGCTTCTGCTGTTGCAAGGGAGAATTTAGATACATTTTCTCACTGTTTAGATTTGCTTTTGGAGTTTTAATGAGAGGTCAAAGGTTTCATTAGCAAGTGTCACTAAATGATGTCAATATTCTCAAGAAGAAATAGAGGAATAGTTTTGTGAAGCACAGCAGCACTTGGTGCCTAGAACTTTTGTTGTAAGATCCAACAAGTTCTCTATCTTTAAAAGCTCTTCTCAATAATAATAATAATGAATAATAATAATAAGTTCTTCTTAGGCAAGCATACTACTTTTTTCTGATATTTATGCAAATGCAAAGTAGAAGATTGCTTTAATATTTTATTGTATATGCAACTGATGATAGCATTTGAGGAAATTTTGTAGAATCAAAAATTAAGTAAAAGGGGCCAGGGAGATGGCTCAATAGAATAATTGCTTCCCTGGCAAGTGCAAGGATCTGAGTTCAATCCCCGGTTCCACCAAGACAAAAAAATTAGGTAAAGAAAAATTTTGAGTACATGAAACCTGAAACATTTTTCTTCATTTTATTATTAGCTTCAATAAAATTATTTCTTAATCTCCAAATCGATTGTACCACTAAACAGTAAAGTGGCTAATTTTTTTTTTAAAAATCCGATACTAACCAAATCAATGTTGACAAGATGTAACATAACTCAAGCTCTCATACAGTGGTGATCTAAAACAGTACGACTACTTTGGCAAGCTCTTCAGCAGTATCTAATAAAGTTAAATATATGTCTAGCAATCCTGTGACCCAGTAATTCCATCCCTTGGTGTTTATTCAAAAGAGCTAGAACAGATATCTTTATAATGACCTTAATAACTCTAACTGGAAGAGACCCAAAATGTCCTCCAACTGGACATAGGGACAAAAGGATAAACAAATCAAGATATATTCATTAGTGGAATGTTATTTAGTAATACATAAGATGGAGTTGCAGATACGTTTAACCACATGGATGAGTCTGGAAATCATACTGTTTTTGAAGAAATCGAAGAGACACAAAACAGAACATGTGCTATGGTTCCACTTATGTTAAGCTCAAGGGCAAGGAAAATGACAGAAACCAAAGTAGTAATTCACTGGAGTACCAGATTGATTGGAACTTTGTCGGCAGATGAAATATTTTATATGGCAGGCTAATGGCTGGTTGCATGGTCCTATACAAGTGCCAAATTACACTGATGTATATGGTTAAGACTTGCATATCTGTCTATGTTACGCCTCAGTAAATTACTATTAATATAAATAAAAGCTTTGCTCAGCTTCTGAGTTCCTACTTAACAACATTAATATCATATGTTTTTTTTTCTCTGTTAGCTCAAAAGCTAAATTCAAATGTAGCAGATAATAGTATCTTACACACCTGAAATCACTAGGTCATGTACTTTTCTTTTTTATTACTTTGTAATATATTTTATTAGCATGATTGAGCATATTAAAATTGATTATTATAATTGATATGTAATGGTCTATTATCCATATATTACCCTGCTGTTGGTTCCTGGTCTCGGTCCTCTGTTCAATGGCTGGTGGGTTTTTTTGTATTGATCTTCATGGAATTGCTGCTGGACTTGACCTAGGGGGATTGCAGGTCTAGCATTGCATTTTATTTCAAAATCTTGTCCCTTTGTATTTCTAAGTTCCATTTTGTTTTCTGTGTTAAGGCTTGAAGGTAACTTATAGTAAATAGCTTTATCTCTATTACCAAGTCTTTCCTGTTCTTTTTTTCAAAACATTTTTAGAGCTGTTTTGGTGGTCATGTGTTTCTTCAATTGTTCTTTGTCACTGTAGTCATTACTTCTTTGATTTTGAAAGAGTTTCACGGAGTACAATAATTTGAGTTGGAGTTTATTTTCCTTTGTTTCCTGAACTTCATCTTTCCATGTACTTGTCAACATGAGTGTTTATGATGAGAAGTCTACTGTGACCCAGAAGGGCTTTCCTATCTATGTGATTTGCTTTTTTATTCTGATAGCTTTTAATATTCTGTTCTTGCAATAAATTTATGAGATCTGGATTATTATATACCTCAGTATAGATTTATTTTGGCTATGACTGACTGGAGTTCTCTATGCCTCATGTATATGTATGTCAAATTATTTTGCCAGATTTGGGTCATTTCCTGCCTTTACTACTGTGAACGGATTTTTTTAATGATATTTATGATTCTTTGGCTTGTTAATTAACTTCAATCAATCTCTCACTGTTTTTCTTCACATCATGTTGCAGGTGTTGAATTATTATTTTAGTGTCTCTTCCTATTTTTGAAATATTTTTCTTTCCATGTTCACTAACCACAATGCCACCTATTTAACCTGATATTCTGTCTTCACCTTCAATCAATTTTACATACATCAAATGAATTTTTAATCTCCTGGAAATCTCTTGGAAACTGTCCCATGAATTGCATTCCTCTTGCATGTTAGTCATTCATATTTTCTATAATTTTCCTAAATTCCTGTGGCATTAAAACTTTTTTATAACAAATATTTTGAGAAAATCCTACATTTGATCATATTGTGGTATTTTTTTACCTGAAATTTAGAAAATTTTTAATTAATTTTATTGAGAAACAAAGCAATGAGAAAGCTACAAAACTGGTAAATAGGATAGTCCTCATAATCAATACATGGGACATTGCTATCTTCTCAGTGGCTATTAACAGTACACAATGCAGACATGACATCTCATCCAAACACCAGTAGTACAAATCTTTCTTTACACTGAACCAAGAGAAAGTAGCTATATATCTATCCCAACCATTCCATACATACAGATACAAAATGATCCTTCCTTTGTATCCCCTTTTTTGTTTAGTTTTGTTAGAGATGGGTATTTCATTGCCATTCAAACATTGCTGGTGTGTGAATTCAGCAAAATGATTCAATATAGTCCAGTAGTCCATAATAGTAGTGGGTTATCCAATGTCAGAAGTTGTTGACTTGAGCCTTTCACAGCTTAGCACATTAATATGACTTTACTTTTCATACCTGGCTTTTATATTTTTGTGCTACATGGCTAAGACCAAGATAAGATAAGATCTATATAACAAGAAATATAACTTTTATATCTGATAAGGTCAGTCAAGTCTCCTCAGGACTTACCCTGTGACCCTGTACCACAGTTTGCAGATTCTTTTTTAGTGTCAGTCATGTGGATGAGTCACGGCCATTGCATCAATGTTCTCATTGCGAAAGCTTGAGAGAATGTTTTCTCTCCAAATGACTCTCCATGGGCACACTATCTGTCATTGATCACATTGCTCTGTGGCCCCATAATCTCCTTGATCAGAAAATTTGGGACACCACTGATTTACATGCTGTTATAGGTTCTCCTACGTCCTGAGTCTTGAAAGTCTAGGGACAAAATGACCTTGAAAGGGTAGGGACAAAATGTTGGCTGTCTTTTCAGCCATTCTATTTCTCTAATTTTTGGTTTGCAAACTTAGGTTATTAACCCGCCAGAAGAGAAGTTTATTACTACTCTGCAACATATGTAGTTGGGTTTAACCTCACTACCTTCTGAATATCAAACATCTTAGGCATAGCATGGAACAGGTATTTTCCATTACGAATTGATATGTTAAACTTCAAGTCCCATTTTTAAAATTCTTTTGTTTTGTTTTCATTTTTCTTTTCTCTCTTTCTTTCTCTCTTTCTCTCTCTCTCTTTCTTTCTTTCTTTCTTTCTTTCTTTCTTTCTTTCTTTCTTTCTTTCTTTCTTTCTTTCTTTCTTTCTCTCTGCTGCTATAGTCTCAAAAAGGGCCATGATTAATTCTAACTTCCTCTATGTGATTGCTGCTGGACTTGACCTGGGTGGACTATAGATTTACCATTGCATTTTACTTCTAAATCTTGTCACTTTGGTTTTTTTGTGTTGATGCTTGTAGGTATCTTAGAGTAGATAGCTCTATCACTATTATCAAGTCTTTCCAGGATATGTCTGTTTTTCAGAGATGCTTCTAATTGTAGGTGATTCTTTGTATTTGTATCTATCACAAGATCTTTACTTTCCAATTTATTAAGCATGCAATCCTGGCATTTATTTGTCTCAGCAGCTAGTCCTTTGGTATAGGGCTATGGTGGTAGTTATGAGCCCAAGGAATACCCCAAGGAATTCCAAAGAGACAACAACTCTCCAAAATTTGTATGACTGCAAGATAAAGCTGTACAATTTGAAATAAAAATGTCATGAATCAAGCTTCAAGATAATCTATGGTAACTTCTAATTTATTATCTCTAACCTTAAAAGCAGGATGTATAGGTGTATGATGACGTCCAACATAAACCAGGTACTTTTATGCAGTGATTTTCCTCTTGGTAGAGTTGTTTTATTCTGTGGAGGTGGGAATTAATGAGTGATAGGCCACAAACCACAGATATCTTAAAGGAAATACAGTAGTAGCAAGGCTGGAGGATGAACAATGAGCTTTCAACTTCTGGGAAACTATAGAAGATGACAGGAGAGATTAAATGAATGAGAAAGCAAAAGATTCTGAAGATGGAATGGCAAGATTAAAGATGGTGTAAACGCACCTGAATATATCAAAAAATCTGAAAAAAATGTTTAGGAAAGTAAAAAAGAAAACTAATAGAATGTAACAGTATAACATAAACAATACAAACAAATGTAAACAAAAACCCAACTGGAAAGAAGAAAAAAAAAATTAAAAACAGGGAAAAAAATAAATGACATTGCTCTGCAGGAATTCTGTTCTATAATTCTGTAGTATTGTCTGAACAGGTTCCCAAAACTAATTGATAATGCCAGCAAATGTACAGTAACATTAGCGTAAATATGGAATTGAAATTGTTCTCTCGATTTGGGGCTGGGTCCCGCACTTAGCCTGCAGCATTCTAGATGCCCCCCCCCCCCCGTCTTCTTAACCACTCTGTCTCAAGATCGCTTTCCCAGTTGCCGTGGTGCCCTCGGATAGCGATGGCTTGCAGCGGCTCGCCGGGCCAGGCAGAGTTGGCCAACTGTATACCTTACACAGCCTCCTCCGTTGCACATCACCGGCTCCTCTCATGTATTTCACTCCTTCCCGACTGTCATCGTTACTTTTCTCTCCTTGCTGGGACAAATACCCAACACCCAAAACGAAGGAAGGAAAGGTTTAATTAGCTCACCGATACTGGAGATTTCAGTCCAGATTTAGCTGACTCCAAGGCAGAGGGGCACATGGCAGAGAGCAGCAGTTCATGATGGCAGAACAGCAACAATCCTCGTGTACTTTTCTGCTGAAGGAAAGTCATCTTCTCCTTTAACTGTTAAACTTTTAAAAACAAACTCGAGTTTGTATAAAAAAAAACCCTTTATTTTGCTAGAGTCTCATGGTAGTGATCTTTTCATTTGTCGTGGATAAAAAATTTCCCATGTATTTAGTATTATTTCAAGGTGACTAGGCAAGTATTTTTGTAAACAATAGGGCATCTTAGCCTTTAGAAATATTTTTGCCATGGAATGTCCCATGATTCCTTTTACAAGTGCTTGGGTCTTTTTTATGGCTCTTGCTTAACATTAACCAATTTTGGAGCTTTTGAGAAAATCAAAATGTCCAAAATGGAGGAAGAAAGCATGTACATGATAGATGTGAATCACGGGACCAGGCTGAGGGAAACTGAGAAGTTCTGTTGTGAGCAGACTCACTGCCTTTGAAGGAGTCTTTAGATCCTCAGGCTACCCTAGCTGCTTTCCTTGGTGCTGGGTATACTTCTGATATAGAGCTAGGCTGCCAGAACATAGGCTGACCTTCAAGGTTATTTATTCGTCAAGTGTCTCCTTATTTAGGTATCATCCCAGTGACTCAGGGTCTCTTACATGTAATTTCAGTAGGGGGTTAAAATTATTAAAATTTCTCTTTCTAAAAGTAATGTGCTTACTTGTATGAAAAAAAGAAAATTGGTTCTATCTTTACTGATAAGACTAGGTTGTCAGTGACTGATTATTTGGGGCCGACATGGAAATTATAGTCTATTCTCCTCTAACTCAATGATTTCCAGATGCTTCTGATGAAACCGTGACAACCAAATTGCTCCTGTAACATTTATCATAAGAGCACATGCCACATTCTGCATCCTCACACATATCAGGCCCCGCCTTATCATTAAAACTAAATGTTTCTATTGCTTTTTATTTGTCACATTTGAATGAAACAACAAAGTTGGAGGGATGTGATGATTTATGTAGAAAATAAACAGTCCAAACAAGACTAAACTTCAACCAGGAAGTTTATAGCCTGTCTTCTAAGAGGCTTAAGCCCAGTTCCATATTTAGTGTCAGTCCACATTGCTTCAGATAGGCTTAGTCCGTGTGTTGGTGTTTTTTTCATGCTTCTGGATTACAGGATATGAATGGGCTGGAGAGGGAATGCGGAGAGAGCTTGTGTACACCCTGTGTCAGAACTGCCTCTTTTGCTTCAAAACTCAGACTTAACGCCTGGCATCATATTTCATTCCCTGTCTTTTGGAGCTCATTAAATCCAATTGAAGATATAGGGTTATAAATCCTGATAGAACGAGACTCAAGCAAAAATGGCAGTGTAGCAAATTGAAGGATCCATTCCTCCAGTGAAGGATAGACAAAGCAAGCAAAAACATTCAAGATTAGCCTTTGTCAAACTCTGGGAAGTGGCCAAAGGTTTAAGGCATCTGACCAAATGCTGAATGAAGGAAAGCTGATGTGGTAGGAGAGTTTTGTGATCTTTTAATTTGGCCTTACCACAGCTGGCATCAGTCTGAAAAATGACAGCCCACGTTCCCAGCATGGACTTTGGGTTCTGGAAGGAGGAACACAGATATCATTATGAAGGATTTGTGTTTTTCTCTCTTTGAGTTGTCTGAATATTTCCTGAAAGAATAACACAAAATACTTGCCTAGTGCTGGGGAGCTGGCTCAGTGGAATAAGCGCTTCTCTGGCAAGTGTAAGGGCCTGCATTCAATCTCCAGTTCAAAAAAAAGAAAAAAAAAAAACTTGCCTTTTTTTTATTTGTTTGTTTAGTTTTGTTTTGCTGTTTTGCCTTATGCAAAAGTCTCTTGGAAAAACTGCTAATAGAAAATATTGCTGCGAAACATGGAGAAACAAGCAAATAAGTCATCTAGAACAACATCCTGAGAAAAAGGGGGGGAGAAAGTTACTTTGGAGCATAATAGCTTTGAAATCTTCCTATAAATTGGTGAATCTAAACAGCTGTCTAAGGCAAGAACTATGTTCAGAAAAACTTTGAGAAGATCCTAAGCTTTCACTTTCAGCTTAAGAAACCAAGGCATCCAGACAGCAGGAAGTGAAGGCTAAGGCAGAGTTATATGTATACATTTTAGTATCCATGCTCATAGCAGTGTTATTCACAATAGCCAAAAGGTGGTTGTTTGGCTTGTCCTCCTCTTGCATGAAGAAAGGTAGAGGGGCAGGGCTGAGCTCACTCTTACCCTGATTTGCTCCATGCCAGCGATAAGTATACCAGAACAGTCTCTACAAGAAGCAGAAATTGAGACCTACTCCTTCAGCCAGGTGCGGTGGCACTTGCCTGAAATCCCAGTACTCAGGAGGCTGAGGAAGGAGGATTGTAGCAATATAACTGGCCTTTAAGAAAGTTAAGCCTACTGTTAACAATGCATTTGCATTAACCCAAACATCCATCAGTGGTTGAATAGATAAACAAAATGTGGTATGTACACACAATGAAATATTAACCTTTAAAACAAAAAACAATTTGACTCTGACACATGCTATAGTACGGAAAAACTTTGAAGACATGGTCAGCGCAGTAAGCCAGCAGTATAAGGACACGTATTTGTATTATTCTAATTAGGTTAGTCACCAAGAGTCACTTAAACTTACAGAGACATGAAGAAGGGTGGCAGCCAAGAGACACTGCTTGGACACTATTTGCTGTGCATGCTTCACAATTTCCAGGTGACTGGTGCACATAGCTTCAAGCCTGAAAGAATGGAGCTGAATTCATATTTCTCCCTGTAAATTTGATACCTTTAACTTAGAGGATAATGTGCTAATGATTTGTGGAAATAAGACTTGCAGCTTGAGCAGAAAATTATATATAGGACTGGGGATTTCATTCACAGTCCGTACCTCTAACCACGGGGGGGCATGAGCACTTTGAAAACACTTCTCTTTTCAACCAAGTGGATACCAAGTCCCATGCTTTGGGGACTTGAAATATATTGAGCTCCATATGTCAGGGGGAGTCAAGCCCCTTGATCTGTCTGGTTGTGTCACATTCATAGACCTGCTAGGAACTGGTTTCCGTGGTGCGCACCTGCCTCTAGCATCTGAGGAGAGACAGGAGAATCACAAGTTGAAACCCACTTGGACAACTTAGTAACACCTTGACTCAAAATTTTAAAAACAGGGAGAAGCCTAGGAGTATAGTTCAGTGTGAAGGGGAGGGGAGGGACTGGTATCTGCTATGGCTTATGTGGAAATAAGAGGATATTAAAATATCACTTCCCTTCCTTGTTAGTTTTCCTCATTTGTGTTTAGTAAATTTGCTGAGATTCCTCGATTTGCATGAGAATTAAATTTCATTAACAAATGCAATTAGAAAGTGCAGCAATTTATAGAAGAAATCTGCTTTACATCCTAAACTAATCAACAAAAGGAACATCAATATAATCGACTTTCAAGGAAGCTAAGCCTAGTTAAGCGCGCATTTGCATATCTTCTGCAAGATGGGGATGGTTCACCACAAACATACACACTAATAAGTCTGATCTTCTCCATCTCATTGCCTGGAAACATAGAGCCAGATCACTTTGATCTTACTGCAAGAAACTCTCCCTGGCATGCAATGGAACCAACTGCAGCTAAGCCTGCCTGCCTTCTTCCTCTTGGCCAGCCCTCCTCTCAGGTGAAGAAAGGCAGAGTGGAGAAGCTTAGTTCCCTCGTACCCTGATTTGCTCCATGCTAGAGCTAAGTACAGAAGAGCAGCCTATCCACTTCTTCAGCCAGGTGTGGTGGCACACACCTGTAATACCAGTACTCAGGAGGCTGAGCCAGGAGGATCTTCACAAGTTTTGAGATCAGCCTGGGCTATAAAGTGAGCTCAAGGCCAGCCTGACTGCATATAGTAAGATCCTGTCTCAAAAAAGAAAAGAAAAATAAAGAAAGAAAAACAACCCACTCCTTTCTCCCCATTTCTTGAGCTTTACCTCTTCTTTATAGCCATAGTCGTTAACCTTGGCTGCATGTGGAATCACCATGAAATAATATTAATGGCTGTCTCTCTCTCTAGCACTCTAATTTACTTGGGATTAAATGCAATCTGGGTGTTATGGTTTGTATCTAGTTGTCTCTCCAAAGTCTCTTGCAGTTGCTGGGGCAGCTTCTAGAGTTTGTGATTAATTCACAATCCAATGCTGGGGTAATTGGTGTGAGTGCTACCCCTGCCCTGGGGTGAGTAATCTGCATACAATATAAAGAGGGAGAGAGGTGTGCTCTACCATAGCTGTAGCTAGCTACTGGTCCCCTATGCTCTTTTGCTCTTTTCTACCATCATGTATGGCTGCCTGCTGCCACGGGCCACTCCTCCTTGGAGCCAGCCCAGTATGGACTGCAACCTCCACTAAATGTGAGATAAATAAGCGGTTCCTTCCTTAATTTTAGGTGTTGGGTATTTTGTCCCAACAATGCAAGAAAAGTAACTGAGACGCTGGGCTGCATGATCTGAAAAGTCGTTCTGTGTCCTGGTGTAACCATGGCTGAGACATGCTGCTTTGCAATTAGCAGTGCTATACCAGGAGACAGGTAGAGAAAAAGATGAACATGGAGCTTTTGGGAGAGGGGAAGAGGCTTTCTCAGTCAGAGCACAGCTCTTGCATATAGCTGTGTAAGTGTCTCTTATTGCCCATTTAAGGGGTAATGGTGCAAGGCGAGCTCTTTTGCTCTGGCCACAGGTTAATAACTAATATTAGCATGGAGCCAGCGCCTTACCTCATGGAATAATGTGCTGCCATTTAGTCAGACAAAATGTGATTGTTTTCTGGGCAGAAAATTTCTTTGTAAAAATGTATATGGAATTTCAATAAGCATAACCCCAAGGTAAACACTGGCAACTAAAATTATAAGTAATTGGGCAATGTGACTTCACATAGAAACAGTCCTAACAGTAGTACCTACAGTGAAATATTTTCTAAAACACTTTTAGTCTACAGTTACTACCTTGGGTAACATTTTGGATGGTGTGCTATTTTTACAAATAGGATAAATTCTAAACCAGTAAAAGTGCCTAATCAAGGTCTGGCTTCGTGCAATCAACACATTCCTTTTATGAAATACAGTGCTGAGGAATCTGTACGTCACTAATCTCACTACCTCCACCTTCTTGGTAGTTTCTAGAGTAAAAGGTTTTTTGTTTTTATTTTTTAATGTTGGGTTTCGCTACCCAATTCAGGATGGTAATGATGCTCCTGTCTCACTCTCCCTTAGTGCTAGGATTATAGGCATGCACCACTGCACCTGGTTCAAAAATCTGAACATGGCCAACCAAATAGCTCTTTGGATTAAACTGCCTGCAAGCAGGCACACGGGCCAGGGCTCAATCTCCTAGCCTGCTGTGCTGGTCCCACCCTCAGTGTGCACTGAGACTACTATTGAGTCTGGACGTGGTGGCGTACACCTGTAATCCCAGCTCTTGGGAGGCTGTAAATAGGCAGATCACTATGAGTCCGATCCAATAGTGAGACCCTGAGCACCCAATAGATGCTTCCGTAAAAATAAAGAAACAGATAACTAAATAAAAAATTTTAAAAAATCTGAACACATTACATTAAATGTCATAGCCAATTTGTAATTTTCCTTCTGTGAATGGTCAACTCAAAACTTGCATTCATACAATAAACCAAAAAGTTTCCTCATGAACAACAACAACAAAAAAGTTTCCTCATGAATTAGAAGCAAGCAATTGATTTTTAAAAATGGTGAGGGATTAATATAGTTTTACCAAGTAGGAAGAAAACAAATCAAGTAACTGAAAAGGATTGGAAAAGGACTTAGCTCCTTAGAGGAGAGGGAATAAAGTCCCCATCACTTTCCTCCCATCTCTGTCTATGTCCCTGTCCATAGGTTCCCCTGTCCAAACTCAAAACAATGGCCAGTTCTTAGGAATTTTTTCCCGAGTGCAAAAGTAGGTCTGAGTGAGCAAATGGGAAATACACTGCATCCTTACTCACCTAGTATTTTTCTTCCCTTTTCACGACACTGTAAACAGCTGACAGATTAAATTTGACCATGTGACTGACTTCTGCCCATGCTGTCATTGACATCAGAAGGTAGAACTCTAAAATTTGTTTGCAATATGATACAAGGAGAAAGGACATGTGTTTTATCTTTCCTCCCTTCCTCCTTTCTGATACCCATGGTGCAGAGATAAAGATGGATGGGCTGGTGCCATTTTTGGACCATGAAGTGACCTTGCAGCTGAAGATCATAGTGCAGGAGACTTGCGCAGAAATTCTCCAGAAGCTTAGGTTCCTGGGGGCTGCTCCAGATTCCACCTCTAGGCTTTTCTCTTATGAAGATTAATGCTTTTGTGTTAAAAAATTAAAAAAAAGATAGATCAAAAACTTTCTGTTACTGTATATTTTGCCATCAGCTATATAACTGAAGTATCAAAAAGTATTTTTCAATTGCAACTTCTAAAATTTTTAGTTTTATGTCCCCACCTATTTGTAATTTCAAAGTGTATCTGGCTGCTTTACTTTTAAGATATTGCTCGTGAGCCTGCTTATTTGAGACAGAGTTGGTATTTTGACAGTAGGTGGATATAGTCCTTCAACACAGACAAACAGGTCTGTGTTGCATAGCAAGTGAGTATATAGATGAAACATCTCAATTTATGCCGGCTTCTCAGCTTGGGAATAAGTGCACACCTCATCAAAGGGTTGCTTCTTTCCAATAAGCATGACAACAGGCACTCTCACACCTACCAAATCAAACAGAGCTGGGAGACAAGGACGTGTGAGGTCTCTCTGGGAATGTGTAAGACAACAATACTTAGGAAGAGCATGAATACAGATGAGATGATCATTATTTAAATGACGCCAAATAAACAGAATGTTTCCAATGGGTACCTTTTAAGCAGTCAGATTTTTTATGGACTATTTCAATTTTGTTTTGCCTGGTTGGTAATCATAACACTAAATTTAGTAAATATATATTATTGAATTTCTTTGGAATATTCCGAGTGATATAAATTTAGTACACCTTTGGCTGTGACGCATGGCCACTTCTGGACTCCATTACTGACTTGGTGCTATCTTAAGAATATGCACCACTTTCTTTTTTGAAAACTGTGCATTCATGAAATATAAAATTCATATCACAGATTATTCCTGTGATCATACTAGCACAAGACTGTGCTGAAACTACAGTTTTGTTATTGACATTTTTACTTGGGGATTTATTGGGCTGGAATGCAGTGAACAATTAACTGAGAATTACAAGACGGGAAGAAAACATCCAGAGACTTTGTAATTCTGGACATGGGACCGTTTTGTGGATAACCTGCTCAAGATACATCTAGTTTTTCTCCACAAGGGCTCTGTGAGTATTTTGGATCACTGAGTGATACTGACTTCTGCAGGGCTCATAATCATTGCGAGAAGATGTGGCATTTTCAAGCCAGCTAAAGTGATAATAATAATAAATGGAAGACTTTTAAAAACTAAAAATAAAGTGCTAATGACATTGATGGCAGCATTTGGGCTTTATGTTGCTGATCATTAGCTCTAAGAAAGGTGGGCCAAATCTGGAAGCACATTCTAAAGTTGAGGAAACATATTGCCATTAAATTAAAGAAGGGAGAGGTGCTAAAATGGCAGCTCCTGTAAGTGTGTGGTGATCTTATTCCATTTCTTCTTCCGTCTTGAATGCTTTTTCTATTCTTAGCAATGTTTCATCTAAATTATCCAGACATTCCAGTCCCCTCTTCACTTTTCCCTCGAGGGACTCCTGACACCTGAACATACGCTATCTGTAAGTTCACTGTTGTGTAGTAACATCAAGAAGCTGATAGAAAATCTCCCTAAATTGTGCTGGACACATTTTCCAGATTCTAGATGTCTTGAATGACCATCGTAATGCCCACAAAACTAACTTCCTAACGTACATCAAAACCTACTATATGATACTTTAGTTTAGAATACTTCAGCAATGATCGTTCCTACTGTGCTTAAAAGAAACCAAGGTTGAAATGTCTATTTGAAATTGTTAAAATTGTTAAAGGACATTATTAAGCAGTTGTGATTTAGCACCCAAATCTGTGGCTTTGAAGTAAATTCATGCTTTAAAGGGAATGGATGATCAATAGAATTTTCACATCTTGTATCCAAACTGGAAAACTGAAGCAGACAGAAGTTCTAAAATGTAATAGTTTGGGTATTCATGCAGAGCTAGCAACAGAATTTCTCTTAACATAAGCATTTTTCATACTTTTTTTTTTTTGTCTTTTTGAGACAGGGTCTCACTATGCAGTTCAGGCTGGCCTTAAGCTCACTTTGTAGCTCAGGCTGGTCTCGAACTCATAACAATCCTCCTGTCTCAGCCTCCCAAGTGCTGGGATTACAGGCCTGCATTACCATGCCTGGCTGCTACTCTCAACTTTTAAAATAAGAGGTCATGTTGATCATTTAAAAGCAGGACAAGGGCCAGAGAGATGGTTCAGTGGAATAAGTGCTTTCCTGGCAAGCACAAGTGCCTGAGTTCAATCCCCAGTTCTGCCAAAAATAAAAGCAGAAGATCAGGTTGGATGTGACATGATTCCCAGAGGTTCATGTGTTAAAGGTTTGGTCACCAAACCTTGTGGTGCTTTGAGAGGCGGTGGAACCTTTGGGAGTTGGGTTGGGCATGGGGGGCGAGGGAAAGAAGGGAGGTCGTCGAGGGCTGGTCCTTGAGGGGACTGCTGACTGCTGGGACCCCAGCCCTTTCCTGTTTCCTTTTCACTATCCATGCAAGATGAGCTCAACAGTATCCTCCACCCCACACTCTTGCCATGGTGCACTGCGCCACCACAAACTGAAAGCCACTGGGCCAAGCAAACATGGAAAAAGCCAAGCGTACAAATAGATCTTTTCTGCTCATTAGCTTACTTAGTTCAGATGTTAGTAACAACAGCAAAGGAAAGCTGATGAACGCACAAGTATCCTTAGAAAACGAACTACCTATGCCATCTATAAAACACCATTTAAACTCTAAGTGAACTTCAAACAATGCAAGCCAAATATATGCTGCTTAGATTATACTGTGGTTGCTGGACAACTGTAAAATACAAAACGTTCCCATTACTTCTCATGTTTTACTTCTGAGAATTTTCTAGCCAAGTTCTTATTTGAACGGAGGTCAAAAATTACTGTGTGGGCTTTTCTTAAGGGATGATTTTAATGAAAGTGCCTCGTTATTGCAACATATACTGCCTTCCTTTCAAAAGATTCCCTCAAAACATAGTGATTAAATCCTGGGGGAAAATAAATTTGTATTTTCCAAAAGCTTTAAGAAGTAAGTTACAAGGGGGGAAAAAAAAAAACAAAGTTCTGAATCCTCATATATAACAAGCAAATACTTCTTTTAGCTTAAAAATCATAAAACTTTATTTTTGCTCTTTTACTTGAAATGTGTCAAAAATCAGTGTGTGTTGTGCAAAATACTCTTCCAAAGAAAACTGCTATTTTTTGAACTTTTTTTTTTAATTTAGAGAAATTGTGAATGTTTGAATATGTGTTTTAGAAGCATAAGACATGACCCTATGGTATGTCTCTTGCCTTGGGTATGTTCACATGAATTTCCTAGGAGCATATTGGGGATATGAAAAGTTTATGTGTGAGATAACTTCACTAACCACCAGCTTTGAGGTGGTGAATAACAGAAAGAACACAAGGCAGCCAATAGGGTGTGAGTTATTCAAATTAGCAGGATAGACAAGCACACAGACCTTGCTGTTGTCTATCTGTCTGCATGGCAAGGCAGCTGGGATGTGTACACCCCGACTCTGATGGTCTTTGATGAGTGAGTGTATGTAGTTGGTAAAGGAAGACTTCTCATACAGCTGTTTCCATACCTGATTCTTCTGGAGACCATGAAGAAAACCCTGAGGCGAAGAACTTCAGCTCTTCACTTTGAAAACAGCTGTTCTGAAAGTAGCTTGTCTGAGTGCATGGACATAAGGAGAACCAACTATGGGGCCAACGAGATAGCTCAGTGGACTAACTCACCTGCTGAGGCAAGCACCGGGCCTGTGGTTTGATCCCCAGCACCACATGCTGTACCAGCTCCATCCCTAGGGTGGGCTGAGGTGACCAGAGTCTGGGCATTATGGCATATGCCTGTAATCCCAGTGCTGGGGAGACTGAATGCAGGAGGATCACTATGAGTCCAAGCTGTGTAGTGAGGCCCTGCAGCAAGCAAATATATTAAAAAGAAAGAAAGAAAAAAAAACCCGAAAGAAGCAAACATTATATATATGTGTGTGTGTGTGTGTGTGTGTGTGTGTGTGTAGTTTGTGCGTGTGTATTTCTGAGACTCAGACTATACCTACCATTATGAAAAGCTAGCTATAAAACCCAATTACAATAAGAAATATTTCCCTTAAGAATAAGTAACAGACTGCATTCATAACCCAAATCATAAACAAATATGAAAATTTAAACAGTTATCAATAAATATGTCAGAATTAAGATGTATTAATGTGCAAAAAAAAAAAAAAAAAAGAATAAGGAACAGTGGTAAAATACAAACCAAATTATCTAAACTCCTAGGAATCAGACAAATTCAAAGTGAAGCCTAGGCTGGGTGTGAGGACTCACGCCCGTGACTCTAGATCCCTGGAAGGCGTATGCAGCAAGATGGCCGCCTGGCCCAGTCAGTGACCTAGGAAGACCC
>PVKA01000426.1:100453-170058 GCA_004027165.1 Ctenomys sociabilis
AAAAAAAAAAAAAAAAAAAAAAAAAAAAAAAAAAAAAAAAAAAAAAAAAAAAAAAAAAAAAAAAAAAAAAAAAAAAAAAAAAAAAAAAAAAAAAAAAAAAAAAAAAAAAAAAAAAAAAAAAAAAAAAAAAAAAAAAAAAAAAAAAAAAAAAAAAAAAAGAAATTAAAAATTAAAACATGGTAAAAAAGTTACAGTATATAAGTCACTAGAGGTATAGCCAACAAGATTATGGTTGTGAAAATACATATTAGCTTGAAAATAAATGCTTATACTATCAAATAAGCAGAATGATACTCAGCAATGAACAAATATGCTAGTCACAACTATCTTATGTTTTCACAGTGTTAATGTATTCCGGAGCAAAGTAGGGCCATGATGGAAATATTCTGTCAATTGTAGTGTTTCCTTTGCAAGCAACAAGGAACCCAGCTTCCTCTGGTTTAAACGATCCCACGTATTGGCTCACATGTGACTGAACAGCCTGACAGCTGGGCTTCGGATTAGATCCCCGCAGTTCCTCCACTGGGTCATTAAAGGACTGGTTGTTTTCTTTCCCTGCCCTCTTCCTTCTGTCTCCGCCCTGCTACAGCCCCGCTCCTCCTGATTGTCATTTGGCTGCCTGCAGAAACTAGGACCTGATGCTTCCTTGGTTTTACACAAACTGTCAGAATGAGGGCTCCTCTCCCTCAACCGCTAAACAGAACATCAGCATTCATTCTTATCATCTGGGCTGTGTGCCCTTTACTGCACCAGAAAGTACGACTGGAGAGTGAGCTTGGCCACAGCCCGATTAGCACTCCCATCTGCAGCAACAGCAGCAGCAGCAGTGGACTCAGCTCCACTCTAAATCTGTGGCTGCTACAAAGTGAGGGAGCTCGGAACAGGTGCTGAGGAAGCCACGGGGATGTCTGCTACATAAATGAACCATGTGACTACGTACGTGCACAGCTGTGTATGGATCTCACTCTCCTATGATGGAAGGAAACAGAACCAACTGACTATGCCGATTCATTTTATTCACTCAGTCAACACATATTTACTAACTACCTGTCTTATCCCAGACTGTTCTAGGCACTTCAGACACAGTATTGAATGAGACCCAGGAGTGCCTTATGTCATGGAGATGTTAGAGTGGAGGAAGAGAGGCAACAAATGAATGAATAAACAGGAAAGATTATGTGAAGCACCGGAAGCAAGATGCCAGTTGGACCAACTATATGGATTTCTTTTCTTTTGGAGGAACTAGAGAGGGAGTCTAAGGAGGAATCATTTCAAGCTGAGATCTGTATGAAAAGAAGAGGCATTGAGGCAAAAATTCAGGAATAGAGCACACCAAGCAAAAAAGAAAAACACTTTAGTCCAAAAGAGTTAAAAGTAAAGCAATCAAGTGCAGTAGTGGAACACACGTATAATCTCAGCACCCGGGAATGCTGAAGCAGGAGGGTCACAGGTTCAAACCCAACCTGGACAACTCAGCAAGACCCCATCTCAAACTAAATAATAAAGTACTGAGCATGTGGCTCAGCTCTGGTTCAATCTGAAGTATCACCAAGAAAGTAAGAGACACAGTATGCATAAGGGAGAGTGGAGTGAAAGGAAATTGGAGCCATTTGTAGATATCGTAGATAGAGATTTGGAGACCATGAGAGGACTCTGGGCTTCGTGAGAAGAGCGATGAGAATCATTGGAGTATATTTAGTAAAGAAGGGAAAGTGTCTATGTCTTTAAAAGATTTAAGGGTTCTGTATAAAATGCACTTTGGGGAGTCTGAAGGGAGCCCAGCTGATGGCTGCTGTCTCAGCACAGGTGAGGATTGGTGATGAATGGAACTGAAGGGAAGGGCCGGGGAGGACACGGGGAGGGCTCTGGGGAGGCAGTGCCCTGAGAGTTAATAGTGGTAAAGACACAGTGTGGGAGGGCTGTGGAAATCAGAAATAAAGGCAGGCTCTCAAATGTGAGACTTGAGCACCTGACAAAATTACTGATTGTGACTAACATGAAAAGTGGAAGGTGAGGGCAGGCCAAATAGCTCAGCAGATTAAAGTAACTGCAAGCAGGCCCAGGGGGCAGGGGTTTGATCCCCGGGCCTTCCATCCAGCCCTGCCCTGGGGCCACACTGAGAGGGCAATTGAGACTGAGTGTGGTGGCACAGGCCTGTAATCCCAGCTCTTGGGAGACTGTAAACAGGAGGATCACTAGCAGTCCAATCTAGTAGTGAGTCCCTGAACACCATTAGACCCTTATGTAAAATACAAAAAAGAAAGAAAGAAAGAAAGAAAGAAAGAAAGAAAGAAAGAAAGAAAGAAAGAAAGAAAGAAAGAAAGAAAGAAAGGAAGAAAGGAAGGAAAATAAAAGAAAAGAAGAAGGTGATTTTGGAAAGAAAGGAGAGAGGAGACTTAGAAATTTGAAGCTTAAGATGCCTGTTAGTCACTGAAGCAACACCTGTTATAAGTTTGCTGGTCCAGTCCCAGATAAGAACCCCTGCTTTTTAAAGGGCAGAAGGAAAAATTGTCACAAGGTTTTTTGTTGGCTTGTTTCTTTCTTTCTTTCTTTCTAATGTTTTCTCTTTTGACTTGTCAGGAAGGCATGATTCTTTAATTTGCTACTTAATGTCATTCAAAGTAAAAAAAAGTTTAAATTCATATTACAGTGATGAGTTTTACTATTTATCTCTATGTATTACAAAGTTAAAGCATAAGTAAAAGCACTTAACTTACATACTGAATCATCAGAAGCATAAAATTCCTATTTCACGGTCAGGCTTCCCTGTGTATTTCATTCTCCCCAGCACTGTAGTAATGCTACACAAAACTAGCTCTGTTGCTTTTATTTCAAGCCTGGAGATACACATGCTCCTCCCTTCATCCTACAGATGAGAAGAGAAGGCTGCAAGAAGAAGGAACTGTGAGATGTCAAGCATTTATTGCCTTCCATGTCATCCTATTGAGTGTCCTGGTAGTGGCTGAGTCAGGTGGGAAATTACACAGATAAGACTGAACTTGTTGACTGCTGTTACACTGAAACAAGTTCTGATTCTAATGGAGAGCATAGCCCTTGGCATCCCCCAGTGTCTCCCTGACTCCAGCACTGTGGATCCCTGGACATCTGCCTTCCGAGTACTACAAGTACCTCGTGTGAATAGTCAGCAAGAAACAGTGGGTGCGCATATGCCGTGTACAGCTGCTCTGCAACTTCCTGTGCTTCATCAGGGACCAAACATGAGATCAAAGGCAACATGGGAGGGCCGGCCGAATAGCTCAATGGATTAAAGCACCTGCAAGCAGGCACAGGGTTGAGGGTTCGATTCCCAGGCCTGCCATGCTGGCCCCACCCCTGGTGCACACCTATAATCCCAGCTCTTTGGAAGCTGTAAACAGGAGAATCACTATGAGTCCGATCTAGTAGTGAGACCCTGTAGACCCTTCCCTAAAATACAGAAAAAAATAAAGAAAAAAAAAACATAAACAAAGACAACATGGTTAAGAATGAGAGGACCTTGACTGTAGAATACTAAAGCAGTGCAGCTGCCCATGTCTCATAGTCATGAGGCTGACCCTGAATTTGATATAGGCATCTGGAGGTTTGAGGAAAGATCACTGCCAAAAGCATAGATTTGGAAATGATTCATATTTATGTATAAAATATTTTAGGACCGGATGAGACCATCTGTCTTACTTTTCTCATTGCTGAGAAAAAATAGCTGACACTCAAAGAATGAAAGGTTTATTTAGCTTACAGTTTGTACAGGTTATGGTTCATAATCTGCTGGCTCCCAGGCAGGAAGCATATGGCAGAGGGGCAGCAGTGCATGGCGGGCAGAAGGCAGCAAGAAAAACAAGAAACCTTGACAGCATCTTTCCACCCCTTTTATACTCTATCCAGGCTACCAGGGTTGGGACAGTGCCAGACCAATCAGTGGGCTGATTTAGTAATTACACACCCTTTATCCCAGCGTTGTGCCACAAATCAATCCCACACTCTAAATCCAGCCATCTCTGAAAAAGCTCCACCTCTGGCCACATGAGGCTTTCGAGGGACAGCTAAACTCAAGCCATACACCACCTAGGAAAATTGTAAAGATGGATAAATGACTCCAGAATCTACAGCTTGATATCTGCTCCCTAAATCTCTGCATGTTTGAACCACTTCTAAAGATGCATGTGTTTATGTCGAACAATACTTTTCTGGATGTTCATGTCTGCATATAATTCCATTGGGCAGTATACTTTGCTACCTTACCCTCCCATCAATGGGAACATCCGCCTTCTAGTTCATGAGTTGGCCTAAGAGCCACATCACTCCTCTTCCAAAGCCTAAGTTCTAAATGCCCCCTTCTTGGTTTAACTATGATCTCTGCTCACAGTGAAGACTTAAGCCCTCTAAGAGATGAAATGGTTTTGTTTGCTTGTTTGTTTTCTTTTTATTTTCTTGAGCAGGGCTCTGAAGTGTCAGGAATTGATTGTGGTGATGTCCTTTCATGGCTTTCAGATCAGGTCAAGAAGAACAATACAAAAAACTAACAGTTCTTTGCTGCCTTAAACCTTTAATTTCATGCTAATGAAATAAAATATATATAGTTTTGCAGTTGGTGCCTAAAGGACATCATTCCATGGGCAAAAGAGAAATAAGATGTATGGAGATAGCTTTTATATTTCACTCCTGACTTATGTTTGAAGCATGTAATTAGATTTCAGAGGATTCCAGCAATCAGTTTACATAAGAAAAGAGAAAGTTTCAAGGCCACACCATGGAACAGTCTTCTGTAGAACACAGTGGCTAAGAAAAGGATATCCATAGGCCTGGGGAGTTAGGGAGGTGGTGCACATCTGTAATCCCAGCACTCAAGAGGCCAAATGGCAGGAGGATTGCTGTGAGTTTGAGGCCAAACAAAAATAATATTTTTATTATTTTTCAAACAAAAAAACCTTGCTTACTAGAATGAAACACTTTAGCATTTTTTTCTAATGCTGGTCCTAAGCCAAGGATGTGAATAAAACAATTTATTTTGAAACAATGTCCAGCAAATAGCACTAGACGCATGCAGAAGGGAGATGGGGAAAGGATATAGCCAATAAGTGATGTCAGTCAGTTACTACTGTGGGAAGCTGGTCAACCCCAAAGAAAAATGGGAGGTATGATCAAGTACTAGCATTAGTGCTTTACTGCCTAAGGAGAAAGATGGCTGAGGTATTGGTTCACCAACTTCTTTTTTTTTTTTTTTTTTGTCTTTTTTTGAGACAGGGTCTCACTATGCAGTTCAGGCTGGCCTTAAGCTCACTTTGTAGCTCAGGATGGTCTCGAACTCACAACAATCCTCCTGCCTCAGCCTCCCGAGTGCTGAGATTACAGACATGCGCCACCATGCCCGGCTACCAACTTCTTTTAGTCATTGTTTAAGGGCTGTTTCCAAACTATATCAAATCTGTGCCACTTCCAGCCTGCGGCAGTAGGCAGGCCCACAGCATGGAAAATTCATACCACCCAAAAAAAGTGCAAAAAGAAGGTAGTTAGAATTCAAGTCCATATTTAATAAAAGGAAGAGAAACCAGTAGAGGATTGAGAAGAGGGTGGAAAGGGTAAGGGCATGGTAGTAATGAAAGATTCTCTAGGACTTGTGTTTGATGCTAACCCACATGGGAGCCTGCCATAGCTTCTTTGAAAATTATCCATCTTGTCCATCCACTGATTGGCTTATATAATTAGGGATATATTGTATAATGGGCAAAAAATGTGAAGCCCACTGGAAATCAGGGAGCAGTATAGGGACAGGGTAAGGGTAAGGTCATGGAAGCACAGTGAAATTTAGTGGCTTACTGAAGGATGTACAGATACAGTAGAAGAACTGGACATCTTGAAGTACTAAGATGTAAATTCGATAAACATCAATAAAATTCATCTTAAATATTTAGAAAAGAAACAGTAGCTTTTTTGTACATTCCAGTGCCACCCATCAAGAGCCTTTTAGCTCATTACCCCAACAACAAATGGGCTCGACCTCTTTTGCACGGAAGATTATTGTGCCCACAAGAATATATCAGTGGACACATAGTGTATGTGACTCTCACATTTTTTCATGACTCAAACATAAATTAAACAAAGAGTCAGAGGAATTGGACAGCTCCTCACTTTTTTCCTTTGAACTTGGACAAAAGCAAGAATCAACCCCATCACAGAAGTTCATCTGGAGATGAATTCTCTGGCCTTATGCATTTGGTCATGTTCTGGTGCAGAGATTTTTCCCTTTAGTAGATGAAATCCTGGCTATTTCTCTGCTTACCAAGAGTCCTCACAGAGGGATTCTGGCACTGCAGTCTATGCTGCTGCATTTTACCCCTTTAATTTTATTAATAAGCTTAGTTCTATATACCTCAATCTCACTTCAAAACTGATTGACTAGATTAGAAAACCACTATTTCATGGAAGCCACCAACCTTCAGATATCTGCATATCAGTTAAACCATAAACTCTGCAGACTAATTTATAAGCTAGAGCAAAGATACCCCAATTAAAAAAACACAAACATATATGTTTGAGTAAAGTGTAATAAGCACTTATAAAAATTGCTTAGGAAGTGCAATTTCTTCTTTAATTTTATAAATTACTTCCCAGTTGGTCAAATTAATAATTGCAAATAATCTTCTGAAAGTTGGTAGTCATTTCTGCCTAATTTTCATTAAAGGTAGTAGTTTAGCCTCTTCACCTGAAGCACTTAGCCTGATTTTATATCTTAATAAAGAAATGCTATTTAAGAGTTCAGAGAGTGCACTGCACCATGAAAGCCAGGAAGCCAGGAAGGCTTTCATTCCTGTGAGTCCATCCCCCTATTGATACAACTCCTGCAGCCTGAGATAAACACACTGTCAAGTAATAAATAACAGACCAAGGAGAGGAAAAGATCACCCTTGGGCAAGACAGTCCAAATTCTAAATGTTGTTAATCCTCTTTTCATTTTAGGTAAATGTTGGGAGATAACATGGTATTTCCATACTTCCAGATGATTTTAATTTTTTATTTTCAGTTTTTAATATGTCTGTACACACATAGTATGTGAAAGTAAAAATTAAACAGAAATATATGATGTAAAAATAATTAAAGGTACAAAATCAGTTTAGTTATATTGGGGAGATATAATAATTAAAGGTACAAAATCAGTTTAGTTATATTGGGGAGATATATACCTTTCAAAAAATAGAATATAGTTTGTTACTCATCTCTCTTCTTAAAAGCAAGTTAAGTTTTCTCTGTGTCTCCTTCCAGTTGTATTTTTTTTTTAAAGCAGGGTCTTACTATGTAGTCTAAGGTGGCCTTGAACTCACTTTGTAGCTGAGGCTGACCTCAAACTCAAATAAAATCCTCTTGCTTCAGCCTGCTGAGTCACAGGACTATAAATATGTGCCATGACTCCCAGTTCTAGTAATATTTTTAAGCATTTATTGATCTTTTATTTTCTTACTAGCTGAAAGTTAAATGAGGAATTGTGTCTCCTAAATATTTTTGGTTTTAAAGCTTTTAAATTCTTGCCATCAATTTGATGATTGTACAGTGAGCCATATAGCATATCATATCTGTTATTTCCATTTTCAAATCAATAGATAATACAGCAAGATTTACTGATGAGGCAGGAACAAACTATGCACACCATAAAGGCTTAGAAACAAGTGGAGGATTGGCCTTAATTCTGTCTGACACATTGTAGAAAAAGGAGCAGAGAACCCCAGCAGGAATGGTGGAGGAGAAGAATGAATGTGATGACAGTAACATTTAAGAAATTCCCATAATCGAAGTATGCATTGTTTATAGGCAGGTAGGAAATAAATAAGTGTATAAGAGTCTTATATAATAATTATTTTAATTCATCAGGCTGTTTCACATTTATTTGATCACTTTCTAACATAAACAATTTTTTAATTTATTTTATTGAAGAACAAATAACAATGAGACAGTTTTAAGACAAATTAACAGGACAGATTCAATAAATTAATACATTGCAAACTTTTCATAATGTTTTGGTATCATACAAGGTGCATACATGATATTATACTTACAGACATTATTATAGCAGATGTCTCTGATCAGTGAATTAAGAGTGTAACTGTTTACTTATTTTAATTTTTTATACCTGAATTATATCACAGATTTAAAAATTAATACTTTCTACCTTGTTATTTTCCTAGTGGTTGTCCATAGTACTAGAAGCCAACATAATATTTTTGTCCAACCACTATTAGTGCAAATCATGCTTCTCATAGAATTATGCAGAAGCATGGCATATTTATCCAAACTGTACTGTTTATACACACACATTATGATTCTTCCTTTCTATACTATACCCTTTTTTTGTCTAGACTTGTCAAAGATGGGCACTCCATTGCAATAAACCAATTTAGGTGCCTGAACTCAACAACACCATCCAACATAGTCCAGCATTCCACAATAATAGTGAGTTATCTGAAGAAGTTGTTGACTACAGCCATTTACAGCTCAACTTATTATTATGGCCTCATGTTATATACCTCATTTTTATACTTTTCTTCTGGATGGTTAAGACCAAGATAGATCAAGACCTATATACCAAAAGAGGTAGCTTTTGTTTCTGACGAGGTCAGTGAAGTCCCCTCAGGGTTTATCTTGTAATCCTATACCTTACTCTGTAGATCCTTTGTCTATGTTATTCATGTGGATGAGTCATGGCCAATGCTTGACCAGTTTGTTCTCTGTCAGAGCCTGAGAGAAAGTTTTCTGTCCATGTCACTCTCCCTAGGCACACTATAGATCATCAGTCTCCTTCCTCTGTGGCTCCATAATCTCCTTGATCAGAAAATTTGGGGCACAAATGAGTTTCATGATATTACAGTACAGGTTCACCTATATCGTGAGTCTTCGCTGACCTTGAAAGGCTAGGGCCAAAATGTTGGCTGGCCTTGCAGCTCTTCTATTTCTCCAATTTTGATCTATTAACTTAGGCATAAACAATTTTAATTGACAAAGAAAAGACAAACATTCCTGGCATGTTCTAGTTTAGTTCATAAATCTTAGGACCTAAGAACTTCCATTTTTTAATGCATTTAAAAACTGAAGGTAAATGCATGCACAATAAGCCATGTGATTTCTGTTCTCCTGGCTCCTTATTAGATTATCAATGTTTTCCACCCTCTTCCTTGTTTGATTTTATTTTCAGTGTTAAAATTGCAAAGCAGCTCATTACTGCTTCCTGTGTTCGCTGTCTTACAAGAACCATTTGTGGTTTTATATGTACAAGACCCTCAATATAGCCGTGTTTGTGCATGCGGAGCCTCTGCTTTTGTGAACATGTCTTTATGCTTTTGTTGCCCCAGTAACTAACAAACATGACCTCTTCAGCCCATAGGGATCTCTTCCATTTCTGTTCTAATAAAACTTACTAGCAATTAGCTGATAATCCTAACCTTGTTAGCCTTTGTAATTCATTTTTTGGTGTACTCATTTCTTTGTCTTCACTGATTAATGGCTTAACAAGGACAAGGACTGTGCAAACTTTGTGTGTATTTTATAGATTCCAGCGTAGCATGTGACACGTATTATATCTGCTGTTAATTTCTTTTTTAATGAGCCAACTTCCTTTGGATAAGCATGCAATAGCCACTTCAGTCTGGTTCTTCTCTGTAGGGGAGTGAAAGTGTGTGAAGGTTGTAAATAACCAGATCCAAACAGTCCTTCATTTGTCGAAGCACAGTGAGTGGAGGGAACAAAACTGTTGACCTAAAAAATGAGTTTGTGGAAAATAACATCTACATAAGAAACAGAATATAAAGGATTATGGTTTCAGGAACTATCATGAGCAGTTTTAATGGAGAGCTCATGTAGATTTTTTGTGAGAAGAGTAAACATATTAATGATAGAAAATTCTGGGCTGGGGATATAGCTCAGCGACATAAGTACCTGCCTGGTGAGCACAAGGTTGAGAGCTTGATCCCTGGTGCGGAAAAACAAAGATAAGAAAGTTTTATGCAAATAAAGCCACCACTGTTTAAGGATTTGTCCAGAGTAACATCTTTGATATTTAAACCCTCCACATTTGCTCTTTGTTCATTATCACTCGAGGTCATTAAAAAGAAATCATGACCTAATTCCTTCCAAATAAATCTCCCAGTACAATCCGAAGCAATGGTTCAGTCTCTTCTTTGAGTCTATTATATATAATAACAAATGAACAGGTCAATAAGAAGAGAAGTATTCATGGACAGACCTTAAGAAATTTCCTATAGCAGTTACCACTTGATAGGAATAAACATTGTTCCAAAAGAAATCCCTGAATAAATGAAAGTACTCTTGCTTTCTTTCCAGCGCACCTTTTTTTCCTTTATGTATATTCATGGGTATTTGTTGGAAGATTTATTACATACGGGCCCTAATTTTTCCTCACTGGTACCTCCTTGAATCCATGCCCTTAGAAGCAAAGCTTCATAGCTGGCTTCCGCTCTGGCTTAGCATGAGACTCACAAAGCAAAGAAGTAAGTGTGTGCCAGGAGACCCATGCTGTGTGTTTCTGCTGATTCTGTCCTAAGGGGTACATCCAATTTGGCCTGCTTGTGAAGGCAGAAATGGAGCATAGCTGAGCACCCCCAGATGGCTCAGCCACGGTCCCCCTTGATGACCACCACTTTTATCTCCATGTATTCAACGGGGCTCTCTCCCAACCAGTGCAACCATCAAGCCAGCTCACCAAACTGAAAGCTAAATAATTCTTGGTTATTTTAAGCTGCAACCTGTTGATTACATAGTTTTCTTACATGCCATTAATATAGCAATATCTAATTAATAGGTTTCCATTTTTCAATATTCAAATTTAAATGAGTTTTTGTTAATTATAAGCACAGAAGCATTTGGGTTGTGAATGGTGTAAGATATGCCAGTGCTCCTAGGCCCAGGGTGTAACATCAAATGAAAATCCCTGGCCAATGGGTTCTTTTCCTCAAACTGGTAGAGGAGCTAAAGCCACTGATTCTACTCCAGCACCCCACACCCCCAAATTGAGCAACTACCAGAGGTGGTGTGTGATGATTGGCTCTTAGAGTAGCATCCAAGATCAGCACCTTGACTTCAAATTGGAACCAAAAGGTGGCATCATTCATATTCCAGAGCTCACCTGGGGATCATGTTGAGACTTATTTAAAGCTGAAGCTACATCTTTGGTGATATTTTCCTGCTACCTGTCTCCTGGTGTTCCTTTGTGCTTCTCCTGAGAACCTATGTCAATAGATCACTCACCCAAGGATCCTTAACTTAGGCTCTGCTTTGAGGCAACTTGACTAGACATAACCAGATCTGGAGAATTTTCATAGAATAAATGAACACACTGGCTCCTGTTGATGTCTCAGATATCTGTTGATAGACCTTTATGATTCAAATGCTTACTCTGAGCAAAGAGCATCCCTTTGATTCCTGAGTTTAGTGAAATATGATTATTTCATTCACCTCCATTTCCTTCTGCATATGCAGTAGAAACCTTGAAAATGGGGTCAAGGGGAGTTTTTGATTTTGCATTTTGAACTTGGATCTGATTGTGTCTAACTAAGCGAGAGAAGGAAGTGAAATTCTACTGTATTAGCATGGCATTTGAGGTGGAGGAGTTTAGCGGCAGCAGCAATCACGGGGAGCAGCCATTTATGGCTGAATTATACCATTGTAGCTACTTAACATGCCGAACCATTCCTCTCTGTCTGGAAAAATCATAAAAAGGGGACCGTCAGCACTCTGAGTCACTGCTAAGAGGCTTATGCATCCTCACACCTGCATTTAAATGAGTATTTCCGGGGCAAAAAATAAGGACCTTAGAGAAATGAAATGAAGTACTGTAGCAGGGGAAAAAACAATACTGGTTTCAGTCTGCATTTGGAAGTTAACTGCTGGAAGATCACTTCTAGAACTAAGTTAATCATCAAGAACAATCATGTTGAATGACTTTTTAATGTATCTTTTAAAAAATGAAAAAAGATCATATGAAAAGGATTATAATCAAATGTCATAATTTGCTGATGTCTAAAATATAAGGGATAGTTACTGATAACCTGTGCTTTGTATCAAGAAAATATGTCTGTCCGTCTGTCTGTCCGTCTGTCTGTCTGTCTGTGTCTGTCTGTCTAGAGAGTTATACAGTCATATACAGAGTTATACAGTTATATAGACTTATGTACATTTTATATCTTACAAGTCAAGTTCAAAGAGGATTCAGAAGGAAGACTTGCAAGTACCCCTTCTTTAGTTTCTTCTTTAAATTTTACTCCTGTTATGGTGTGACTTGTGTAGGATGCAATGAGTATATCTTCTAGGTACACATCTTTCTTTTTGTATGTTAGGGAAGGGTCTACAGGGTGTTCAGAGTCTCACGACTAGATCAGACGCATAGTGATCTGCTTGTTTACAGCCCCCCAAGAGCTGGGATTACAGGAACTCGCCAGCATGGCAGGCCCAGGAATCGAACTGCTGGCCTCTGAGCCTGCTTGCAGGTACTCTAATCTGCTGAACTATTTGGCCAGCCCTTTAGGTACACATCTTGAATATGCACACATGTGCTACCCATATTAAATAGATAATTTCCAGGGTCCCAGGAAGTCTCTTCAATGATGTTCACTGAAGAACATCATTCTAACCTTCCATCACAGATCTTGGTGTTTTCATGTTTCTGTGAAAGAACTATTTCCCCCAAAAGTACCAGGAGCAATCTAGTCAGTGTGCCCTTTCACTTCCTATTTCTAGCATCTCCCTAGTCTCCAGGATCACAAGAAATCATGTCTTTTGGTTCTTGTACTCATAAGCGCTCTCCCTCATGAAGTTCCCCATTGGGTCTTCTTGCCCATGCAGTAACCAGGTTAGCAGTGTGAATCCTAGACTTTTTGTTTACTTTCTGAGAAAAAAATCCTTTTAAGACTCTAAGCACTGCTGCTCTAGTTTCATACCTGGTTGTATATTCCACAATGGATACTAAGTCTTTTCAGATATTCCTTACCTGCTAGAGACACAACCTTCTTTCTTTGTCTTTGTGAAAGTCTTGAACCAGTACCACATGCTGTCCTTGAGATAGAGCCCTGTAGCAGGCATAGACATTATTGCTAACTGTCTGGCTTATAGACCCTGAATTATGCACAACTCAGAAGATGTCACCGACTGGCTCATCCTTCCAGAACAGCCACCTGCACTGTTATTGGAGACGAAATGGGAAGAAGTATAACTACTCTTTCCATAATGCTCCGTACACATTTGAGTCCAAAGCTATTAAACAGCTTCTAGTTCCTGATCTACCATGGTGGGTCATGTCTCCCTGCACTTGATCGTGTTATTACCCCTTTATAGAAAGATTAGGTTTTTACCTTTCTTCACTTTGGATGTTTTTTCTTTAATTTTCAAGTGCCAGTTGAGTTTCATATTCCATTATTCCATGCTCAACTAAATATATGTAGAGATAGAGATATTTCATGTTGACTGTTCATGAAAAACAGAGATATTTGGTGTAGTCTCAGGCGTGCTAAGCACATGCTGAACCTGTAAGTTATAGCATTAAGGTGTTTCTTTAATATTGCTCCTGTTGCTCCCTACGTTTTAGAAGGTCTCTGGCGCCTTCCTGGTTCCAGTTTCCCAGTTGCAATCTATTAATATTTAAATTCAAATGTAGACATCATTTGCCTGAAATCTTTCCACTTTCTTTCTAACAGAATTCATATCCTTGCCCCGCCAAATTTGACAGTCTTGTTGGTACTCCTTGTTGGTTTTGGCATTTTCGCTTCTCTTTCCAAGTGTAAGCAAACAAACATCAAACCAACAAATCCTTTGAGAAGAGGAGCCCTGTCTTACCCAGAGCTAGCTTGCCAGTCCATGTTAACTCTCCTCTTAGACGCATCGTACACCCTTGCTGGATGGCTACAGGTACACTCAGTGGATAAGTAAGCTTCCTCAGTGAATCAGATTAGTGCAACACCTCAGAAGTATTTTATGGTTTTGTATTGCTGGCTTATGGAAAGGCAATGTGACCTACAGCATTGACATACTCTTGGGATCACAAAGAACGTATTTTAGCCCCAAACATTCTATTAACATTTCGTGTCTCATCTTAGAATACATGGCTGACTTGTGGCTCTCACACACCTAAGTTACTGCCAACTGTGAAATTTCCATTCTAATTCTTGTGGACTTTTTTTTCTGCCCCAGGAATGTCGTTGTTTTTCTTTTTTTTCTGGATCACTTCATCAATTTTAGATTTTTGGCTTTCTTTCCGAGGACATTTTACAAAGATGTTTAGGGGAGCAGAATTTTCATCAATGTTTCAAGAAGATGAAAACCAAATATACTTTTCAAAGCAGATACTAGGTCAGTGGCAGACCAGGCTTGGTAACTGACCTCACTCTGGAACATTGGTCAGGCTTTTAAATTTCTGACGGTCACAGTGACAAATCATGATTTGCCATAGACTTGAACAGTAATTCATAAGGAAGAAGGGCCAGGGAGATTCCTCAGTATAATAAGCACTTGTCTGGCAATTGCAAGGTCCTGAGTTCAATCCCTGGTACTGCAAAAGAACAAAACAAGAGACCACTTTTGCTTTTATTGAGGGCTGGCCCAATAGCTCAGTGGATTAAAGCTCCTGCAAGCAGGTGCAGGGGCTGTGGGGTTTGCTGGCCCTGCCCGCAAGGCATGCTGAGATGGCTATTGAGACTGGGCGTAGTGGCTCATGCCTGTAATTCCAGCTCATGGGAGGCTGTAAACAGGCGGATCACTATGAATCAGATCTAGTAGTGAGGCCCTGAACACCCTAAAAAAATACAGAAATAAAGGAAAAAAAAACCGTCCAGAATGTTCAATTTGCAAATGTTCAATTTGCAAATCTCATTTTCCTATTTTCTGCAAAATGTGTTTTGATTATAAGTGAGATTTTAATATTTCTGTAAACACACACCATAGTTAGTACATGGAATACCCCTGTACACTCTTGTATCTGGGCCACAAATTTCCTTTCCAAATATCCTACTAACTCAAAACTCAGAGGCTGAAAGGCTAGCACCTTTTCCATACATGAAGGAGACGCTGATGTACATAGTCCCAGCCTCAGATGATATATTTTATTTTTTATTTTTTGTGGTACTAGGGATCGAACTCAGGACCTTGCGCCTGCCAGGCAAGCACTTATACTACTGAGCTATCTCCCCGGCCCTCAAATGATATATTTCAATTTGAGAATATAGAGATAAATGTTTGGTTTATGTTGTAACAATGATATTTTTATTAAACTTGCAGACCTAAAAATATCTTAGTCAATAAAAGTGTTTTTACCTTATAAGAAGTATTAAATTTGTGCAATTTAACCACACTTTTAAGGACAAAAAATGGTGGGCTTTCATGCCTGTTTTAGATGAATAATGCCAGAGCTGTCAAATGTAAAAGCTGAATTAGAATTCAAAAGGAATGATGCAGAATGTACTTAGCTTTGGGCAGTACTAACAGGGAATTCTCCCAGGACTTAAATTAAATGAGCTAGGTTATTATTAATTAGTAGGAATTAAAACAATTATCAGCTCATGTACAGCACTATTCTTAATGTAGCATGCCTAGGGACCCTCTTGCAGTGTGTGGCAGTTTGATTTTTACTTTCTTATATAATAATATAATGGCCACCTAACAGAGATTTCACAAGAGGATGTACCTGCCCACCCAGAAGAGGCCTGTGTGGCATTCAATGTTAAAGAGAAACAGGAAAGTGGAGGTAGAAACAGGGCCATTCCTTATTGAAGACATGAGTCTTTTACTTTTACTTTTTTTTATTTTTTGGTTCAAATTTTTTTTTAAAGGAAACATCAAGTTTAATGTAAAGACAAAAACTACTGGACAATGTTAGCAAGGATGGCAGAGAAAACCAACTTCTGAAAAAGTCAACACCTTGGTGAACATGTGCATTAGATTCTTTTTTTTTTTTTTTTTTTTTTTTTGCGGAACCAGGGATTGAACTCAGGCCTTTGCGCTTGCCAGACAAGCACTTATTCTACTGAGCCATCTCCCTGGCCTCAAATATGTGTAGTAGAAAGCTAAAAGAAAAACAAAACGCTACTTAACTTAAAATGTTACAAGGTTTTGCAAATCAACTCATTTCATTGATGAATAAATCCCCTGGTATCAATGTGCATGCCGACCTGTCCCCTGAATATCTGGTGCAGTTAAGCAACCCAGTGTTGTCACACAGGAAAAAAATTCTGTTTCAGCCAACTCTTAGTGGAGGGGCAGCGAGCACCACACCGTCTCTGTGGACAAACAGCACTGGGATATTTTGCTTCGTTGATTTGTGTGTCTCCTCATACGACTCTTCATCGATTTCTAACGTGGTCACAGTTTCTTCCACATCTCCCAATGTCATGTGTAAATGCTGATCATCAGCGTGTAATCTGCCTCGAAGCTCTTGGCCATTCCTCATTTTCACATAGATTCACTCATCCAGGAGTCTGATGGGATCCACTGGCTCCTCTGGGGGTGTTGGTGGCTTGCTGTTGGCCAGCGTTGTTGGTCTTCCGTCTTTCAAATCCCTCTTTGGTTCAATTTTGAAAGTACTTATACTCCTCCCATCCAGGGTGCATGAGAAAGAAATTTCACAGTAGTCCACTTCTAGCCACTGGGTTCTAGTTTAGTACTCCCTTGGCTGACACTACAATTTTCAAAGTACAGGTTGAATATCCTTTGTGCAAGACTTTTGGGACTACCTAGAAGTATTCTAAATTTCAGAGATTTTTGGACTTGTGCATATTTCAGCAGATTTTAACAGTGGAGCATCACTAATCCCAAACAATCAGACTCTGAGATGTTCCAAAGTCTGGAACTTTTTAAGGTCCATTTTAAGGTTCATATTTTCCAATTAGGGATGTGCAATTCATTATAGGATATCCTTCCCAAAGTGCTTTATCCTGCCTGATATCTGTGAATATAATGTAATGAATAAGAGACAAACATCACATGAAATCAGAGCTTCTGGTTCATGCTGTGGCCACAGACTAGTTATTAAATATTTCTGGGTGTTTCCTGTACATAAATGTAAAACAGAATAATTTGTGATGGGACTTCTCGAGCCACTTCCAGTTTTGACCTTGGAGGATCTTCTAACCTCCACCAAAATAAAAATATAATGAAACCAAATCCTTACCATATCTTTATATGTTGGAAATGTCTCACTGTTATTGGAGTAAACAACTGAAACTCTCAGTTACTCTAAAACCACTTGATAGTTATGTAAGATAAGATTCCATTCCTGTGCGTTGAGTGTATCTTTCATGCAAGGATCTCTGCTGGGAAACACAGAATATGTCAGCTGTATTGAAAAAAATAGCTTATACCATAGTACATGGTCTGAAGAGGCCTCTCAGGAAGATAGGAAACAACAAAAAAAGGTTTTTGAAGTTGTTTGGAGAACAGTGGAATATATCACCATATTAGTGGCCTGCTCTACACCAGGTCTTAACTATAAATTGCCTTATTTTTTTGTGATGCTTAATGAGATAATAGATGGCTCGCACTTAGACCTGAGTCTTGATCCTCAGTAACTGTTCATTAAACAATACCAGTATTGTTATTGTAATATTTAAGGTGACTGTAAATTTGCACATAATGAAATATTTCTTAATAACCTCCCTAAGTAAGTGAAGTACAGTATGTAATACCAGTATCCTTCCCTGAAGGCTGTGTTTATAATCTGAGCAAACATAAGCAAGAGAAGTGCTTGGAAACAATTGCTTAGCAGGCGTTGACCTTTGTGGTACATTATGCAGGCAGCACAGATGCATGCTGTCAGAAGACGGTGTCTCTTAGGGTGCCCTGGTAACAAGCCTGTCTTGGTTACTTTTTTGTCATTGCTGAGACAAAATACCTGGCACACAAAATTGAAGGAGAAAAGGTTTGTGCAGCTGGCTTCAAGGCAGTGTGGCACTGCCCAAGCATCAGTTAGAATGCAAAGTTAAGTCAAATTAGAATGAATGTCCCTCTCCTAAAATAAGTAAATAAATTTATTTATTTACTTTTTCCCCTCCTAAAATTTAGAAGTTGAAGAGAAGCTCCCTCTTGGTTTCCTCAGAGTTAAAAGCTCTGTCTGCTGTTAAGCTTAGGAATTCGAGTCTATGGATTTAGGTGTTGTCTCCTTCCCTTCCTCCCCATCCCTCTCCCCCACCCTTCTCCCCCATCCCCCCTCCCCTTTCTCCTCCCCCCTTCCCTCTTCCTTTTCCCCTCTCCCTTCCCCCCTCTTCCATTTCTTCCCTGGAACCAAGAGTGTGCCTATAATCCTGGTGCTGGGGAGGCTGAGACAGGAAGATCACTACCTAGTGAGACCTTCTATCCAGTGAGTAAATAAATAAGTACAGTTTTAATAGTATTTAAAATTCATGCTTAATAATTTACATTTTGGTGTTTTAGCTTATTTAGAAATGACCTAACTCATTCATGGAAATTAATTAATTTCATATAAATCTCCCTTCTCTCTCTTGCTCCTGTATAGGTTTCAGAATGTCTTTTCTGAAATGACATTTTCACCCTTAGGGTGGGTGAGGTCTGCTAAGCTTCATGATACATTCCAAGAAGTTCCTCTGTTAGACCCAACAAGGCTAGGTCAGATATGGCAGTTAAGGCAGCTGGCTAGTAAGGGGTCTGTGACTACCGAAGATGATTCTGGCTTCTGACTTGTCACATACCTCGTTCAATCCTCACAACATTCTTGTCAGCTAAGATCAAGCAGTCTGTAGTATTTTATTTTATTATTATTATGATTTTTTGTATTTGATTGTTACAGGGTCTCACTACACAGCTCAGACTCAAAGTAATACTTCTGCTTTTAGCGTCTCCAGTACTACTAGGATTATAGGCATGCACCTCTACTCTTGGACTCTGTGGCCAGCTCAGCCTGCCCTGAGGGTGGGGCTGGCACTGCATGTGTTGCCAGAGATTGAGCCATGCACTTGCCTAAGCAGGCACTTTATTCCACTGGGCTATCTCACTAGCTCGTGTAACATCTTTAATATAGACAAAGTTTCTTCAGAGAACTTTAGTGCAGAGAATTGCTTCCGTTCATTTTAGTTTTAGCTACTGTATATTAATTGGTTAAGACTCAACCCCCAGTAGATCAATACCAATTTTTAATTTCTACAAATATATTCTTTTTTCTTAATATGACCCTTAAATATGGAAACACATTCAAATAACTTTAGCCTCGTGAAAAAAATATAAAACAAAAAGTTAAAATACACAAACTTTAAATTCATGCTTAGGAGCAGGGAGATAGATAGCTCAGCTGTACAAGAACTTGCCTGGCAAGCTCCAGGGGGCCATGGGCCTGGGAAGATGACTCAGTGGAAAAAGCACTTCCCTGGCAAGTGCAAGGGCCTGAGTTCTATCCCCGGTTCCACCAAAAAGATAAACAAAAATCAAGGGAACCAGTATTGATCCTGGATATCACATGCTGGATCACCCCTGGAACCAGGAATGTGCCTATAATCCCAATGCTGGGGAGGCTGAGACAGGAAGATCACTACAAAAGTCTGAACTGTATAGTGAGACTTTATATCCAGTGAGTAAATAAATAAATACAATTTTAATAGTTTAAATTCATGCTTAATAATTTGTATTATGGTGTTTTAGCTTATTTAGAAATGACCTAACGCATTCATGGAAATTAATTAATTTAGTATAAATAGATCTTAAGATTTTCCCCAAATCATGTAAATTTTGATAAACATTTCGATACAAGCTATTAAATTAATAGCTTTCCCAGGTTTAATTTATGAGTAGTCATTTATTTCTAAGACCATTTGGCACTGTACAGAGAATAAAAAGACATGTATGAATAAGTATACATGTAGACATAACTACAATGCATACAAGTAAAGAAACCTAAATAAAAAATCCAGATAAACACAAAACCTTTAGAGTGTTTGCTTAGGTTCATTTCCTAAATTTTAAGTAGTTTGTTTTTCCTTAGACCATCAATCTTTTGATTACTCCTTTTATTGCCCCAAGCCTCCTTAGTAACTAGGCAACCCTAAATTTGCATGTTTAAAGGTGAGACTCTCAGGGGAAACAATGAAATAAATTAACATTTTAAAGAAACAGAACTTAGTTGTAAACATCATGGTTTGCTCTGAGGAAAAATGTAGTGCTAAAGGCCCGCTGCAGATACAATGTTCAAGGCTGAAGTTATTGGGTAGATTTAAATTAATAGCTTTCCCAGGTAATAATAGTCTGCAGAAAAGGAGATAGGTACCCTCAGAAATGGAAATTCCCTTCATAATTATAAATTTATTTTATAAGAAATTTTAGCTTGGCATGGAGCATGCTCTTGAAAGGCTGAGACAGGAGGATTGAAAATTCTGGTCTTGCCTAGGCATTTTAGTTCCAACCTGTGTAAAACACAGTTTAAAGAGACTAGAGATTTAGCTCTGATAGAGCACATTTCCTATTGTGGATGAGGGATTATACACGTATTTGTCTCTGCTATATCAAAGAAACATAACTCACCACCTGCTAGATGTCAGATGTGTGGAGTTTGTGTCTCCTGAAATTCAAGAACGTCTTCCAAAGGACAGAAGTGGTTAAGAGTAGGAAAGCTTCCTTGGGATAGGAGTAGCTCCGGAGATACAGGAAGGGACCCAAGTGGGTCATCGGAGGTCATCTCTCTGCAAATGTATCACAGGGCTAAAATCACGCCCTGGGAATAACATGGTTCAAGCTTTAATCAAGACTACTGTAACACTTGGGGTGGGGATGGGGACCAGCAGAGACCACCAGGCTGTGTAAGATCAACATGGCACAGGATTTATTGTGCGTGAGTGCAGACAAAAAGCAAAAGGACATTCTATAGGGGGAACAGAGAAAGGAGTGCCTCTTGTATAGGGATGGAAAGAAGGCTGGAAGGACACCTGAAGGAAGTTTTAATCAATATCTGTGGTCAAGGTTCCTTGGTTGTCTTGTGCCTCAGTAGGCTGAGTCCTTGAAGCATCTAGTGTAAACTCTGTGGGGCTCCAGATGTCTCAGGACCTGCAAGATTCCTTGTCTAGCTTCTTTAGGTTATCTTGTGCCAGGACATCTTGTGCTTGCCTATGACAGCTCAGAGGCACCGAGTTCCCTTTGGAGAGCAGTGCTTCTGCTGGCAAGCACTGCTGGTTGGGAGCGTGAAGTCTGATTGGAGCCTTACAAGTATAGATGCTTAGCTATTTTTTAAGGTATTTAGTAAGGATCTACAGGGTCTCACTACACAGATCAGACGCGTAGTGATCCTCTTGTTTACAATCTCCCAAACGCTGGGATTATAAGTGTGGGCTACCACGCCCAATCTCAGTTGCTGTCTCAGCTCATCCCAGGGGGCTGTGCCCACACAGCACGTGTGTGTGTGTGGGGGGGGGGGGTCTGAATTCGGCTCTTGTCCCTGAGTCTGCCTAAAAAGGTGCTTTAATCCACTGATCCATCAGGCCAGCCCAACTAAGCTAATTTTGATCCAATAGGGAAGGAGACACCTAGCAAGTTTAAATGGATTTAGTCTTAGTTTTAGTGATCTTAGTCTTAGTGGGGTGAGGAAAAGATGGTTCACCCCAGTGAGACAATGGTCTATTTCTTTGGGAAATCCCAAAAGGCTGATAACAATTACCATATAATCTCAGCCTTCCACTTATTCCTTTGAAAAGTATGTAAATCTTGGCACTGTGATTTAATCTGGAAACCTTTTCTTCAGATGTGCTTCAGAAGTCTCCACCTTTCACTGACTTCTTTGGGAGTCCATCCTTTTCTAGCTGTATATTAATGTTATGTAATTTAGTGGCATATAATAATGGCATGCACCTATAATCCCAGCACTTGGGACTCTAAAACAGGAGAATTGCTGCAATTTTGAAGCCAGATTGAGCTACACAGTGAGCGCAGGGCCATTCGGCTCTGCACTGGAGATGCAGCCTCAATGACCAGAGAAAAAACAAAAGATCTTGGGCTGTTTTCAAAATGGGTAATCTTGCAAGGACAGGGTTTTATTCCCAGCACCATATGCAGTGCCAGCCCCACCTCTGGGCAAGCAGAGTTCTCCACCAAGACTGGGTGTTGTGGCACAGGCCTATAATCCCAGCACTGGGGAGGTGGAAACAGGAGGATCACTGTGAGTGTGAGCTGCATAATGAAACACTGTACCAAATACACACACACAAAAAGGGTGATCTAAAATGTGTATTGCAGTTGTTATGGAGGAAATACACCTCCCAACCTGCTCGGTGTCCCATTCACTGAGTTCATGTTCCTCAAAATCAAAAAATAAATTGTAAGGAACAAGGATAGTTACTAGTTGGAAAAATTCACTGAGACAGAAAGCTCCTGAAGGGCGGTGATATAGGAAGAATATAGGGTCCCCGTATAATATAAAGGAGCTGTAACTCCCCACCTGCTAGGTGTTCAATATGTTGAGTTCATATTTTCTAAAATCAAAGAATTAATTCTAGGAACAGTGGAAGTTAAGACTAAGGAGAATTTATTGGGAGAAAGAAAGCCTCTGGCTAAGAGAAAAAGGAGTTGTGAGTGGGTGGTGAGAGATCCTGCTTCTTACAGGAATTTTATCAAGTAAAACCATGAGTTGAGGTGGGTCTAAGGTAGGATAGAACTATAATCAATCAATAAGGCCACAAGCTTAGGTAATATTAACCCAAATGAAGATCACAGGATGGGTGTGAGGTGGGACAAAACTATGGTGAGCTAACAAGATTACAACAAGTACAGTCACTCAGGTAATATTGATTAAATAGGTTTCAAATTGGGAAATGCACAAAGGATGAATAGACTTCTGGGAAGGGGTGGGTTAAAGAGGTTTAGTCCTCCAGCCAAGTGATTGATGGCTGTTTAGAATATCAATCCCAGATGTTCATTCCTAGGAGAAGCATATGGATGAATAGTTCTTTAGTTTTTCAGAGCTTGGCCTTCATTAAATATTCCTCCAGCCACAGCTGTCTTCCACTCTGGAAAGCCAGGCCTTGTCTGCCTACAAATTTCTGAGTAACTTAGTTGCGTATCACAGCAGGATAGGATACAAAAGTGGGTTGTCAGGGACCCCAATTCACAGAGAAAGCTCTAAAAAGTCAAATCACACCATGAGTACAAGATAAATTAAAAGTATGCTCGGTCAGTAAATTGAACGAATGGGCACTTAGGTAATACTGATGGAAGCAGGTCATGTAGCAAGTATCCATGGAAAAATGGGGACCTTTTAGGGAAGAGATGGATCAGGAGATTCTGGTCATCCACCTGGGTGACTGATGTCTGTGTAGCTTTTATTGGACCATGTGATACCAATTGTAATATAATCTTCAGTTTCTTGTTTATCCTTTGGGGAGGTGTATAGGCCTGATCATTCCACTTTTACCTTGAGGCCCAGGCTTTGACAGATATGCTTTCACCCAGTTGTAAGGTGTTTCATCTGTTGCACTGACTCCTTCGAGGCCCTCGACCTGCCTGACATCCTGTAATATTTCTACCTAACTTAGCTGCCCGTAATACTGTGACAGCAAGTAATGGGGTCTCACAGGGCTTTCTAGGTTCTTAGGTGTGCCAAGCAAAGAATTAGACATGGCTCCCATGTTATGAGAAAAGCAGTAAAGTTTAAGTTATTTAACAGTGCACTTGAGCTTCGCAAAGGAAAATGGCACAAGCACTTGAGAGTTTTTGTCATAGTTCAGTGGGCCAAAAGCAATCCAGGTCCTCTACAACACTTGTAAAGAATTGCCAAGTGGATACCTCTTAGTATGCAGTAAGTAGCTACATTTATTGAAGATCATGGGACAGCAACAGCAAGAACAGGCAGAAGACTGAAAGGAAAAAGAAACTTGAAACTCAGGCTTCCAGTATTAAAGGATCAGATACTTCTGACTCTAGGTGTTAACCACCTACTCTCTCAGTGAGCTGCCACCTGGTGACCTGGTAAACTTTTGTTATTCTATTTTGTACCTCTTTAGGAAAATGGAGCATGGATAATTATGAAAGTGGTGTGGTGTTTACTGTTGAAAGGAGGGCAGACACTAGGTCCATCTGCTCTTCCTAACTGTACCACATTGGGTTTAAGAATTAATTTTTTTCTTTTATGTATTTGGTATAGGGATTCACTATGCAGCTCAGACTCATAGTGATACTCCAGTTTTCAATGTCTCCAATGCTGGGATTATAGGTTACAGGAGTGCGACATCATGCCTGTTCTAGGTGACCCATTCAGAGAGCCTGGGTGTGGGGCCAGCATGGCATGTGGTACAAGGGAATGAAACCCGGTCCCCGTGCTTTCCTAAGCAGGTGCTTAGTCTGCTGAGCTAACTCACCAGCCCAAAAATTTAAAGTGTTACACTGGGTTTAGGACACTTGGCATTAGGTCTTCCAAAGCATGACTGATAGGGTGCTGTCATATAATTATATAACCTGCCTGTCCTTTCCCATAATTCATTGTGCCATAATTGGATGCATGAGTTGCAGTGCATATGCGTGAATCTTCAAATATTGCCACATCAAGAAAGGGATCTGTCATTCATTCATCTTATTCCTACTTCCTGGCTAGTAGAGCTTAGGACAAAAGTTGGGCTTGGCATGGAAAGCATCCAGGTTGGGTTACCCATTTCATGGGCTGGGTTGAATTATTTGTATGTGTATGAAGCAGAGATATGGTGCCTACTGTTGCTTCCTTGAGGGTGGAGATGGTAAAAGAAAGCAAACTTTATGGGTGAAAAGAGGCGGCCTAGCTAGTAAAGGGCAGTTTGAAGGAAAAAGGGAATTGCTCAGACTTCTGTGTCCAGAAGCTGCAGTTACTCTTTTTTTTTTTTTTTTTTTTTTTTTTTTTTTTGGTGGAACCAGGGATTGAACTCAGGCCCTTGCACTTGCTGGGCAAGTGCTTATTCTACTGAGCTAGCTCCCTGGCCCCTACAGGTACTCTTGAAAGTACAATCTTTAAATTCTTTACCCTAGCTCACCTTAGAGGAGTGAGATGGATGTCTTGATGTGGTAGGAAAGAAATCAGGAGGCTACAAGGCTTCAGCATGGTTTCTAAGTCACCAAAGTGTCCTGGTCCCCTGGTCAGCGATGGGCTCAGGCCATGGCAGGGAGAAGGCTGAAACCTATCTACAGGTCCACCATTGACCAGTGGTGGCAGCAGTGGCATAAGAGAAAAAGCCACTTTGGAAGACTTTCAATCCAGAAATAATATCTGCTGCTGGGCGTGGTGGCGCATGCCTATAATCCCAGCACTTGGGAGGCTGAGGCAGGAGGATTGTTGTGAGTTCGAGACCAGCCTGAGCTACAAAGTGAGCTCGAGGCCAGCCTGAACTACATAGTGAGACTCTGTCTCAAAAAGACAAAAAAAAAAAAAAAGAAAGAAAGAAAGAAAGAAAGAAATAATATCTGCTAATTTCATTTCTTTATTTATGTATTTATTTTGCTGCTTAGATAGAGGTGTTTTTATTTTATTTTATTTTATTTTTTATTGAGCTACATTTAGGAGCTCTTGTATCATGGAAAATGAGCCTTCCACTTTCGTCTGATTTTCAAGCCATTTTTTCTAGTTGCAAGTGCAAATACCCCAATTTTAGAATTTCAAAAGATCACCATTTTAGCCATTTTACTTTAACAGTATCCTTTGATTAGATCATTTTCCTAGGTGCCAGCAGACATAAAGCCAGATGGAGTTTCTAAGGGAGGCTATCTGTCCCTCAAGAGAAAGAACAGGCTCCAATGGGCAATTTTCATCATTTAAAGTCATTTGAGATGGGACCAAGCTGGGGCTGTGTATCCGGTCAAGTGTGCTGCTTGGGTCCTCAGTGTGACCTGCCTGAGTCCGTTTTGCTCTGAATTTTGTTCTGAGAACCAAGTTCCCTGTGGTAAGTAGCACTTGAAATACCCGGTAGCCAGTGTTTATATCCCCTTCACATCTGTGCTGAAATTTCCTTAAAATAGTCTTCTTCATAGTCCCCATGTGACCTTTGCTCATCGTAGACCAATATCTTCACATTTCTACTACTAAGGCATTAGTTGTCTAGAGGGTTAAGTTTTTCGGTGGAGTGGCTGAGAAGCAGAAAAGGATGGCAAAGGCCTTTATTGCCATTGACAGGACACAGAGAGGATCATGGCAGGAAGGGGGTGGGCCTCTGACCCGAGACAGGGAGGCTGAGACTTCATGGACTTTCAATAGGGTCAGAGTTTAACAGGCAGGTTCAGTGACACATAACGAGCTGGTCAGAGGTTCCCTTGTGTGTGAGGAAAAGTAAAAGGAAGTTGTATGGGGCTGGATTGGGAAAGGAGGAGAAGAGGGTCACTAGGAAGATAAGCTTTTTTTGCGGGGGAGGGATTCAGCTATGTTGAATCAGGGCCATGATAATTTAGCAGCTTGTACTTGGGTCACAACCTATCATAAAGCACCCTGGCAAGTGGGAGAGCAGCTATTCTTATCTTCATTTTCTTTCTGTCTTGCTCTTTCCCTCTTTCTCTCTTTTTCTTTCTACTTCAGGGTTAAATTTATGCTTGCATTTTTAGTAGGATCAGACTAAAGATTAGTCAGTCAAAAACAGATCTAAATCAAGCAAAGAAGCAACTATAGTTTATAAAGCACTTATCTACATCAGCCAAAACAAAAATCTTCAGCAGAAACTAATTCTGCCCTCAGTGGAGACCAACCTTCTAGAAGGGAAGGCAAAAGAGAGTAGCAATAATCAACCACAACAACTTGCCGTCATCTGCAGCTTTGAAAGGAAGCGGATAGTAATGTATAATCTGCTGAGGCATTCTCATAGAGGAGAGTTGAAAACCCTCTCCAGGAAAGCCAGGCCTCAGCTAAAGATCTGGGAGACATGGGAATCCTCAGAGCAATCACTGCTGGCCTCAGATCAGTCCCACAAGAACACAGTGGCTTCCTGGTGCCAAAAACTGCCAGGGAATGAGGAGAATTACTCTGGAGTTCTAGCCTTGGCTCCAGAAATGTCAGCCTACAAAGCAAGCTGAGGTGGCATGAAGGCAAGAACAGAAGTTTTATTCAAGCCACAACAGTGATGGCAACCCAGGAAGGAAACGCCAAAGGTAGTTGTCCAAAATAAGTGATTCCAAAAGGGTGTCTAAGGGGTTTCAATAGGAGAGAGAGAGAGAGAGAGAGAGAGAGAGAGAGAGAGAGAGAGAGAGAGAGAGACAGAGACAGAGAGACAGAGAGACAGAGAGAGAGACAGAGAGAGAGAGACAGAGAGAAAGATTGTAGCAAATTACTTGTCAACAAGAATATCACAAAGGCCTGGCCAGATAGCTCAGCAGACTACAGCACCTGCTTAGGCAAATGCAGGGGCCTGGAGTCCAATTCCTGGCCTGCTGTACCGCCCCCACCCCCAGGGAGCTCTGAGATGGCAACTGAGACTGGGCCTGGCCCGCACCTGTAGTCCCAGCTCTTGGGAGGCTGAAAACAGGAGAATCACTAAGCATCAGATCTACATAGTGAGACCCTGTAGACCCGGTACTGACTACATTTAAAAAAAATACAGCACAAGACTGAGAAGAAGAGACCAGCCCAGACTTCCAGGCTTATGTAAAAGGCAGTGTGACACAGGACTTGTTGTGCCTGGCTGCAGGCACACGGAAGGTGAAACATTGTCTGTGTGGAACAAAGGGATGAGGGCCTCTTTTATAAGGGCTGAAGGAAGGCAAGAGACATTAGGTGGGAAGATGTTACTAAACATCACTGGTCAAAGAAAGCTCTCTGGCACTCGCCAGAGAGTGCCAGTAGACAAAGGCCTTGAGCACCCAGTACAAATCCTGGGTGTCTCCAGATGTCTGGGCATTTGCAAGATCCCTTGTCCTATCTTAACTCTTTTACAGCATCCCCTGTGTTTGCCCATGAGAAACTCAGTGCTGCTGTGAGTACCCGAGACCAGTGCCTCTGCTGGCCAACAGGCTGGGAGCTGGGGAGTCAGGACCAATGTGAGCCTCGCTGTCTCTGGGCAACATAAGTTATACATTCTGAATAAAAATTACAATTAGCAGAGAAAGACCTGTGTTTTATTTTACTGTGATGCTAGGGATCAAACCCAGGTCCTCACACAGGCAGGGCTCATGTTCTCTGCTTGATGCCTGGTTTGGGGGTATCAGATCTCATCACCCATAATTTTTACAAGTATGGTTTCCCAAGCCCCACTGGTGTTGGGGGCAGTTTCTCCTCCCAGCATGAGATAAAGCTGAAGAGGAAAAGCCACTTAAAGAGAACCGGTTAGAGAAATAAAATTTAGTCAGGCAAGAGATAGATGGGTGCTTCTTTAAATCCCCCGGTGGGAAAGTTCTTCTCCTAGCCCACCAGACAACTAGGCTCCCAGCCCCCTAGGAAGAGGTCCTTTCTTAGTTTCGTGTCACCAAGTAGTCCACAGAAAATGGCTATTCCAGGTCAGAATGACCTAAGTGACTCATGGCTCATGCATGCCCTGGATAAAAGAATGATTTGACCTCATTACAGTGCCATCTTAAATCCTCTTTGACCTCTAAACCAGTCACACTGTCTTATTCTCCTCATTGTATTTAGTGCTACATTCAAGAACGGATCATACAATACAGCAACCATTGTTGAATTCCTATTGATTTGTTTGGTAAGGTTTTATGTCAGTTCTAATGTTCTTTTTTTTTTTTTTTTGTCTTTTTGAGACAGGGTCTCACTATGCAGTTCAGGCTGGCCTTAAGCTCACTTTGTAGCTCAGGCTGGTCTCGAAATCACAACAATCCTCCTGCCTCAGCCTCCTGAGTGCTGGGATTACAGGCATGTGCCGCCATGCCCGGCAGTTCTAATGTTTTTATTTTTATCATTTTGAATTATCCTTAGGTAATAAATAAATGAACACAGTTAGGGTTTATTTTGGACATTGCTCTGACCCAAGCACCTAAGTCTGTGGAGCAAAGGAGGGAATAGTCTCAAAGTTTGTTTCTGCCTGTGTCCTTTCTCCCCATGCACAGGGGATGAGAGTACAGAAAAGATGGAAGGCAAAGCAAGGGTGAAGCTCACCTGGTCCCTCACAAGACCTCGTTCTCAGAGTCAGTCCAGAACTCTCTGGAAAGGCAGTGACCTCCCACTCCCTGACCTACCATGCCTCTCTGAATTCTGACATCACTGCCAAGTTACTAACCCAGTGTGGTTCAACAGGCAGATACTTCTTTGTGACAGGGTTTGCATGCTAGGGACAGAGGTGGGTCCGGTGTCCTTCCTGGGGACCATAATCTGCATTCCCAACTGGAGAGGGCAACACAAAGGTGCTCTGAACATCAGGCAGTTAATAATGCACTGAGCATGACAGGTGACAAAAGCAGCTGTATTCATTTGTGCAGGTGTCATAGAATGCCATGCTCAGTGCTCGCAATTAAAGAAATTTGTTTTCTAACAATTCCAGAGGCTAGAAATCCAAAATCAAGATGGTAGGCAGTCTTTATCTTGAGGAATTTTTCCCGTGACATCACATACCTTTTGCCTATGTGCTTACCTCCTGTGTTTCTTTCCTCTTCTTGTAAGGACACCAGGCCTGCTGAATTGGGACCCTCTTCTCATGGCCTTAGGCAACTTTAATTACCTCTTGAAAGGCCTCATCTCCAAATATAGCCACACTAGGGTTAAAGCTTTGGAGAGAGAGCATTCAGTCTGCAAGTGTCTTAGTAGCTTTTCTTTTCAGCGAGACAAATGACCAACACACACAAGTTAAGGCAAGGCACTTTTGGCTTACTGCTTCACAAGGTTCAGTCCATGATCCACAGACTTCAATGCAGGAGTGGCATGGTGGGGTGATAGAGGGCCTGGGCAGGGGAGAGCCTCTCAAATCATGGCATGCAGGCAGCAGTGAGAAGCAAGAAATAGGGAAGTGTCATCCGTGCCTTTCAGATTGTGCTTTTTAGACTAGACCCCTCCTCCTATCAGCAAGTCAGCTGCAGCACCCCATAATTCAATCATCTTCCACTGTTCCTGTTTTTGTTTTTTGTTTTTTTTATTTCCTTGGTGGAACCAGGGATGAACTCAGACCCTTGCACTTGCCAAGGAAGTGCTTATTCCACTGAGCCATCTCCCCGGCCCCCTCAATCATCTTCCAGAACTTCCCTTCTGTGAGCACTGGAGGCCTATGGGGGGTGTTGTGGGTCCAAGCCATAATGGAAGTAATACCTCTGTGAGCAATAAAACATGAGTCCTGGTGCTAGACACAGTTTTTAAAAATAGACCGGGCACTGCAGTGGCCATCTGCAGCCCCGGCTGTGCAGAGCTACCTAAGCCACTTGCAGAATGCCTGAAGGGCCAGGTGGCACCCGGACCCATTCATCAACATCTCCGAGGGTAGGAGCCACACAGCTAATTGTTAACCCTCCTGGCGATTCCAGCGCACATCCGAGGAGCAGCCCAGGTCTGTCTGATGCGTAGCCCCCATAATTTGTCTGTAAGAAATGCTGCCCAAGCCTTTCTGCATCACCCGCTGCTCCCACGTTCCTCCTCTGCCTTACTTGCCCCAGTTTCCGGCATGAAATTTTAGCCCCACTCAGACTTCACCCAAAAAGTGAAAACTGAAAATTCTTGAATTCTTCATAGGATCCTAATGATAATGTGACTTTGCTGCCGCCTAAAAAATGAAGGATTTGGTTTGGTTTTGCTTTTCTCCAGGGGTAATTTATCATTAGAACAAATAGTATGGGCAGTTTTGCAAAATTAATCATAATAGCAAAAGATTACAGAATGAATTTATGTATGAAGAATGCTGATGGACTTTACATAGCTCGGTGACAATCATATTTGAAAGGCTGTCTCACTACAAGGAGCCCGAGGCTCTCTGCTCCCAAGAGGCAGCCTGGATGTGCAAGCCCAGCTCTAGGTTATTTCTAAACAGCAGCTTCTATGTTCCAGGTACTGTTTTCTAAACTTGATTGAAAACAAATCTCTCTTGAGCAACTTGTTGGTCTCCTGAGAATTCTTTTATGTATGTATGTATGTATGTATGTATGTATGTACGTACGTATGTATGTATTTATTTGTTTATTGTGGCCTATTCAACCTGCCCCAAGGGTGAGGCTGGCACAGCACATAGTGCCAGGGATCAAACCATGGTCCTTGTGCATGCCTAAGCTTGCCTAAGCAGGTGCTTTACACTGCTGAGCTATCTCTCTGGCCTCTGAAAATTCTTAAATTAGCCCTAAAAATAAGTCTGCAGTAGACTTATAATCTGCATTTTCAGACTTCCTTTCTGGTATTCCTGGGCTGTTCTACCATAGTACAATATATTCCTTATCTTAGATCAGAGCTTCTCAGACATTCATGTGTACACAGGCAGGCACCTGTTCTTGTTAAGATGCAGACCCTGATGAGAAGGCCCCAAATGGGCTTAAGATTCTCTGTCCAGCTTTGCTCCTAGGAGACGCAGTACTGCTGGCCCACACCCCACATTGAGGAAGCATCTGACGGCCTGCTCACTGAAGCTTTCCCATGGTAATGCTATCGGAGCACTATTGCTTTTCCACTTATCGCAGTGTCCATTTTGGACCCTGCAGGAATCCTTTAGTATACCTTTGAGAACAAAAATCAGTTTTTAGATACTGGTGTCAGTGTGAGCTCAGTGCTTTAAATGTATATTATAAACAGCACTGAGATAAGTCACCACCTTTAGAAATAAAGCATTTCATTAAGTGTATCTTGTTTTTTTTTCCACCAGACATCAATCCAGCACATGTCTGATTCATACATAGTTGACAGAGTTCCTCTCTCAAATTATCTCTTTAAAAAAGTATTCCATAAAGGGATAAACCACTATACTACTGAGGTATTACTTGTTGAAAGCAAGTCTTCTGGGGCTGAGGAGATGGCTCAGTGGAATAAATGCTTGCCTGGCAAGCACAAGGGCCTGACTTCAATCCCCAGTTCTGCAAAAAAAAAGGAAAGAAAGTAGGTTTTTTTTTTTTAAACACATATACTATTCTTAGCATGTCTATAAATTCTCATTTAAGAATAATAGCTGTATTTATCTCTTTATATGCACCAACATAAAGATGCAGACATTTATAGAGCAGTTAGTGTTCCTGTCCCAAATAGGAGAAAAATAAGACATTCAATGAAGACAAAACTAACCTGAATATGCCAAATACATAAAGGGAAAATGCTTTAAATTTATCTCTCAGAACTGTGATACCAACATGAAAATACATACTACAGATTTTGGAACAGATTTAAAAATAACACAGGTAATAGGGCTGGGTGCATAGCTTAGCAGTAGAGGACTTGCCTAGTATACAGAGAATGCTCCCCCCAAAAATTAATAGTAGTTAGTAACAAATAGCAGCAGGGTCAAAGGCTAACATTATGCAGCAAATATTACCTATTAACATGGCTTGGTCACTGTGCTGCTCAGTAAGCCTCTGATGTGAACACTGTGTGACCCCCCTCTCCCTTGTACAGATGAGGAAACAGAGAAGCCCGTTGACAGGCCCCAGACATATGGACCCAAGCCAGGGACTCACCCAAGCAGTTCACCTCTGTACCATCTTCCTGCACACCTAAGTGCATAACAGAAATTGATACATTGAACTTTGGGTGGAGAGCCAGATAACTTGTTGGTATTAACACCCGTGAGCTCTCCTAGTTTTGAGACAGGCTTGCTTCTGTCTTTCAATCCCATCTTTCTTCTCCTCTCCCTACATCACCATCTCTACCATCTGAAGTCTGTACACTTCCAGCTTTTAGGATACCCAGTGCTCCCTTAAAGTTACTTGACACATTCTAACTGGGATCTCAACTCATCATACTTTAGATAAGAGCAAGTTTGTTGATGAACCTAGTTTGTAAGGTTAATCATATTAGACAAAGTCTAATTTTCCAATACCCTTAAGGATGTTCTAAACCAAGGAGAGTATTTGACACTTTTTTTTTTTAAATCAAAGGCAAGGTTGACTCTTGATATTCCCAGAATAGAGTCTCTTATGACAGACTTTAAACTGCCTTAATTTAAAGCAGGTGTATAAAATGCAAAATGGTATTTAAAGAGGTGTAGAGATAGTAATTAAAATGGGCTTGCTAAAATGCCAAGGATATCATCAGTTTTGAAAATTGAATTCAACCCTGAATGTCAGTGCTGAATTAACATGAACAGACTTATCTATTCTTGTCCAAATGTACTTCATCCACAAACTCTGTAATACATGGTGATTAACCAGAGGTTACAGATTCTAGTTCAAACCAAACCAGATCCTTCAGAATTATAATAGAGGAATGCATTCAGGTCAAAGACTATTAACAGAAAATTTTCTGTCACATAAAGGGCAAGAAGAGAGAGTGTTTTAAAAAGTGTTAAAGTTTTGCTTAATTGTTCTCTTTTTGAGGAAAGGTTTATTTCAGCTCAAAGTTCATAGGGATTTCAGTCCTTAGTTAGCTGGACCCAATCAGGGTATCATGACCCCGGAGCATCACAGAAGAGAAACAGTCCATGGCAGTAAGGCAGGGGGGCAGGAAAGCCTTCCTTCATCTTTTCCTTCATATTCCATCCAGGCTACACGTCCACTGATTGGTGTCACCCACATCTAGCATGGAAACTCCACTGTCTTCACCCAGCATTACCCTAAACCAATTGAGTTATCACACACCCTTGATCCATATTCACACATCATAGATCCAACCACCCCCCAAAAGCCCTACCTATGAGTGCATGAGGCTTTGAGGGGGCATTGAGGTACAAGCCATAATCCATATTCTATGGATTATGAAAGGTAGAGTACCTAGGACAATTAGAAGCTGATACCTTCACTGAGAATGTTTCTGGCCTTCCAAGCAATAGAAACTTCCTCCATTCGTGTTGGGTGGCCAGCTGTGGAAAGAAGCAGAGTGTGATTCCAGCTTGTCTGTCAGGAGGTGCCTTGGGTGCTTGGGTTTTTTATTCTGAGCATTTTCTATCAAAACTTGACCTGTTAGTATGCTTGTTGTTTAAATGATGCTCTGAAATGTTTTCTTCCTTTTCTGTTTTGTTTCTTTGCCTCCATTCATTAGGAGCTGAAGCTCTTACTCCAAATGCATTTCAAGAATCAAGTACCTCTATTTTATACACATCCCTCTAAGTTTATGGTTGAGTCCAATGTTTAAGGTTAGCAAAATGGCTCCAATCCAGGTCAACATTTACACTTGGCCTAAAGAAAGACTCTCAGATGCAGTACAAACAGTTTTTGGGGTAATCACAACTGATGGGTTCTAGCATTAGCAGCCAACTCAGAATAAGCCTCTGCTCTTTCTATGAAGAAGAAAGAACTTACACAGAGTCGGTATACATGTGGCAATTCAGCTGTGTCTAAATTCACATGTCAGTGCTTCTCAGAGTGTGGTCCCGTTTTAAGCAACATTAATATCCTTGAAAATGTGAATGAAGAACGAAGTCTCAGACCGCTCCTGTGTTAGTTGGCTTAACATTGCTGTGACAAAACTCTTGAGAAAATATTTAAAAATCACCTTGAAAGTAGGAAAAGTTGAGCTGTGCTAGGGGTGTAGCTTAGTAGTAGTGTGTGTGTCTCACAAGCCCTCAGCCTGAGTTCAAGCTCCAAAAGGAAAAACAAAAAGAAGAAAGGTCTCTGTGTGCTCCCAGCTGCTGAGCTTTTAGCCTGCAGTCACTAGGCTCTTTTGGTTTGGGTCTTTGCCTGGAATGTGTGGCAGAACAAAGGTTGGTGTCTCCTGATTTACCAGAAACAAGGAAAGAAGAAGATACCAGATCCCAATGTCTCCCTCAAGGGCAGCCACGTTTGATCTCACCTTCTTCCGTGAGGCCTGACAGTATGGAAAGCCTTTCTGGGACACTCAAGATGAAAATAAATGATGACACTCTTCTGAATCATGGCCTCTTGCATGGGTCCAAGGAACTCTACAAGTTGTTCTTTTTCATGCTTAAGTCTTGTTTCAACTAGATTTTAAACAGTACTTCCACAGTTAAGAACATTCATTTTTCTGATCTTCTTATGTTAGGCAGATAAGTATGGTTTCAACTGTTCAGTTTACACAATGTTTTAATTTAAGGTTTTAAAAACATTTTGGAATTCGGGCTGGAGTCTATGGCCATATCACCCTGAGTCCATGGCCATATGACCCTCAAGACACTCACTTTCATCTGATATTGGAAGTAGGGCTTGGGAGATACCTCAGCAGTTTAAGTAACTGCATGCCATGCATGCCACTGAAGCTGGGCATGGTGGCAAATGCCTGAAATTTCAGAGAGGGGGAGGCTGAGACAGGAGGGTCATGATAAGTTTGAGTTGCATAACAAGACCCTGTAACAAATAAATAAAACAAAATTTAAACACAGATTTTGGAAGTAGGTAGCGGTGACAATGTACAGGGTTGCACCTGTAATAAATGCTACTAGATTCTTCGCTTTAGAAACATTTACTTCTACACTATGTGAATTTTACATGAAGTTCTAAAACCACAAGGTATAAATGAAAGTATTTTATTACTCAAGTGCTGTAATTTGAGTACTGTTTATGGAAACTTTTTTATAAAATTTCTTGATGAGTTAAAGAAAAACTTTCTATACAGACAAAGCAAGAGAAAAATACAGAGTTTCCTATCGTTGCTAGTATGAGAATTATAAAGGGTGAAGAAAAAAATAAGAACCATGTTTCCAAAATTAACTTTGAGGCAATGTCTTCTGGAACCTCAACCGTCATATTTGCATAAGTTAACAGAATCTCATTAAATGCAATCCCAAAGATCTTATTTTATGACAGACTCTTAGGATGCTCCCTGCATTTGTGGATTTTCTGAATATGTTTGTTGTGAATATCATTCTGGGACTTTTACAAAATATTAGATTTTCTCAAGGGAGGAGGCTGATTCTATGAAGTTTCACTAAATATAGAAAACATAAGTCAAAGCTTAATGTAAACTTTGATTTTATTATATAATCCTGTATATCTCCCTCCCAAATATAGAAATGATACATCATAATGTAGAATATTGGGAAATACCCAACAATATTGAAAATAATTTTCTTATCCCCTCTGAACTACAAACTTAAAATCTGTTGTATTTTGTGAGTTTATCTATATGTATGTGAACATGCACAAGACACACATGCCTAGAATGTAATAAATAACGTGGTAACATTTTATTTTGAAACCTGTTTCCCTAACCATGCTATATTTCACCTTGACCAGCATTACTCGTAGACAGGATGATTTTAAGGATTGCACACTGTTCTAATGAATGGACTTACTTCACTTGAGCAATTGCTTAATTTCATGTAATTGAATATATTGAATTTTCAGATTTTTTATTAAGGTATCCATCAGTGTCAAGCAAGCTCTTTTTCTACTGAGCTATCTCCCTGCTCGTATCCATCAGTGTCTTAATGTCCTTGCACCTATATTTTTGTACTTCTGCTGATTACCTTATCAACATGTTGATTTTTTTTTTTTTTTTTTTTGTGGAACTGAGGATTGAACTTAGGCACTTGCACTTGACAGGCAAGTGCTTATTCTACTGAGCCATCTCCCCAGCCCCAACATGTTGATTTGTTTAAAACATCAAACTTCCTCTTCTTCTGTCAAATATTATATTTGATACATATATTACATTATTTTAAATGCTAATTGTAATATGTATTTTATGGTCAGTGTTTTCTTTCAGAGTACCATTTCAAATCCTAAAATTTTCCTACTGTTTCATTACCATAACTTTGGGGCCAGGGAGATAGCTCAGTAAAATAAGTGCTTGCCTGGCAAGCACAAGGTCCTGAGTTCAGTTCCAGGTACCACACAAAAAAAGAAAACATAATTTTGATTACATTTAAATTTTATTTTAATATTGTTGTTATCTATGAGATAATAAAGCATCTAAATTAGTTTTTCTAACTAGATAAAAAGTTATTTCAACATTTAATAGACATGTTATCTTCATGGATCTGGAAAACAAGTTTCTCGCCTTAAGTATATAAAATAGATGAAGTTACTTACTCTGTTTTTTGCCTGAGTGTCCTCCTCTGAAATAAAAATAAAAAAAGCAGCACCTTTCCTAAAATGCAAATGGATGGAAAGAAAGCATTTTAAAAATATTTGATACAAAAGAGAAATTGATTGACATTGGATTACCACTAGCAGTATGATTGGTACAGTTTAATTATTATTATCTATTCTACTTGATATGTGAGTGTTACTTGTTGGAAATTTACAGTTACATTAATAAATGAGATAGTCTGTGTTACATGAACTTTGTCAGGCTTTGAATAAGAGACTTGATTTTATAAAAATTTAAAAAGTTCTACTGCTTTTCATTTCTGTTTTATTAAACATAGAATTTAGGGCTCGGGTGATAGCTCAGTGGAATAAGCACTTCCCTGGCAAGTGCAAGGGCCTGAGTTTAATCCCTGGTTCTGCCAGAAAAAATTTAGAATTTATTCTGCTATGACCCACTGACAGAATTCTTTCCAATCCTTTATAAGCCTTAAACCTTTTTTAAAGACAAGACTTTGAAAACCACTTCAAGATCTCACTTGGGAGAGGCAGGGAAGATGGTTTGGTGGAATAAGTACTTCCCTGCCAAGTGTAAGGGTCTCAGTTCAAGCCCCAGTTCCACCAAAAAAAAAGAAAAAAAAAAAAAAAAGGAAGATCTTACTTTTTTTTTTTCTTACTTGATTTTTGATGTGTAAAACTAATACCATTTTTTAGAATCAATTTGCATAAGTGATATTTTTATAGAATGATTGTTGGATTCCATAACTGACATAGGTACAGCAGAGATACTGCTTTAATAATTTAGGTAGGACATGGCTAGATGGTGCTCGCCTGTAATCCCAGCCTCTACGAGGCTGAGACAGGAGGACTGTAGTAAGTTCAAAGCCAGTTTGAGTTAAACATAATGAGTTTAAAAACCAACCTGGACTATAGAGTAAGTCTCAAAAAAACTAAAAAAACAGAAACCAAAGAAAAAACAGTCTGGGCAAGATCGCCCTTAATCCTAAATCTATCTCTTTCCTGGTAATCTGAGGCAACCCACTTTAAATTGCTTTTAAAGATTTTTTTTTTAACTGTAATTGCTGTTAAAGCAATAGCAACCCACTTTTCCCATTTGTAAAGCCAAACCCAGGCACCTTCTTGAATTCCTCCTTTTCCTCTAAGCACAAACTGCTGTCCTTCATTCGCCACCCTCTGGCAAGGTCTAGCTCACATCCGCAGGCATCTACTTTGTTCATTTCCATAGACTTGATGTCAGTCCAAGCCCCATGACGTACACTTTGGAGCTGTCTTTTGGCTGACCTCCCTGCCCCCAGGGTTGCATTTAGCACACATCGTGATCTTTCAAAAATATAAACCAAATCACCAACCTTCATTATCCTCAAGAGCTTTCCTCTGTGTTTCTGTCCCCACGTAGAATGCTCCCAGTGTCCTGGCCCAGCATCTGCCCCTCGTCCCACATCTTATTACACAGCCATGTCCCCTTTTAATAACATGCTCTGACCTAGTTCTAATGTTCAGGTAGTCATGACCATTTTGTGGCATTTTGACAGTCCAAATATTTATTGAGTATTGCTGTTTTCTTCCTCATCTGAATTCAGGCCCTCATTCTGTATTTCTCTGTCATATCTCTATCCATGTCATCATCAGTAGCCAAGTCACCTGATGACTCACTTTCAGCCTCCTCCCAAAGTTGTAAAAGCAGATTTTCATGCAATATTGTAGTAAATTGGACTAATTATACAAGAAAATTTTTTAAAATTAATAAAACAAATTATAAATAAATAAACAAAATGCAAAATGGAACACAAGATGGGTAAAATTCACACATACATACAGTTTGTCCTTCATCTACCAATCTTTGTAGATTACTTTCTGTATTTCTTCTGTGCAGCTATTGAGGTACATTACCCGCTGCCATGATACCAAAGAAGTATTTTCATTAGAAAATTATGGGGCCAGCGAGATACCTCAACAGAATAAGTGCTTGCTTAGGCAAGCACAGAGACCAAGGTTCCATTCCTGGTACAGCCTACCGTGACAGCTCCACCCCAAGTACACTGAGCCGGCCACCGGTTCTAGGAATGGTGACACACTGTGGAGGCTGGAAACAAGAGGATCACTACATGTCCAAGCTGCATAGCGAGATTCTGTACCAAATATATGTAAAAAATTAGAAGTGCCATCTTCTTTCCTGTTGACCTACCACTTATCATTATAGACTAAAAGATGAAAAATATTTTAAAGTTACCTTCTAGCACTGAATTGTGTGGTTCTCAGACATGTTCTGAAATAACTTCTTTTAGTTTCTTTGCTTATTAGTGTATGTTTGTTACACGTAATAATTGCACTAATCTTGGAGAATCGATGCAGATCTGGGCCACATCTTAATCTTCTTTACTTCATTTTCTCCTTCCCGCACTCCTGACTCCCCTGTCCTCAAATCTGTTCCATGTCCAGAAGTCTACTTTTTCAAATAAGATATGTATGGCTGGGTACCCAGGTACCAAAGTATTTGACCTGTTATAGTCAAAGAACCTATGTGTTTTTCCCCACTCCTAGAGCAATAGGACCTTCAGGTCAAGAGTGTGGCTCACTCACACGCCTCTCCCTACTAAACAGAACTGGAATATAGGTCTAAAGTTTATTAAGTGAATGCAAATGATATACAAAGAATGGATGAAGAAATATATTTCTGGCACAGTATTTGTACCATAGAGCTCCTGAGTAGTCATTTATATGTAAGGGAATCAGTTCTTCTTATAAAGGTTATGTAAGTGCACATTCACTTTTCCTGGAATTGTGATAAAAAATGCAAAATGCCCTGGTTTGGACCAGGGCAGTTTCTCAAAGGCTCATCTTTGTCATTTGTGGACCAGACAAGGTGGAGGGACATAGCACACGAGCAATGCCTGGCTAAGTTCCAAACCCACCTCCCTGTAAGCTTTCAGTTCCAATTTTTACCTGCTGTTATGTGCCTGTACTTTAAAGTAGGGAAGGCAAACTTATGGCCCATGTGCCACAGAGGCACATGTTTGTGTCACTGAAAGCTATAAAACTTTCACCATTGCTATCCTAAAACCATCTTTAAAAAAAAAAAAAAACAAAAAACATAACTCTGGTACAATTACAGAATTTTGTTAGACAAAAACAAAAAAATCTATCAATATCACAAATAATGAAGCAGTCACTTCTTCATGTATGGGGGTATTTTATGAGACAATTTGGAGCAAGCCCTTACCTGTTAATGTCTCCTTAGGAAAAATGCCAGGCTCTAACTGGAAAAATATACTCAAGCTTCGTTTCCAGACAAAGCCCATTTAAGAGCTCATAAGGAAAGCAGAGGCAGATGTGGATATGACATGTGAGGTGTGGAAACAAGGAATGCTTGTTTGTATGCTTTCTTTTTAAGCATAATAAAATTGAGCTTGGAAATGTGCGTGATAGCCCTCTAGCATACTATGTCTTTTCTTATTTCTCTAAAAGAAGAAAGAAGAGACTTGAGGCTCTTCAAGAACTGTCCTTGATTCTCTAATGCTGTGCTTTATTTGTAATTTTCTTTGTGCCTTAAGGTTCGTGCACTACACAATTAGTGCAAAATCACATCAGCGACCGCCATGAATTGTAAAGCCTGCCTCAAGTGACCTTTACCACAGGAACTGATTCATCTCTACACACTTTGACTCTGGGAATTTTTATTCAAGTATTCATATATTAGAACATAATGAGCACAGAGCCTTCTCCTGGTCTTCTAGGACTGAGGAGGTCAACAGTCAACAACATCTGGGACTGCAGTTCAAGGGCATTCGTTGGGCTCATTGAGAATACCTCTGAGCAAGTAATAAGCCCATTTGGAACATGGGCTGTTAGCTGTCTCCCTTCTGTGCTGGCATGCAACAGACAATACAATAAGATTCTTATAAAAGATCTAAAAATAAATTAAAAAATGAAATTAAACAATGAGTCGAGCATTTTTAAATTCTTATCTGTAGATTAAAAGGAAACTATTATTAGCACAGTTCCCATGTGAAGGAAACTTAAGTTTTTGTTGTTCTGAAAAAACAGAATAATTTCCTGTTTACATTTTTTTCTATATCACAGTGTAGTAATGTACTATGAATGCAGGGTCGTTGTAAACATTAAAAACTAAATGCTAGAAATTGAATGTTTTTGTGATATAAGAATGATTTCTTTTTTTTTTTAATCCATGACAGTTGATCGGAAAAATTATAATAAATAAAACTGGCAGTTATATCAGAATATTTTACATTTCAAAAGAGAAAAATACATCACGACAAGAATTGTACCAAATGGTATAATTAGAAAAAAATTACATATATATGCCAGTCTAAGGATCAAGTAAAACTGTTTATAAAGCAATAAGAAGAAAATATCCTGAGAGGATTATTCCTCCTACATGAGAATAGTCAGGAGCCAGGAGAGACATTCGCTGCCACTAGTAAACTTAAAACACAAAAATAATAACAGGATATCATTTTTCTTTCAGCAGACTGTCAAGAGTGAAAAATTGTCAATAACCCAAGTTGGTGGCCTCATATACTATTTATGAGGATGTAAACTAATAAGCACTCTTCAGAGAGCGTCAGGCAATATTTGTTCTAAACTGAAATACCAGCATTTTTCTCTTTGGCCCAGCAGTTGTATACTGGGGTTTTACCCCATGTAAATGATGAGGCAAATATATGATTAAATATATATACAAAGATATTTATTGCAGCATTGTTTAATGACAGGAAACCCATGTAATAAGGAGAGTTGTATTAAATTGTGATACACTTATATAATAAAATCTGCATAAACAGAACAACTTTTATCCACATAGTGAATGAACACATTACAAAGAAGTACGCATACTTTGATTTTACCATGTAAAACTGTTTGCGTGAGTATTGCATTTTATTTATTTATTTGTTTATTTATTTGCAGAACTGGGGATTGAACTCAGGCCCTTGCGCTTGCCAGGGAAGCGCTTATTCCACTGAGCCATCTCCCCGGCCCTTGTATGGGTATTTCTGCAGAGGAATGTGTAGAACTGTATTGCTATAATCACTGACCTCTTTTGACTATTTAAAATTAGCTTAATTAATCCAGTAAATTTCATTCAATCAAATTAACATTCACATTCTGAATTGCACTGGCCACATTTTCTTGTATTTAGTAGCTACACAGAGCATAGATACAGTTATTTTCATCATCTCCAAAAATTCCTGTAGACAGCACTGGTTTCTAGAAGATGTTCGCCATCATGTTCTGCATGCTGGCTTCTAGTTCCTGGGATCCAGTGTTAGTATCATTTCACAGTACGTTTCTAAGTAGCTTGAATTTTTTTTTTTTTTAATGTACTCAGTACAGAGTTCACAGGCTTTACTACACAGATCAGATTCATAGTGCCGTTCCTGTTTTCAGCCTCCCGAGTGCTGAGATTACAGGCCTGTTCCACCACACCCAGTCTCAATCCCTCTCTCAGAGCACCTCAAGAGTGGATCTGGAACAGCACAGCAGGAGACTGAAACCTGATCCCTGTGGCAGCTTTAATCTGCTGAGCTGTCTCTTCAGGCCTAGTAGCTTGAATTTTTATAAGAGAATGCAATGTAGTCTCATTTGGAATCCTCTCTCATATAAAAACAAATCACCTATGGTCTCACCATGTAGGAAAAAGCATCAATGATGTTGTTTTATTTCCTTGCAGGTATTATGCTTTGTTCTCTCTCTCTCTTTCTTTCTTTCTTTCTTTCTTTCTTTCTTTCTTTCTTTCTTTCTTTCTTTCTTTCTTTCTTTCTTGTGTGGTACTAAGGATTGAACTCAGGACCTTGTGTACGTTAGGCAAGCACTCTGCCACTGAGCCAAACCCCCAGCCCTTGCAGCTGTTTATTTGTAGGCATACAGAACAAGCACCATATATACATGTTCTCAATGTTGAATTTTACAGCACACATTGTAACTTGTTCTTTAAAATTCTTTATGAACAGCGCTGAAAACAGTTCCATTTGATTCTATTCTGGATGCATAAGTGATTTTCGTTATATCGCCTGGCTTGAGTATTGTAATAAAATATTTCAGAGTTTTCGGGTGCAGGAATAGAGTACAGTGGGTGGAGGGCTTGCCTAGCACACCTAACCTGAGCTAAGCAGCCAGCACTAGCAACATGGGGGAGGGATGCTTGCAAATCACTTGGATTGGGGGAAATCATAAGGAAAACTAATTTAGAGTTCTTTTGTTATATGCAGAAAAACACTTTAATGCATCACACTTTGGGGATGCTTTTTTTTTTTTAATCACCAAATCACTATTCAAAGCCTCCTACACAAAACACAATAGTCTTAGAAGTCAATGTGTTTAATAATGAACGTTTATGCTTAAAGTATCCTTTTTCTCTACTGAATGCAAAGAAGCCATAAATATTAAAAGGTTTGTCTTCTTTGGGGACTTGTCCAAAATATGTCACTGCTTTATGCATCTCTTAAGAAGCCATTGTTTAGGGGAACATGCTTCTTTGGCTTACCAAGGCTGCATTTTGATGAGTATAAAATGACTTTAACATGTGAATCGAGGAAAAATAATTGTGAGGTGAAATACAGTGGTCCAAAATTAACCTGATAAATATAACAGGTCTGCTCAGCACCTTGCTCTGCATGTTGCTCTTGTATTTAGAATCCTAGCCAGAGTGAAGCTGAAATCAGGGCCTATGTTTCTACAGCCATTTTTCTGATAGACAAAGAACTTTCTACTTGAGTTTGTCTTCTGCAAGTAAGAATATCTGCAGAAGCACCTCTAACTTAGCAAATCAAAAATAAAGCTCATTCTCTACTCCCCCCTAGATAACCTGGTCATTATCCAGGGGGCCTGGTCTCTCTTAACTGTATCATCATTCTCTTAGCCATGGAGTTCAGGAACTAGGAACCACCATCTGGTCATCTCGTCAACCCAGCACCCAGTCCTACAGATCCAGCTGATTGGCCTCATACATAGGCTTAAATCTACCCAGCTCTACTCTTCTCCTCTAGCCCAAGCTCTCCTATCTGAAGTGCTGTAGGTGCCTCCCCTGCAATGTGTCCCCACCTTCTAGCAAATGCCATCTTAGCTCCTTCAGTTTGAAACCATTCCATGCCTTTGTCTTGGGCAACTGTATTTCCTTCCTTCACATGACCCTATGTGTCCTTCCTCCTCTCTTCATCCAACCCCCTCTACTAGCTTTTAACTTTCTCAGTTTTTCCACTCCTCCTGCGACCATGGGGTGCTTGCACATGCTTTCTCCCTTGCCTGAAATGATTACAACTTCCATATGTTTGAGTTTAAAACCATCCAACACATCTTTAGGGAAGCCCTCCAAGATTTGATGAATTATGTTCCACTGTCCTACTACATTCTCTTCTATTGACTAATGAGATTCTGTGTATCCTTTATTACTAACTTTCCTTTTAAGTACTACCCAGGTTTATACTACGTGTTTTGTTCACCAGTGAACTCCACTGAGCAGTCCAACACCAGATAAATAGTAGGAATTCAGTAAACATTTGTTTAGTGGATGAATAAAGACAATGAGGAAGGGCCTGGGAGATGGCTCAGTAGAATAAGCGCTTGCCTGGCAAGCACAAGGGCCTGAGTTCAATGCCTGGTTCCAACAAAACAACAATAAAAAAATAAAGTTTAAAAAAAAAAGACCATGAGGATGATGTCCAAAGCACAGGGCAAGTCTCCAGTCTTCTGCAAGGAGCCTCTGGAGGCCGGGGAGATAGCTCAGTGGAGTAAGTGCTTCCTTGGCAAGCATAAGGGCCTGGGTTCAATCCCCAGTTCTGCCAAAAAAAAAAAAAAAAAAAAAAAAAACCACAAGAAAGGAGCCTCTGGAGCACTGATCCAGAGGACAGCATCCTCAAATAGATTATTTTTATAAGGAGAAAGCCAACTGTAATTTGGAACAAAATGCCATACTGACGTTTTCCTTTCAGTTGGTCTTTATTTGAACGTAATAGTCTAGGACTCAGCCTTATTACAACAGAGCCCACAAAGCACAAATCTGCTCAGCAGGGCCGTTCTTGGGGAGTCCTTGAAGGGGGACCCACTGCTGTCTCAGAGAATGCCTGAGGAGGAGGATCTGTGACCCAGATGAATCCATCCTGAAATGGTCTTCCTGGAAGAAGAAAGCCAGAGGGGGACTAACTTAGAACTTTTAATTTCTGTGGAGATTTGAGGCAAAGGTGTTGAATGTCAGGCCTTTCCTCTACTTTTCTGGCAAAATAAGGGTTTTTCTTCTTGTAAGTTTCAACTTTCACAGACCACCCAGTGCAACCATTGCAAGCTAAAGCCAGCTTAGAATTCTTTATGAAAGCTAATTTGCTAAAATAATTGTGGTTGTTAAACACAAAGATTGTTATAAATTAAATGATATGAACTGTCAACTAAGTGAATTATATTAAAGCGCAATAATATTTAAGGCTCATCACTGTCTAATTATCTTATTTAATTTTATGATTATTTATAATGACAAGGCCGTTATGCTTGAGTCTCTAGTTCAATACTATATGATAGATACTATGTTGTTCCTCATCTCTTTTCTTCTCCAAATTGAACTGTGGCATTTTGGTAACTTGAAATTGATTATGGTAAAAATATTCACCCTATGGCCATAAGTATATTCTATAAGTATATAGAATTAGGGAATACAAGAATTGTCGTGTTGTTTGCTTATTCTGATTTCTGGTATCTTGGAGTTTTGTTTTATTTTGTTGTTTTGAAATCCTGTTGTCCAGCATTTCCCAGAATGCCACAGTAGGCAAGCTATTCATGGCCAAAGGCAATCCAGTTTTCTGTGCCTACATGTTGAAATTATCTAGCAGTGCTGCGACATCAACAGTTTAAAATGAAACTGCAAACTCACCTTTCAACCTTCTGAAGTGAATTTCTTCTAAATTACATTTTCACACACACACACAAAAAAGGCATAGAGCAGGAATCATTAAAGACAAAACAAACAGCCTACAGATTCTCCTAGCTCCACATCATAACCCTGCTATACTTGAGACGATGTTTGCCATAAATTAACCATATAGAAAATATTTTAGTAAGTTAATTTTAAAGGGGCCAGGGAGATAGCTTAGGGGCTAGGGAGACAGCTCAGTAGAGTAAGGCATGTCTGGCAAGAACAAGGTCGTGAGTTCAATCCCTGGTACCACAAAAAAAAAAAGAGAAAGAAAAGAAAGGTCTTTATATCTATATCTATATCTGTATCTCTATATAAAGTTAATTTTTAAAATGATAGAACAGAATAATTTCAGTTGGTCCTTGACAGCTTTCTTCATATAAAACAGGCATGTTACATATCACGGTAAATCTCATCTTGTTAGGAGTGCTTGGCTTTCCAATTCCCACTCATGTACCCTAGGAAGAACTTTGATAAGCGTAGAAAAGATGGCTGAAGGGCCGATGAGATAGCTCAGCAGACTAAGTGCCTCTTTAGGCAAGTGCAGGGACCAGTGTTCTATCCTTGGTGCCACATGCTATGCTGGCCCTGCCCCCAGGCTCCAGCTGAGCTGGTGACTGAGTTCCAGTGTGGTGGTGCATGCCTGTAATCGTCCTTAGGCAAGAGGATCACTGTGAGTTTGAGGCCAGCCTGTACTACATGCTGTTCAGTGTGTGCCTATGCTACCCAGTGAGATCCTGTCTCAAACCAAATGTAAAATAAAGTAAATAAGTAAAATTGTACTAACATTCTAGTGATAGCTTTACAGCATAACGGCCTCATTAAATGCCTAATTCTACTGAATATACACAATCACAAAAGCATCAAGACTAATTTTTTTCTCACACAGTGATGAAAGATGACAACTTTGGTCTTTATGTGTAATATGTTTTGGTGGATCAAAAGCAAGGGATTTCTGAAGACATTTTCTCACTTTCAAACAGAAATATACACATAAAATAGCATATTTAAAATAAGACTTATTTAGATGCTGCAAGTTATTCTTTATAAATGTAGACATCAAACCTCCTCAGGACTTTGAACTGTGAAGAACTTTACAATCCTGAAGTTCTCAAGTTCTAGTACATTATTGATCTTTATGTTTAATGGAATATAGTTGACTTTGATACATAAAAGAATGGATAACAGATGCAAATAAAATGAACTAAGCCTGGAAATGAAATACCACATAATCCTGTAATGACTAAAGAGCCTTTAGTAAATACATGTAACTCTATCTGGGCACTTATACATAAATTATCTGTTTACTTCAAAATCCTTCAATTATTTGTAGTGATTTGATGGGAAAATCGCTCTCCTTAAAATTCCTATGAAATTTTATAATTTGAATAAGATAAAAATAAGTAACAAGTAATATTTATTTTATTGCCCTTTTTCATGACCTACTGAAAATTAAGAATCATGCTAATCACCACAAAATATATTAATTTTTAATAGATATATGGCACATTACAGGGTGCAGGTTTAATTCTTTTGCCAGAGTTATGCTATGCAGATCAGGATTGCCTTGAACTTGCTGTGTAACTCAGGCTGGCCTTGAAGTGGCATGGACTTTACTATCTCAGCCTTCTGAATGCTGGGATTATGGGCATGGACCACCGTGCCCAGCCACAGGTTTCATTTTGTTTCCCATACAAATGTGTTAATGAGGTAAATGTTCTTATTTTCATCTGCCTTCTGTGGAAACCAAACTGAAGCTCAGAGAAAACAAGTGGCCTAATTTTCTACACCAGGGAATTGGAAGAGCCAGAAATTGACATGTTGTATTAGCACTCTTTAAACTCTTCCTGCGGAAAAGTAACTTAAGGGACATACTCTGTATATTCAAATACATGTGTTTAGAATATGTTCAGATATACACAGGCCACTTAAACATGAATGCATTTCACTGAACATTATGCTCTCAGGATGCATCCATTTTCTTCTTACTGAAGTTTATCTTGCTTTATGAAAGAGTAGGGGCTGGGGAGATGGCTCGGTGTAATAAGCAAGCACAAGGGCTTGAGTTTAATCCCTGGTTCCGCAAACAAAACAAAACAAAAAACCTTCAGGTAAATTCACTCATCACCTCCTTCACTCTTGGTTAACCATAAAACCTACAGAGGAGATCAGGTCCCTAGCCTAAGGAGCAAACAGAACAAATTGTAGGTAAGCTAAAATTTAATCATACTAACAAACCCATGGGAAATGTAAAACTTATGACTATTTTGTAAAATTCCAAAAAATGAGGTAATATGGTTGCCATGGATAATTGTAAATATGCAAAACCCAGTACAAATTCTCTGGTCCTCAACATTCCCTAATTTTGCATCAGGTTGCTATCCTGCAAGCAATAAAAGACTTGTTTGTTCCCATTCTTGGTCTCTCTTGAGTGTTTATGTGACTGAATTTTTCTATAATACCTTAACTTGTCGGTATTGGGTAATTTTTTCTTGGGAATCAGACAAAGTAATTAAGATATTATGTTTGATTTTTTAAAATTTTCTAAAGTTATAGAAGCTTCTGCAATAACATCTAACTATAGGACTGAAGGAAACAGGTGACTCTATAAAGTAGGAACCAAGACAATAAACAGCTAAGCAACAAAGAACTCACCAGTCAGGGGGATTAGGCAAACTGACTTGTACTAGTCACTCCTTCCTTTCTCTCTCTCTCCCTCTCTCTCTCTCTCTCTCTCTCTCTCTCTCTCTCTCTCTCTCTCTCTCTCTCTCTCTCCCTCCCTCTTTCCTTCCCTCCCTCTCTGCCTCCCTCCCTCCCTCCCTTCTTTCCTTCCTTCCTTTCTTATGTATTTGGTACAGGGTCTACAGGGTGTTCAGGGTCTCACTGTGCAGATGGGACTTGCAGTGATCCTGTTTTCAGCCCCCCAAGCGCTGGGACTACAGGCACCCGCCACCATGCCTGGTGTTAATTGCCCTCTCAGTGTGCCCCGAGATCAGGCGGGCATGGCACACTGGGAATCAAGCCCCGGATACTGCGCTGTAAGTGGACTAAGCAGGTGCTTTAGTCCACTGTGCTATCTGGCCAACCCTTTTAGTCACTTTTTCATTGCTGTGACAGATACCTGACAGTCACAACTTGAAGGATGAAAGCTTGAATTTTGGTTCACTGTTTTCAGAGATTTCAACGCAGGGCCCTGGCAGCATTGCTCTTAGGCCTGACAAAGATGCCAAGATGGAAAGGGGTGATGGAGGGCAACTGCTCACCTCATGGCTCCTGGGAAGCAGAGGAAGCAGGAAAATCCAGAAACAGAGGAAATGGTCAAGGACATGAGTGAGCCCTCCCCAGCCGCACCCTCAGTGAGAGGCTCCCTGCACCCAGGCCCCACCCTCGGACGGTGCATTCAACTCTAAAGTCATCAGGGTTCTAATCACCTTCCAGCAGCCCAATCTCTGAAAACAGGGGCCTTTCGAGGAGCATTTTTATGCATACTATGAAGGCCACTCTCTGCATGCTTCAACAAAACAGTCCTTATTGTGTTTCTATGACTTGAAAATGTACACATAAAAATTAGCTAGAAGTTCAGACCTCCCCTGGAAGTTGAGGGAAAATGTAATATATCTGACTGTGTTGGGGATTTAAGCATGAAGGAACACATGAAGCCCTCAGGGCCTGCAGATTTTGTGCAGACATTGCATTGGTAATAGACATGCAGGCAAATTTTTCTGGCAGTTAGGTGGTTAAATATGTCAAGGGAGGCAGGAGGGAATTGGGGTAATTTGAAAAATGAGGCATATTATTTTTTTTTTGGCATATTTATACAAGAAAATTTTCGAGTTTGACAAATACTGGCAAAATGAGGAGCTGATTAACTAATTTTCCATTGATCCTTTTTTTTTTTTTTTTTTTTTTTAATGTCTTTTTGAGACAGGGTCTCACTATGCAGTCCAGGATGGCCTTAAGCTCACTTTGTAGCTCAAGCTGGTCCTGAACTCACAACAATCCTCCTGCCTCAGCCTCCCAAGTACTGGGATTACAGGCATGCACCACCCCGCCCGGCTCCATTGATTCTTTAGAATATTGTTGTAGGGCTGGTGAGGTAGGTTAGCAGACTCAGTGCCTGCTTAGACAAACACAGGACTGGGATTGATCCCCAGCACCACATACCATGCGAAAACCCACCCATAGGCATGCTGAGCTGGAACTGAGACAGAGCACGGTGGTGCACGCCTATAATCCCAGGGCTGGGAGGCTGAAAACAGGAGGATCGTTATAAGTCCAAGCTGCATAGTAAGACCCTGTACCAAATACATAAAAAAAAATAAGTAAATACAATAAAATATTGATAACTTTGTGCACTTTTACTTTTGTTAAGGATGATTGCACAATGATAAACTTGAGCCAGGGAAATAGCTCAGTTTCTTAAGCACCTGCCTGGCAAGGGCAAGGTCTTGAGTTCGATTCCTAGTACCAAAAAAAAAAAAAAAATGTGACCTACAATGATAAACTTTACTCGTTACCTTCCATTCTTCCCTAAGGAAACATGTGCCATTCAGCCATGTATATTTCCTATATTAATTTAATATATAGAATATTACCTAAAATATCACTGTAAGAGATGACTTTTTGTGGTCTTTATGGGATATTTTTTTCTTCTTTTTATTGATTTTTACTGAGAAACAAATAGCAATAAGACAATTTCGAAACAGGTTATTAGGACAGTTATAATAATTATTGAATTGCATATTGTTGTCTTCATAACAGTTATTCATAGTACAGGACACAGACATGATATCCTATCCAAACACTATTACTACAAATCTTTCTTCTCATTGAACTAAGAGAAAGTAGTTGTATATCTATCCTAACTTATTTATTTATTTATTTACAGAACTCAGGCCTTTGTGCTTGTCAGGCAAGTACTTATTCTACTGAGCTATCTTCTCAGCCCTTATTCTATTTTGTATATACAGATACATACAAAATGGCCCTTCATTTATATTCCCCTTTTTTGTTTTGTTAGAGATGGGCGTTCCATTGCCATTTAAATATTGTAGGTGCATGAATTCAGCAAAATGATCCAATATAGTTTAGTAGCCCATAATAGTAGTGATCGATGATATATAATGTGCCGAAAGAGAGTTACCTAGAGAGAAAATATTCTCTCAAGCTGTCACAGAGAGCTAATTGGTCAGGCAATGGCTGTGACTCATCCACATGGCTGACACTGATAAAGGATCTACAAATTGCAGTACAGGGTTACATTACTTGTTCCATTACTTGTTATATAGGTCTTGCTTTATCTTGGTCTTAACCATCCAGCAGAAAAGTATAAAAGCAAGGTCTAAAAACTAATGCCATATTAATATGCTGAGCTGTAAAGGGCTGAAGCCAACAACTTCTGACATGACACATCCTACAGAAATGACTTGAATAGATACTGAGTTGTTCATCCTTCTGCCTATTGAGTTATATATACTGTCTTTATATGAACTTCATTTAAGTACATGCCATTTCCTTCATGAAAATGAGTTAATAAAAGACTTATAGGCCTACTCTTTTATATAGATAATTATATAGAGTGCAGTTTATATAGCCACCGTACAGATGAACAATGTATTATATGTAAAAATGAAATTTATTACACAACCTTTGGAACCAGACTAATAACCAATAAATGCATACTGCACGATATTTTATACAAATAAAATTTGTTTTTTATTAATAAAATAGATTTTCTTTAAAAATCTGATTGAAGACTGAGGATTAAAATTGACATTTAATTCATTTCTAAAAAATTCATCCTTGGAGACCAGGGATGCGTCTTAGCAGCAAAAGTGCCTGCCTGGCAAGTGCAAGGTCTTGAGTTTGATCCCCAATAAAAAAAAAAAAAAGATGAAAAATTTATCCTTTACCTTGCTTACTCTTTCCATTAATCTCTAATATCTTCAATTATGTGTTGTTATTATAAAAATACATCCAGTAATTGAGTCCTTGCCCTGTAGGTATGGAACAGTCTTTACTCTCTTCATGGCAAATTACCTAGAAATTAGAGCCATGAATGATGGCTCTAAGGACAAAACTCAACTCTTGGCAGTGAACCTTAAGTAATTTAGTCATGAATCGTAATAATCATGAGAAAATTATTTCATTTAATCTCAATTTGGCAACTTTTTCAAAACTTTTCTTATTTTTTAACTTTACCGGGAAAAGAAATGATCTATGTCTAAACTTCAAAAGTGGAGTTAGATTATAACTTCCAGCATTCTTCGCTGGTGTGATTCATTCCAACTGCAGAGATACACCTAGAATCTTCTTTGCCAAAAGCATGCTACGACTGACAGCTTAGGAAGAAAAAAATGGCAGGTTCACCTTACCTCTTACTTTTTTCTGAGCTATATGCTCTTTAGAAAAATGGAATATTTTACAGAGTTATGCAGGTAGCTTGTTTTGCTTTTGGGAAGTTCACAGCATTTGTGTCTATTGCAAGAACACACAAAGGTGGCTAGATCTGCTAGTCATCTGGATAAACTGCTTCTCTGGAGACTTACAAGAGGTTCAGTCCATGAGAACAGAGCAGATAAGATGTGCTTTGTGTGGTTGGTTTTAGGGACAGGGCAATTTGCAGGTAAATTATTGATGTGCTTTTATGAGTGTATGTGTCTAAACGTGTTTCTCTGTGTATGTACATGTTTGTCTTTCTGGAATGCACCTACTCATCTCAGACCTGAGCATTCCGTACTCCAGAAATAATGGATTTTTTAGACATCTGGGTTTTTTCAGCTCTTTCCATTAGTAAGGTTCTCCAAAAACTCACCACCTTTACACCTCATCTTTGAAGACAGTTCCCTTTATCTGGATCACCCTCACTACTTTTAAGAGCAGAGTAGCTTTCTCAGTACACCTTACACTTATCAATGAGCTCAAAGATGAGCCGTCTTCAAAATGTGAAAAGTTTTAGTATAAGCAGAGAAGTAAAATCTTTCCTCAGAGAAGGCTAATGTAACTAAGTTTGTTGTTGATAGAAATGGAAGAGATGATGAAAAGGTACATATTAAACATAAAGTGACCAGTCATGGAAAAGAAAGTAGATTATAGTTTAAATCCGTGTGCTGCAAGACCAAAAGCAAACATTAGTAAAGACCTTGCTTGTTTAATACTATAATTATTTTTCTGCTTACCTAAGATTTAAAAATGTGGTTTCTCCTAGGAAAATATTCCTCTGGAGTAACTCTGTTGCTTCAGCTAATGTTCAACAATTCTTTTTACAACTTTAAGTTACAAATTTTAACCACCTCAGATGTAAAAATGTATATAGTATGTCCTCAAGTATCTATTCTAAAATCCAGTAATCTTTTAACCAGCTTGCTTTGTCTCCTCAGTACCAGACATCACCTCAAAATAGTTTATTATAAATTTTGAATTACATAAAGGTCAAGAGTTTTTGTTTAATTTACATAAACAACCATTAATGGGGAAACTTGACAAAGACTCTCCTAAACATTGGTCATCCTTCTTGTAAATTCTTTTTTTTTTTTTTTTTTTTTTTGAGGAACTGGGGATTGAACTCAGGCCCTTGCGTTTGCCAGGGAAGTTCTTATTCCACTGAGCCATCTCCCCTGCCCTTTTTGTAAATTCTTGTTGATTGTGTCTGACAGTAACATTGTCAGGGCAGGTGGAATTCCAAATGCTCTTTCCAGAATTGCTTCCTACTCTGGGCAGGCTCTGAGTGTATCTACTCCCCAGACATTCCTCTATCTCAATATAATTCAGGCAAGCTTCTGCTCACCATATCTCTTCCCTGCAATTCTGAGATGTGGAACTCTTTAACCAATGACCTACTTAGTGTGAGCCAAAGCATTCTAAAGGGACATGAAATTAGTAAGTAGAATGCTGGGGATAGCAAACCCTAGAGGCTAAGTGCTGTGGCCCACACTGAAAGGAAAAATATCGAACACATAGGGCAAGTTCATTCCTAGGTTCTTCTTTTTTGATGTTGTGCAAGTAAAAAAGATATTGCCAGGTTCTGTAATCATTGATTTCAAACTTATCACCAATAATTGCAAGTTCTCGAGTGATTGCTTTGTCTTCCAAACATTTCTGATCAATGCAGTTTCTCTCTAACACCACCTCGGTTGTATTCAAAAACTATGATGTAATTCATTGTTTTACAGAACACCTGGGATCCTGTCCTGTGTATTTGACCTTCACAAAATGCCTATTTTTCTTTAATCTTTCATTAACATTAGAAAGATAAAAATGTTGGGGTTTGTTTTACCACTGTTGTTTTTTATATAAAATTCTGTGGTCTTTTATTTTTTTTTCCTTCTGGGTCATGAAATTGAGGCTTTGGTGGTAGCTGGTGATCTTTCAGGAAGCTTGGTGATGTACTTAGTCAGCTCTTGTCTGCGGAGTTCAGGCTTTAGTTAGTTACATTGGGCAAAGCTTTGAAGTGGGGTTTTCTCTCTTCATAACTCACCTGACAATGCTCCTCTTCATCCAGCTCCACAGAAGAGAAAGTTTTGTGAACTGAAGAGAGAATTAATGGTTTCAAATAAAGTAACCCAACTGGAAAGGTTTTGTTTGTTTTCTTTCTTGGCTGTTTAAAAATTCTGCTCTTTCTTTGCAATGATCGTGTGTATAAAAACCTCAGAAGGGAGGTCAGCATAACCAGCCTCAGTAATCAGGTCCTCTTGGCCCAGCATTGAGCTAAATAAATAAGAATGCAAGTGTATTCCTTGTTCAAAAGCTGGCAGCAGATTTGCTAAGTGATTGATTTGATGCTGATTTTCTGCATGGACTGAGAAGTTCTTCAGGGCCTGTCCTACGGGAGGAAAATAATCTCAGCCAAGTTAACTAAGCCCTATTTTAGGTTTTATTTTGAGTTCTGAATGTTTGGAAACTTCCTTTTCCCAGAAAGTCTGTATCTCCAAGGGATTCTCACTTTTGATGTTGCAAACAAGGCAACTAACTTGCACACAACAGAAGAAGCTCCCTATGGCAGAATCCCACTAGATGCGGAGGTCAGACTAGAAGTTAATGTACTCAGGATGACACAGGAAGAAAAACTGAACTCAGGTGTGTGGCCTCCAAATGATGTAGGGAAAAACAATCTCTGGACCTGACCTGCATGAGTTCATGTTCTCTAAATCCAAAGAATGAATGTTAGGAACAAATGGAGGTTATGAACAGAATAGATTTATTGAGGGAAAGAAAGCTCCTGTCCAAGGGAGGGACAGGAGGGGGGCCTGAGTGGGTAGTTCTCCAGGAAGCTGTCTCTTGCAGGGATTTTTATAGAGGAAAACCATGTGGTGAGGCGGGTCTAAGGTGGTAAAGACATGGGACGAGAGGTGGGACAAAACCATGGTTAACCAATGAGATTACAAACACCGTTGCTCAGGTAAAATTGATTAAATCCAGTACCAAATGGGGAAGTGAGTCAGGTAGCAAGTGGGCATGAGTATGGGATAGGATCTCTTCCTGTTGGGGGTTGGGCTAGTGACTCAATAGGGCTCTTTCAAGGTGATTGATACCTATTTAGAATATCAATCCTTGATGCCATCCTTAAGGAAGTACTTAGCTGTGTTTCCTCTTTTTGTCTTGGTCTTGAAGTGTGGCCCACAGGGAGTGTCTGTCTCTTCCAAGTTGCAAAGTCACCTTGTCTGCCATCTTGTCTCCTTGAGGGCCTGGCCCTGTCTGACTGCCTAGAATATTTCTATCTAACTTAACTGCCTACAACAATGGCAGATGCTGCCATTTCGATCACCCCAATTCCCTATCTTTTTATGTCTGTTCTGAATGGTGAAGAAGGTCCACACTGGGAGGATTGACTATGTTTCCACCCCAGGCCTAGCAGCATTATGTGAGTCAACTTCCCTTATTCTAATACTTGAGATAATAAACTTAAAAAGAGAAAAAAATTATTTGGGCACACCTTTTTGAGGTTTTAGTCTATGATGGGGTACACCTATGTATCATAGGCCTCTGTTTGCCTGGTGGTGGAGGGCCCAGGTCATGGCAGGAGTGTGTGGCATAGTAGATCCATCTCCATGGCCTGCCAGGTAGCAAAAAATGCAACAAGAAAAGAAAAGGCCAGAATCCGGCCTCTCCTTTAAGAACCTGTTATTGATCGAAAGACCTCCCATCAGGCCCATTTCTTAAAAACTGACTCCTACCCAGTGTTAAGCTGGGGATGAAGTCTTTTAAACATGGACCACTGGTGAGCCTTTAAGATCAAGAAGGAAGTAGATCACAGGGCTGGAGAGATGGCTCAGTATAATAAGCCCTTCCCTGGCAAAAGCAAGGGTCTGAGTTCAATTCCCAGTTTCGTAAAAAAAAAAAAAAAAAAAGAAGAAGAAGTAGATGCAATGGTTTTAGATTCCACAAGAAATACTTTGTCATAATACATTCATACATGCAGGAACACAGGAGAGATTTTTCATTTCATTATGTAATTCATGTGGTGATCAGAAGAAATCAGTGGAGAATTACAGCCCATGAAAAGCACAGCCAAAGAGGAGTACAGCAGATCAGCACTTACTGAAGTTCATAGGTCTTGAGCCGGAAATTCTTTCTGCACACCTCAGGGCAACTTACTTTTCCTCTGTGGGCCTCCATAGGGTAGAGAGAGGACTTCAACCAAATCCATCTTCTCTAAGAGTAAACGACAACTTTGGAAGGCATTCTTACTCTAATTCATTTGAAGTCATGCTTCAGTGTTGAAATTTTGAGAGATAAACTAAGTTTTTTCAATATTTGTTATGCAGGACCCCAAGTTACGTGAGCTCCTGGATGTGGGGAACATCGGGCGCCTGGAGCATCGTATGATAACAGTGGTGTACGGGCCAGACCTAGTTAACATCTCCCATCTGAATCTCGTGGCTTTCCAAGAAGAAGTGGCCAAGGTATGTGGGATGGAAGCTTCTGATGATTTCACCTCCATCTGAGTTCTTGTGATACTTTCCTAACACCTTTGAAAATCTTGGAAGTTTTGTCATATGTAACCTGTGTTAAATTTTACCTAAAAATAGTTCAAGCATAAGTGTAACTCTGCAAGTAAAAGTGTAATTCAAACATTTCTAAATAATACCATCCACTGTGCAGTATGGAGATTTTTGTCCCCATTAGAAATAAACAATGAGGGCCAGGGACATAGGTCAGTAGAATAAGTGTTTGCCTGGCAAGTGCAAGGCCCTGAATTCAACCCCTGGCACCGTCAAAAGAAATAAGGAATGTTACATAATTTTCTTGAAAAATAAAATATAGGTTAAAAACCACACACCATTTCACCCTAATATATTTTCTGCTAACTTTAATCCCAAGCCACTGTAGTCTCATGTCCACTTCACCTCTCTTAATGAAGACAGAGAATGTCATCACTTTAATAAATTGCTTTTCTTTCCTAGCACACAGCTCATTGCTAGAGGACTTATTACATTAATACGTGAAAAATAAAAATAAAATCATAAATAGTAGTAAATCATTGTTATTCCATTTTGGACCAGGAAGGTGAATTAGATTTGGTTTCTTCCCTAAAGAACTGATATTCTTTGAAGACAATGAGCCTTGCACAGGCACACAGAAGTAACCAGAGGACGAGTATGCTGTAGGAGACTAGACAAGGTAAATTTCTAGCATGGCTACACTTGGTATAATGTTTGCTCTAGAACTGTCCAAAAAAAGAAAAAAGAAAAAATTTTCAATTGTACTTTAAAAGGAAAAAAAATTGAGGTGAACAGATTTAAAGGAGGAGTAGACTGAGGCAGAAGGATGGTTGTAAGTTTGAGACCAACCTGGGCTAAAAAGTAAGCTCAAGGGCAGCCTGCATAGTCCCTACTCCCATCTCAAAAAGAAAAAAATAGGGGAGAGAGACAGAGACAGAAAGAGAGACAGAGACAGAGACAGAGAGAGAGAATTTCCTGCAGCTTATGTCTTGTGGGCTATTGGTGATGATTCTTGCCCTTTCTAACATTTCCTCCAAGAGTTAAGACTGTGTATCCAAGAATGCTTTAGTTGGTGTGTCTTATGTGTATCTTTGAGAGCAGCTCATGTCATGAATTGCAGTGACAGGGTCACTTCAGGCTAAGGTAGTGGGTTCTGTGATTTTCTCATTTTCAGTAGTCTGATAATTACATAAGTTACAGTGACCTGTGCTTCATTTGTGATTACTAGCAGGAGTATGTATAATACGTACAGAATATCTACTTCAATTCTCATAACAGAATAACCCAATTGCCAGCTAGTTTTAATACTCTAAGTTGTTCAGAAACTACTCTATGTATCTATTTTTCTCTTTAGCAACCAAGTTACTCATTTGCTTTTATAGTATAATTAGGACTTGGAGAGGTTCCAGTTCCATGAAACTTCATGGGTGTAACAAATTATACTTGTCCTGTAATAAATCCTATTCTTGTGACCCACTGCTCACCCAGTAGGCTAAGGATGGGCAGTTTGGTGGATGGAGAAATATAGATGAGCCAGCGCTTGCAAAATACTTTAAAAATTACCTTCCTCAGATACAATGATCATTACATTCAAAAATGACCAACTCATACAATTTAATAAATCTCAAGTTAAAGCATTTAATAAAGAACAGTGACTTTCAGGAGGTTTTTACTAAGAGTGAGTCTACACTACATTGCATACCGATCTGTATATCTTAAATTGCATTAAATCTTTGTGCAATTATATTTCAAATATATTCAATTTCCTCTACCCACTAATTTTCCCTACGGTGTTTGCTTCCTGAGCCCTGTAATATTCCCCATCAGGATGCAGCTGCTTGATGTTCCTGGTATAATTAATGATGTTATGGAGTATATTTTGTCTCTCCTGGCTATAATATTCTGTCGGGTATTTTCCCTCACTGAAATTGCTCATCCAGAAAGTTAAAGTTTGCAAACACCATTTCACTCTTAAATTTCATTTTTGCTGTTTTTAATTGTCCATGCTGACACAGAACATCAAAGCTTTCAGGAAATCTCTAGAGCCACTGTGTATGATCGCTTGTAGAGTGCAAGCTTCTCTCTTCAAATAGGGTGACCCCAAAAAATCTGAGCTTCTTTGCCTGGTGCCTCTGGACTGAGTTTGTTTACAAATGGATTCCAGCTCCTTCATTCATTGATTCATTCAAAAACACATTTGCTGGATGGCTGCCTTGAGTATACCATTGAGAAGGATACAGAGCAAGCATGACCCTTCCCTCCAAACCAGCAGGTTAGAAGAACTGAACAGAGAAGGCAGAATTGAATTGTGAGTGTCTCATATCTCAAACGGAAATCTGCAGGGAGGAAGAAAACAGGAGGCTTGGAGTGTCCTGGGGGAAGGAAATTACTTACAGGCTGGTCAGAGAAGGCAAAAATCTGGAGGAAGTCACTTAATTACAATAATATCAGAGATTTCTGAGAAATGCCTTGGATCAATTAGAAATTTAAAATATATAAGATGTAAGAATTGTTTGCCTTGTCACCCTTACCTAAATCACTTGGCATTGACTTTTCTTGTTGGTTTTGTTTAGGCTTTTTGAGGCGAGGTCTTACTGTCTAGTTCAGGCCTGGCTTGAACACTATCTTGGCTCTAGCAACCCACCAACCTCCCAGTCCCCACATCCCCACCTTCGTCCCCCACACACTACCCAAATGCATACGTAAGCATAATCTCATATCTCCTATCCGCAGTGTCAGCTCAGCATATACCCATTTTTCAGGGGAACTGAAAAGCTTTTAGCTCTCTAGGTCTCCACCCACTCCGTCTTCAGATACCCAGCAATGGGGCTCTGATGTTTTCTCCATCTCTTGGTTGCACATCAGCTGATAGGATCAGGCACAGAGAGAAGCAATCTCTGGATTCTCAGAGGTGCTCTGACCTAGCCTGAAGAACGTGGGCCTGAATCTCTACAGGACCTGAGCTGGTACGTAGGACTGCAGGAATTGTGTAATGTGACACTTCATGCAGATCATTCACATCAGTGCAGTCCTGTCAGTTGTTTCTGTGGAGCAGTGGGTACAAAACTTCAGCCTCTCCATGGCAGAGGCTTGTGAGAACAGATCTGTATTGAGCCCATCTCTAGCAAGCCTGGGATGGAGCCCCAGCATTTGCATTTCTAACATTCTCAGGGATGCTAGTGATATAGGGGAATGAGATTCCCAACATGAAAGATACCTGGGACAAATTCATGTTCTCCTAAACAGAAGAATGAATTTTAGGAATGGAGGTTAAGAGCAGAATATATTTATTGGGGGGAAAGAAAGTTTCTGTCCAAGAGAGGGAAAGAAAGGGAGCTGAGCAGGTTGCCCAGCAACCTGCCATTTCTAAAGATTTTTATAAAGAAAAAACCAAGTGAGGTGGATCTAAGATGGAGAACATGGGAACTCCCAAGGTGAGCATGAAGTGGGACAAACTATGGTCATTCAATAAGTTTATAAGCACCATTGCTCAAGTAAAATTAATTAAATCCAAGACCAAATGGGGAAGCAAGTCGCATAGCAAGCAGAGATGAATATAGCACAGGAGTTTATCTGGGAGCCTGGATCTGTCAGATTAGTGATCCTTCTTGGCTTCTTCAAGGTGATAATCAATCCCAGATGCTTTCCTTTAGGGAGGTCAGCATTTGTTCCATCTTTGGTCTTTATGTCTGGCCCACAGCAGGAGGGTCCATCTCTCTCATAGTTGCAAGATACCCCATCTTCTATGCTGTCTTCCTGGGTGGCCTGGCTCTGTCTGACTGCCTACAATATTTCTATCTAATTTGGCTAGTGCTGCTCAGGGCACTGTTCCCTGTTGAGGTCTTCTATAGTGAAGTGTGGGCTCCTTGTTCCCAGATCTCTGGGCGACTCTCCCAAAAGGAACTGGAAAAGATGGAAGAAATGTTTAATGTTTGCAGGACTTGTTCCCATATACTACATGAGCCAGATACAATACAACTTTGAGCTGGGAGAGATTTGCTACCTTTCACTGGCAGCTTTTTTTCTAGGTCCCTATTCAAGAAGAAAATCACTGGCATGAATAAAATCTCAGGTCCGGACCATTGAGCACAATGAGAAAAGAACCAGCATTGCCCAGCACACTTGCACATGTCCCACCTTCCAAACCATCCCTCAGATCCTCTGGGTGCCTAAGAAATATGGCTTTGAAACATGCTATTTTTCAAGAAGCCATGCTTTCTGCTCCTTAATGGCCATTATAGAAACTTTCCAAAGGCTTTTAACGCAATTTACCTATGGTGTAGATTAGTTTGTTTGTTTGTTTGTTTGTTTTTAATCTTTTTGAGGGAGGGTCTTGCTCTGCATTCTAGGCTAGACTTAACTCACGTTGTAGCCCAGGCTGGTCTTAAATTCCCAATGATCCTCCTGCCTCAGCTTCCTGAATGCTAGGATTACAGATAAGCACCACCATATATCAGGATGATCTTATTTGTAAATCAGAGCATCTTCCTGATAAAATAATATAAAAGAAAATCTTTTCAGTGCCTTCAGCCTCCATTTGGAAGAATGTAGACAGAAAATGAAAGACCAAGGTAACAAGTCATGACTTAAGTAGGCCACATTTAAAAGTCAGGAAGAGTACAAACACTGCACAGTGCCCTGCAGTCTTACCATTCAACACTCAGCCCATTCATTAAACAAATGCAAATTAAGCAATTGAGGAACTGTTACTGAGGGAGACAAATCAGGTCTCTGTTCCTACAGCAGAGAATAAGACTGTTGTAAATGAAGAACTTCCTCTGCAAGCCCACTGTTTTTGTTTTTGTTTTTGTTTTGGGCAAGATCTCCTAAATTGCCCTTGCTGGAGTGCAATTTGAGATTCTGTCATCTCAGCTTCCCAGAGTGCTGGGGTTGCAGGCATTCACCGCCATACCCAGTTGTTTTTTACAGAAGGAAATTAAGTAGGAGAAAGGAAGAAATTGCTACTCATAATAATATGAATGCTGAGATTAGGGATCCAAGAAAGGAACACAGTAGAGGGAAAAGAGTACTCAAGAAAGAGTCCGAAATCTCAGCTATGCTCTCCTGCCAAATGGATGTGAGCCACTTTCCACACCTTCACAGCTTGGGTGTGTTCTTCGTCCATAAAATAAAGAGGATGGATTCATATACTCATTGACTTGTTCACCAGAACCTTCTTAAGCTCTCTACAGTAAACCAAGGTGTGCTGTAGCCGCTGGGGTTAAAGCAGTGAACAGGTAGATAAGCTTTCCTGTGTAGAGCATGCAGCCTATTGAGGGAGAAATCAGTGATAAAATAAATGAGTAAGCCATGCTGTGTTAGGAAGAGAGAAGTTGTATCAGCAAAAAATGACACCCAGGCAGAGAATGCTAGGGGAAAAGGCCATGACATAAGGTGATCAATCTATTCATCTCTGAAAAGGTAATGCTTGAACAGACTTGAGGCAGGTAAGAGAATAAACTATTAGACTGTCTGGAGACAGGATATCCCTTGTAGAGAGGCCAACCTGTGTGAAGACCTAGTGGGCAAGAGATTCTCCGGGTTATTTAGAACAGCAATAGGCAAATATGCAGGAACTAATTAAGCCAGACTGAGAGAAAGTAATAGCACAGTGGATTGAGGGGACAAGAGAGCTGATTGTTTAAGGTGGTAGATAAATGAGTTGGATGTTATTAGAGAACTTGGAGGCCAAGGTCAAATAGGGCCTGATATAATAATATTTAATCAATAATGGGGGCTGCAGAGTGAGAGACAACCAGCATATCATCTGGGAACCTTTTTAAGAGGCAAAAGGGGATTAATTAGGCAGAAATTGGAAAGTGTATAATCAAAGTGCGAGCCCTCAAGACAAAAAGACAAAACTCAGTTTAGGACTGCATTCCCCTACCACAAACACTCCCCATGAGAAATCTGGAATTTGTGAATCTATAAGAAATGCCTTCTTAGTCTTGCTTTATGTGAAAAGCAATGGCCCACTTAAGGAAAAATGATAGGACAGTGTACATGTCAATAGCTTTGTCCTACCCATTGGGTTTTTGTTTTTCTTTTTCTTTTTTCTTACAAGGATGATCTAACATGAGTTACCTAAAATATTCTTTGAACTCTTTCAATGTGTCCCTATGTTTTAAGATCAGATTTCTACTCTGTCAACTAATTTGTGGCTTTAAGGAATCCTTAGAGGATTTTGCTTGTCATAGATCTAGTAAAATAAAAGCAAAAATGCACCTCAAGAAGAATGATGTGGATAATCTTGGCTAATTTTGACTGGCTCTAGATTTTCCTTGTCTTCTCCTGCCTACCTTTATCTATTCCATCCCATCTACCTTTCCCCAGGCCAACTTTAATCCTGGTTCCTTATTCTTGGGGTGTAGAAAAGCTGGGGTGTCTTCCTGTAACTGTTTCAGGCTGAGGAGGGGGTCTTGTTTCTCTCTAGCCAGGGATTAGACTTTTCACTGTGACTTATCTTAAGGAGACAAAGAAAATGCATTCTGTTGTTAAATGAACCATTATCTTTTGGTAGTCTAGAAACTGGAACAAGAGCATTAGCAAGTCATCGATGTTCGAGCTTCCTTGTATAGCCATGTTAAATAGCCAGTGGCTAACAATGAAAAGTACAATATTGGTGAATTGTAGCTAAAAAGGTTGTAAGAATCAGACAGACTTAGGTAGCATTTGCCATAAACCTATTAGCTTTAATATCAACCTCGAGTGGTCCCCTGTAGGAGACCTGCTATAGCGAGCAAATTCAGGTAAGACAGAGATGGTCTGGAGTAGATAACGGAGTTATTTTATACCACAGAGGCAATAGAGCTCAGCAGCTAAAACATTCATGCTGGCATTTTCATGTTATAGGTACAAAAAGCCAAATCTTTACCTGAGGGGGCACTCGAACGTACATTAGATTAAAACTGGCAATATATTAAGACAGTTTTGGAACAGCTAGTGGGGCTGGGAATCAAAACCTATTATGGCTATAATTTGTAGGTGCCAGTGGAGACAGAAGGAGCTGGTGAAGTGCTTGGGCTCTCTCTATAAGCAGCCTAGTTTTCCATTGAATACACCACTTCATAAAATTTGTTTTGTTGTACTTTCCCGTGGGGCACTAGGGCATACATAATACCTAATATATATATATATATATATATATATATATATATATATATATATATATATATATAATTTTGACTTTGTCCTAAATATATCAATATATAGGGCTGGCTGGCTAGACTGGAGTTCGATCCCCACACTGGCCCTGCCCTCAGGCAAGGCATGCTGAGCCAGCCACCTAGACCAGGCCTGGTAGCACGCCCCTGTAATCCCAGTGCTGGGGAGGCCCGAAAACAGAAGGATCACTCTGAGTCTAAGCTGTACAGTGAGACCCTGTACCAAATACATAAAAAATAAAATAAACCTAACAATATATTTATATCTGTCAAGGCCAGATAAAAATACTGTTACCCCTGCAGCCACATGAGGAGCCCCCTAGCTCAAGTTTCTTCCTCCACAAACCATACCACCCACTAGATAGTCATTTAGGAAGCTAATAAAACTTTCTGGGGCTTATTTTGGTCTTTTTGAGATAGGGTCTTTTTATGCAGCTCAGGCTGGCCTTGAGCTCATTTTGTAGTCCAGGCTGGTCTCAGACTCAACAATTCTCCTACTTCAGCCACCCCAGGGCTGGAATTACAGCTGTGCACCACCAGACCTGGCCACTGTTGAAACATTTTAGATGAGCTGCCTGCCAGTGCCAAGGTGGAGCTGTGGAAGGGATGAAAAAGAGGCCCAGGTCTGACAGGTTCTGGCCCTAGTGTGAATTGCTGAATTATAATGCTGGTCATCCAATATGGCTGAAGCCCATAAACCAACAGCTCATCTTCCCAGAGACCACCTCCCCACTTCTTTTCCAAGCATTACAGAGAGATCCTCTGGGTCAAGCACTGCTCAAATAAGAGGAGGAGCAAAAGTTGGTGACAGCACCTAATGATGCAAAGGGCACTGGGAGCCTTCTTAGAACAACTTCAGGGGAGTGGTGGATGCAACCCCTGAGTGGAGTAGGTTCTGGGAATTGCAGAGGAGACAAGACACGAACATAAATTGCTCTGTTGAGAAGTTCTGCTGTGAAGAGCCACGGAGACATGGGCGGCTTCTGGCAAGGAAGTGACTTCAAGAGATGGTTTCTAAGATTGGAGAAATAAAGCACGTCTCTGTCAGTGGGAAAGACATGGAGGAGAAAACCAAGCTCGCGTGGAGAGAGGCGGAAGTGCTGGGTCGCGCATGCCTTTGAATAGGTCGGAGCAGTAGGGTCCAGTGAGAGACTTGGTAAATCGCAGCTTGATTCCCAAATTCAGCCATCGCCTGTTTTTCTATATAAAGCTTTACTGGAGGACAGAAATGTCTTTTTGTTTATGGCTGTTGTTGCACACAAAGTTGAAAAGTTATGATAGAAACCACCTAACATACACAGCCTAGAATACTTGCTATCTGCCTTTTTGTTGGGTAGTAGGAACTGAACTCAGGGCCTCACACTTGTGCTATGTGATTCTCAGCTTAAAAAAAAGGTTCTTGTCCCTATTCAGCGGGACTTTGACAGGAGCGCTGTGCGTCTCCTCCAGAAGAGGCCAAGAACAGCACATCAAGAGCCAGGCTGGAAAGTGGTCTAACAGAGTAGAAAAACTGTGGAAGCTCATTTTTTGATTGCTTCTATTTTCTCCATGACAGAAGGGACGGAAGTCATTCTCAGAGATAAGGACTGTTTGATTTTATGAGCTCTTCTCAGCCCTGGTGAACTGCACTAAAGAACTGATTGGCAATGCTAACATGCACTGTGAGAGTCTGGGCATTCACATCTATCCACAAAAAAAATGGTATCATTTCTGACAGAGCTAACAGATTCATCAGATCAAACTTTCAACTGGTTCATGTTTCTGAAGATAAAATAGCTCCCCTGTGCTTGCCCAATTCTAGCCTTTGTCTCTTATTCTGCTCCTTTTTGGATGCTGTAGAGCAACACATTCCTTGTAATGCAGTGTGAGCAGCACTGTGTGGGCTGCAAAGGGTGGGTCATGCTGAGCCAGAGACATCAGTCATGAGCATTGGCATGCCCGGGGTCCACCCTCAAGTCTCGGGGACCCAACACCTGGCTGGTGGGAGGACACTCATTATCAGCAGCATCTCACCAAGTCATGAAGTCTGTCCTGTCCTGAAACATCAAGAAATCTCAATATGCAAAGAAAGCAAAGATGAAGTCTTCCTTATTTGCATGTAGAAAACCAAAGTGCTGATCAACGTATCTCCCCGTTGGCTTCTGGTTCTTTCTGATCATCCATGAAGAAACTCAATAGTGAGTTTTTAAGGAAGGCTGGAGCTGAGCTCGAGGAAAGATTTGTTTTAGTTTGGGATGGGACTGAGAGCACAGACAGCCCTGCGGCTGTCCACTGCGCCCGGCACTCATCTTGCTGCCTGATTTCTGCTTCCTGTTCACTGTGGTATACTAGTGAGACCCTGAGAGAGTTTGTGACTCAGGCTCGGATTAAATTTTCAATTGTTTGACAATCAGATAGGATCCCTGGGTAGGCACACTGTTGAACTGTCACCCATTTTGGTACATTGGAGCCTAAATTTTGCTTCAGTCTATTGAGAGATACAGACCAGAAAAGATATGGTGGATTGAGATTGAAAAACAAAAAATCAAGCGTTCAGGGACAGTGTATGTCTGCTTATGTACCCAAGGACTGGAAGACACCATTACTTTAAATTGTTATTATTATTATTTTTTTTTAGTATGTGCTTGCAGTACATAATGATTACATTCTCTAAAACACTGATATCTCTAAGTCTACTTATAAAAAGGAAAAACACAACATGCAAATTCCTTTTTTGTGTGTGATAATGGGAACTGAGCCAGATTTTGTAATTTTATTGAAATATATATCATATACATAAGAATACATAGTATATATAGCTTGATGTATATTTGAAATGGAAATATATCTGTATGCCCAGCATCCAGATCAAAGTCCACAGCATCACAAGGAATGTAACTCTCTATGTTAGTTTGGCTTTTAATAATACAGATTACTTTTACATACTCTTAAAATGTCTGTAGGAGCTGGCAAGATAGCTCAGTGGTCTAAAGCATCTGCTTAGGCAATCTTAAGCAGGTTTGATCACCAACACCACATGCCATGCCAGCCCCAGGGCTGAGCCTGCCAAAGAAAAAGTCTGTAACTCCAATCACATCATATAGTATTTTTAGTCTGACTTATATTACTCCAGATTTAATGAGATTATTTTTATAATGTGTTCATTTTCTTTGCTATATAGTATTCTTTTTCTTTTTTTGTTTTTTGGCAGAACTTGAGATTGAACTCAGGCTCTTGCACTTGCCAGGGAAGCACTTATTCTACTGAGTCATCTCTCTGGTTCCACTGTATAGCATTCTATAACATTTATTTATTCTCTGATTGATAGATATTCATTAAATTTTCAGTTTACGACTGTTACACATAGTGAAGATAACTGTTTGTATAACATTTCTTTTGATAAATATCAGCCTTTCTGAGGCCTATGCAATAAGAAGTGTAATTGCTGGTCATAGATCTTCATATGCTTTGCTTTGATAAATATTGCCAGCTTCCCAAATGGGGAAATGAGCCATTTGGATTTTTTTAGAAGAATAAAAAATAGTTTAAAAAATTAGAAGTGATACAGCATTTCACTAAACAAGATGATAGGAATTCAGCAATGTTTGTAATATTGCATGTTATCTTCAAATTAGTTGTTAAGATTACCAGATATAGGCATGCAAAACTGGTCAAAAAATTAAAAAGAGAAAAAAAAGTTATGCATTAACTGTTCCTTTTAATAGTCCAGGAGAAATCAGTGCTACAATTATCCAAGCTGTCCTGTGTATATACATATATTTTTCACCTTCTTTTTAATTTTTTTCCTCCTTTCCATATTTTTCCAGGAGAACTGAAAATATACCACACTGATACATGTGCACGCATGTTTATAGCAGCACAATTTGTGATACCTAAATCTTAGAAAGAACACAAATACCCATCAACTAAGGAATGGATAAAAGAGAAACTGATATTGTACACAAATGGAGTGTTACTAAGCTATAAAGAATGATAAACTAGAGGCATTTATAAGTAATTGGATGTACATATACTCATGAGTAAAGTAAATTATACCTTCTTGTATAAATATCATATTGTCTCCCTAGTGTAAGAACTGCCTAGAGTAAATAAAATCAGAAAGGTGCAATAGATACTGTGAAAGGGAAAGAAATCGTTCAAATGAATTGTTAAATGTTATTTCTTGTATGTTTTTTGAAATGTCACTTGTAGACACTCTATGTTACAACATGACTATATATATATATATATATATATTTTTTTTTTTTTTACTTATTTATTTATTTATTTATTTTCTGTATTTTAGGGAAGGGTCTACAGGGGGTTCAGGGTCTCACTACTAGATCAGATTCCAGTGATTGTCCTGTTTACAGCCTCCTAAGTGCTGGGATTGCAGGCATGTGCCACCAGGCCCAGTCTCAGTTGCTGTCTCAGAGTGCCCTAGGGGCAAGGCTGGCACAGCAGGCCGGGGGATCAAATCCCAGACCCTGCAACATGACTATAGTTTGAAATAGTGCTTACAAAATAAATGAGCTTTCCAGAAATGCACTCTGTATACTGAACGTCAGTCATGAGAATCTGTAATTTCAGATTTAGCTGTGAGGCCCTCTGGATTCTCTGTAACTGTGCATGCATTGTTGGAGAACCTGATTTGAAGGCTGTGATATGAGATTTCCTAGAAACTTTCCTAAACTTCACCCATCCAGCTCACCCACCACGCTGATAATGCACTCAGCTCTATGAATTTCCTTTTTCTTTTCTTTTCTTTTCTTTTCTTTTCTTTTCTTTTCTTTTCTTTTCTTTTCTTTTCTTTTTTTTTTTTTGCCTCCTGCTTGCTGTGGTTCCACAGGCACGGGTCACCGCGCCCGGGTTGCAGGTGGGGCCGGGCAGCGCACCCGCATGTGGGGCCGGCGCGGCATGGGGAACCTGTGTTTACCTATGCTAGCTCTTAGTCCGCTGAGCTATACCGCCAGGCCCCTCTATGAATTTCCTAAGGTGTCTTCCGGCGCTTTCCTTGCTCCCTTCCCCAGGTTCTCTTGTTCTAACGCTGACAGATCACAAGTTGAGTTGGCACCTGCCTGCTTTCTTCCAGTCTTCTACTTTCCAACTCTCCCTGCTCATCTTTAGAGCAATAGTCTTCAACACAAACTCACTGTTTCAAATTTGATTGTTCAACATTCTTTTCATTGTTGCCTACAAAATGAAGTTCTTGTCTGTTTTGTTCATGTGTTTAGCAAACAAATCTTTTCCAAGGGCCTGTTGGATCCCAAGCACCTTGCTGGCATGGAGGATCCATTGGTGACCAGACCAAGCATATTGGCCCCAACTCTCTGGTGTGAAGGATTCATCTCAGGAACCTGGCACCGCTCTGCCTCAGTAGCTCCTGACTTCCTGTGATTTTGTAGCCACTGTCACTCTATTGCTGATGCCTTCATGACTGTGCTCTGCTCCTGCCTACTCTTTTCCATGGCATCCAGCAGGAAAATGTCGAGGCCACCTAGGGGACTCACCAGCAATGGAACTCGACCATCTCCCTGCCCATGCCCCGCTCTCCGGGATTCGCTCCCTGTTCTCTATTTTTCAGTGAAGTCTGCCATAGTTTCTTTTGCACTGTCCCTCTGTAGCTACCTGTCAACA